>CM069143.1:12251922-12744422 GCA_035221665.1 Okamejei kenojei
ATTGGACAATTTGGGTTTGTTTTCCCTGGAGTAAAGGAGGCTGAGTGGTGACCCAAAATATCTATATGTAATTGTAAGAGGCATAGATTGGTTAGATAGTCAGAATCTTTTTCCTATCTTATGGATATTGAGAAGAAAATGTAAGATGAGAGGAAGGACTTTATAAAGGGATAGAATTTGTACACAGAACCTTTACCCTGATTTTAAACCAAGATATTGCTTGCACAACAATGCGCAAGTGTACACTCCACTTTTGCATACATACAAATTAGAACAAAACACAAGGTGCTGGGGGAAATCACCAGGTCTGACAGCACAAATGTCAGACAATAGACAAATGACGTTCCAGATCAGGATCCTTCTTTAGACGAATTAGAATCAGGGTAGACCATCAGTCTCTTCAGCCTCTCTGCCTTTCAATAAAATGATGGCTGATCTGATTGTAACTTCAACTCACCATTCCTGTTACCCATTTTAATATCTGACCCCCTTACATATCAAGGTTATATCTCCCGCTGCCTTAAGCATATTCAAATATTCTGTTTCAACTGATCTTTGAACAAAGACAAATTTGTGTCTTTCACTGATTCCACTGATCTTTGAACAAGGATAAATGCGATAGTCTGAAAGAAAATATTTTGCCCCTTTTCTGTTCACAATCTTCACAATAGCCTGAAAAATAGTTTTTATTTTAGTTCTGTCTCTGATTAGAATTGTGGGTTCAACCATCACCTGAAAGATTTGTAGACATGAGTTACAGCACAGGAATTACTGCACTATGGGAATTGCTGTCTATTATAAAACCTCCCTTCCAAGCAGTCATAAGGGAGACTTTGGCAATTTTCCTGGACAGTGCTTCTTTCTCAATCAATATCACAGGACAAATTATCTCCTCAATATCTCATTGCTGTAGGTGGAAATGTTTTTTGGGGCAAAACAACAACAAATAGATGATAAATTATCAAAATAAATTGGATGATTCATTTATGAATTATCGTTGAATCAAAAACGAAACAACATAAAGCAGCCATAGTTGTACAAGGCCGGCAGTGTTTCAATGCTGATATCGGGTTGTGCTCAGTGATATAAGAACTGATGGTAGAAGGGAAAAGCTATTCTACTACTGAAAGGTAAGTGTTCTCAGGCTCGTGTACCTGAGAACAACTCTTTGTAAAAAATAAAAAATAAGTAACAATTCAATTTTCCCAAGGCTTCTCAATCTCCTTCATTTATTAATCACTGAATGGGTGGGGGGCGGAGGATGAAGGCAGGTGGAGAGATTGTGGATCAGGCAGCATTTCTGGGGAGATGTTTTGGATCGGGACCCTTCTAAAGAAACGACGCCCACCCTTTTTCTCCACAGATGCTGCCTGACCCACTGCGGCACATTGTGTCTATCTTTGGTATAAACCAGCATCTGCAGTTATCGTTTATCCAGCAGCGATGTTGCCTTCAAGCGATTTGTTTTCACTTGTACAACAACGTTCCTTGTTGATACGATATTCCCAATGTTGCTACCACTCATTACACATGTCCTAATTTATCAGCCCTCCTAAAGTGCAACACCTCAGACCTATCAGCATTATGGTCACACCCTCACACACTTACCTTCATTCACTGTTGGCTCAAGAGTAACGGGAGAGGAACTTGGTAACTCGGGAGAGGAAGTTGGAACATCGCAGCAATGACATACCCGTGGGAACTCAGTTAAACACTTGATCATAAACTTGAAATCTCGTACACAACCATGAGTCTGTTTTTTTTTCATTGGGGTCACTCGTGGGATGACTTGCACCGTGAGACGGGGCCATTAGGAAGAGAGCTATGGAAAAGGACCACAAAGATAACAATCTCAGGACTACTTCCTGTGCCACGCGACAGTGAGAGTAGAAATGGAGCAAGGTGGAGGATAAACGTGTGGCTGAAGGACTGGGTGGAGGGCAGGGACTCAAGTTTCTGGATCATTGGAACCTCTTTCGGGGAGGGAGTGACCTGTATAAAAAGGACGGGTTGCACTTGAACCCAAGGGGAACCGGTATCTTGGCGGGGAAATTTGCAAAGGCTACTGGGAGGTCTTTAAACTAGATAGGTTGGGGGGAGGGACTCAAATAAAGATAGCTAGGAGACGGTGTATGAGGCAGGAGGCAGAGAAGGGAAGCACTCAGACCCAACATGTACGGGGGGAAGCAGAAACAAATAATAAACAGAGAATAAGAGGTGGTGGGTGTCTTAAAGGTGTGAGCAGAGAGATAGAGGGGTATAAAATGACAATAGAAGCAAGTGGTAGCAAGGTGAAAATTAATAGTGGCTGGCAGACAAATCCAGGGAAAAAATCAAAAGGGGCCACTTGTCAACATAATTGTATAAAGGGTAAAGGTGTTGTAAAAACAAGCCTGAAGGCTTTGTGTCTCAATGCGAGGAGCATTCATAATAAGGTGGACGAGTTGAATGTGCAGATAGCTATTAATGACTATGCTATAGTTGGGATCACGGACACATGGCTCCAGGGTGACCAAGGCTGGGAGCTGAACATCCAGGGATGTACAACATTCAGGAGTGATAGACGGAAAGGAAAAGGAGATGGGGTAGCATTGCTGGTGAGAGAGGAGATTAATGCAATAGAAAGGAAGGACATTAGCATGGAGGATGTGAAATCGATATGGGTTGAGCTGCGAAACTCTAAGGGGCAGAAAACGCTAGTGGGAGTTGTGTACAGGCCACCTAACAGTAGTTTTGGAGTTGGGGATGGCATTAAACAGGAAATTAGAAGTACGTGCAACAAGGGTAACACAGTTATAATGGGTGACTTCAATCTGCATATAGATTGGGTGCATCAAATTGGCAGGGGTGCCGAGGAAGACGATTTCTTGGAATGTATGCAGGATAGTTTTCTAAAGCAGCATGTGGAGGAACCAACGAGAGAGCAGGCTATTCTAGACTGGGTATTGAGTAATGAGGAAGGGTTAGTTAGCAGTCTTGTTGTGCGTGGCCCCTTGGGCAAGAGTGACTATAATATGATTGAGTTCTACATAAGGATGGAGAGTGACATAATTAAGTCAGAAACAAGGGTTCTGAACTTAAACAAAGGTAACTTTGAAGGTATGAGCCGTGAATTGGCCAAGATAGACTGGCAGGTGAGTCTTAAAGGGTTGACAGTGGATGTGCAATGGAAGGTATTTAAAGACTGCATGGATGAAGTGCAAAAATTGTTCATACCAGTTTGGCAAAAGAATAAATCAGGGAAGGTGGTGCATCCATGGATAACGAGGGAAATCAGGGATAGTATAAAAACTAAAGAAGAGGCATACAAATTGGCCAAACAAAGCAGCCTACCAGAGGACTGGGAGAAATTCTGAATCCAGCAGAGGAGGACAAAGGGTTTAATTAGGAAAGGGAAAATATATTACGAAAGGAAACTAGCAGGGAACATAAAAACTGACTGCAAAAGTTTTTATAGATATGTGAAGAGAAAGAGACTAGTTAAAACAAATGTTGGTCCCTTGCAGTCAGAAGCAGGAGAATTGATCATGGGGAACAAGGACATGGCAGACCAATTGAATAACTACTTTGGTTCTGTCTTCACTAAGGAAGACATAAATAATCTGCCGGAAATAGCAATGGACCAGAGGTCAAATAAGATGGCGGAACTGAGTGAAATCCAGGTTAGCCGGGAAGTGGTGTTGGGTAAGTTGAATGGATTAAAGGCCGATAAATCCCCAGGGCCAGATAGTCTGCATCCCAGAGTGCTCAAGGAGGTAGCCACGGAAATAGTGGATGCATTAGTGATAATTTTTCAAAATTCCTTAGATTCTGGAGTAGTTCCTGAGGATTGGAGGATAGCTAATGTGAACCCACTTTTTTTAAAAATAGGAGGGAGAGAGAAAGCGGGGAATTACAAACCAGTTAGTCTAACATCGGTAGTGGGAAAACTGCTAGAGTCAGTTATTTAAGATGGGATAGCAGCACATTTGGAAAGTGGTGAAATCATTGGACAAAGTCAGCATGGATTTACAAAAGGTAAATCATGTCTGACGAATCTTATAGAATTTTTCGAGGATGTAACTAGTAAAGTGGATAAGGGGGAACCAGTGGATGTGTTATATCTGGACTTTCAGAAGGCTTTCGACAAGGTCCCACATAAGAGATTAGTATATAAACTTAAAGCACATGGTATTGGTGGTTCAATAATGATGTGGATAGAGAACTGGCTGGCAGACAGCAAGCAAAGGGTAGGAGTAACTGGGTCCTTTACAGAATGGCAGGCAGTGAGTAGTGGAGTACCACAAGGCTCCGTGCTGGGACCCCAGCTATTTACAGTATACATTAATGATTTGGACGAGGGAATTGAATGCAGCATCTCCAAATTTGCAGATGACACCAAGCTGGGGGCTATAGTTAGGTGTGAGGAGGATGCTGGGAGGCTGCAGGGTGATTTGGATAGGCTGAGTGAATGGGCAGATGCATGGCAGATGCAGTATAATGTGGATAAATGTGAGGTTATCCACTTTGGTGGCAAAAACAGGAGGGTAGACTATTATCTGAATGGTGGCAGATTAGGAAAAGGGGAGATGCAAGGAGACCTGGGTGTCACGGTACACCAGTCATTGAAAGTAGGCATGCAGGTGCAGCAGGCAGTGAAGAAAGCAAATGGTATGTTAGCATTCATAGCGAAAGGATTTGAGTATAGGAGCAGGGAGGTTCTACTGCAGTTGTACAGGGTTATGTGGGACCACACCTGGAGTATTGCGTACAGTTTTCTTCTCCAAATCTGAGGAAAGACATTCTTGCCATAGAGGGGGTTCAGAGAAGGTTCACCAGACTGATTCCTGGGATGTCGGGACTTTCATATGAAGAAAGACTGGATAGCCTCGGCTTGGACTCACTGGAATTTAGAAGATTGAGGGGGGAATCTTATAGAAACTTACAAAATTCTTAAGGGTTGGACAAGCTAGATGCAGGAAGATTGTTCCCGATGTTGGGGGAGTCCAGAACAAGGGGTCACAGTCTAAGGATAAGAGGGAATTCCTTTAGGACCGAGATGAGGAAAACATTCTTTACACAGAGAGTGGTGAGTCTTTGGAATTCTCTGCCACAGAAGGTCGTTGAGGCCAGTTCATTGGCTATATTCAAGAGGGAGTTGGTTGTGGCTCTTGTGGCTAAAGGAATCAGGGGGTATGGAGAGAAGGCAGGTACGGGATACCTAGTTGGATGATCAGCCATGATCATATTGAATGGCGGTGCAGGCTCGAAGGGCCGAATGGCCTACTCCTGCACCTATTTTTCTATGTTTCTATGTTCTATGTTTTCCTTGATCTCACCATCTCCATTGCAGATCACAGACTGACCAACATCTACTACAAACCACTGACTCCCACAGCTATCTTGATTACATTTCTTCTCACCCTGCTCCCTGTAAGGACTCCCAATTACTCTCTCTACACCGCATCTGCACCCAGGATGAGGTGCCCCAGACCAGGGCAGCGGAGATATTCTCATTCTTCAGGAAATGTCTCCTCTATATCCCACAGCTCCACTCTCACTCCCCATCCCCCTACTCGTAACGAGGATAGAGTTCCCCATGTCCTCACTTTCCACCCCATCCACCGATGCATACAAAATATAATCCTCCAACACTTTCACCACCTCCAGCGAGATCCTACCACTGGCCACATCTTCGCATCTCCTCACCTTTCTGCTTTCCGTAGAGACCTTTCCCTCCGTAACTCCCTGGTCAATTCGTCCCTTCCCACCCAGACCACCTGCTCCCCTGGTACTTTCCCCTGCAATCGCAGGAAATGCTACACCTGTCGCTTTACCTCCCCCTTCGACTCCATCCAAGGACCTAAAGAGTCTTTCCAGGTGAGGCAAAGGTTCACCTGCACCTCCTCCAACCTCATCTACTGCATCCCCTGTCGGAGGTGTCACCTTCTCTACATCGGCAAGACCAAGCGCAGGCTCGGCGTCCACTTCGCT
Source organism: Okamejei kenojei (assembly GCA_035221665.1). Lineage (NCBI taxonomy): Eukaryota > Metazoa > Chordata > Chondrichthyes > Rajiformes > Rajidae > Okamejei > Okamejei kenojei. Next base: position 12,257,896 of record CM069143.1, read on the forward strand.
GAACACCTCTGCTCAGTCCGTACTAGTCAACCTGATCTCCCAGTTGCCCAGCACTTCAACTCCCCCTGCCATTCTGATCTGACCTTTCCGTCCCGGGCCGCCTCCATGGCCAGAGTGAGGCACAGTGTAAATTGGAGCGACACCTCATATTTTGCTTGGGTAGTTTACACCCCAGCGGTATGAACACTGACTTCTCTAATTTCAGGTAGTCCTTGCTTTCTCCCTCCTTCCCCCCCCCCCCACCTTCCCAGCTTTCCAACTTAGCCTAATGTCTCTGCTCTTCCTTTCTTTTTTTCAGCCCACCCCGACGTCAGTCTGAAGAATGGTCTAGATCCGAAACGTCGCCTACTCCTTTTCTCATTAGATGCTGTCTCACCCGCTGAGTTTCTCATCAAGGGGATCTATCGCAGTCGCTGCCTCAAAAAGGCTGCCAGCATCAAGGACCCATACCATCCTGGCCACTCACTCATCTCCCAGCTGCCTTCAGGTAGAAGGTACAGGAGCCTGAAATCTGCAACATCCAGATTCAGGAATAGCTGCTTCCCCACAGCCATCAGGCTATTAAACTCCTCAAACAAAACTCTGATCATTAATAGCTAATTGCACTTTATTTGTTTATTTATGTGTGTATATATATATATATATATATATTCATTGGTATACGGTCACACTGATCAGTTCTGTTCTGTATTTATTTATGCCTACTCTATTCTGTTGTGTTGAAGCAAAGCAAGAATTCCATTGTCCTATCTGGAACACATGATAATAAACTCTCTTGAATCTTGAATCTCTTAAATCTTCTCCAGCATTTTTTGTCTACATATAATTTTCGAACTTGTTTTGTCTAGAGTTGTTAATCAAAATTTGTCTATGTTCAATTTGTATTCAGAAGAATGAAGTGCGATCTTATTGTTATACATACTATTGCAAAAGTACTTGGTGAGAGATTCTCCCCTCTGTTTGGGCAAACTGTCTGCAGAAATTTGCCATAGAAATATTGAGGTTCCTATCCTCTGCCAACCCCACTCAATCCCTCGCATGACCAGAAGTTAAAATCCAGCCAGGATCAATCATGAACGGGTGATTGATGGTCAGCGTGGATTTCAAAGGGCCAATTTCAATGCAGTATCACTCAATTAAACTAAACCAATCTATACTAAATGAAACTGAACTAAACTAAACGAAACTAAAACACTGAGAGAAATGAAATGGGAAATACACAAACGAGAAAAGATAACAGATAGAGAAAGATATGCTTAAGATTTGGATAAGCACTTTCTGTCAGGCTTATTGGAAAGATACAAAAAGACATTAGTCACTTTGAGACTGAGATGAAATTAAATATTTTTACTTCTATAGTCTATACAGTGACGGCACCTGGTGGTAAGCCACTGGCAGAACAAACCCTCGGTTCTGGAGGGAGGAGTTAAGTGTCGGTGCGGGAGGCTTAGGTCATGGGGTTTATCCTTGGGGTATTTAATGTCGGGCAATGTCCGTGCCCAGAGAGGAGTAGGGAGCAGCAATGTTAACTTATTAAATACCGTTTGATCACGCAACTTTGTGTCCTCTCTAATTCTTGGCTGGACTCATGGGAGTCCCCGCTACAATACAATTGGTTATCTCGAGCCGTGGATGCTCTTATCTTGAATAGGTTCATGGCTATTGGTAGATTTTTGGACTGCGCAATTAAGTGTCATGGATTATCTGTCTATTCTTGAAAGGTATAGCCTTCTTCTTCTTGCGTATGGCGTGCACAGCCTAAAGGTGTGGGACAACTTGTTCTATTTGATCTTATTTGATTGTGCATGCCGAGTTGATTGCATTCGTCGAAACAGGTCGAAGGTTGCAATCTTCCACACAAAAGGTATAGCCAATATTCATTCTCAAAAGGTTTGAATGTAGTTCATTTAACAATTTAACAGAAAATAGTAAGATTAAAAGAGAACTTACCAGTTTGAAGTTTGAACTTTATTTTGTGAGGAGTTATGATGAGGGATTACGTGAAGAAGCCCCGGCAGGCGCATGCGCGTCATACTTCAAAGAAACAGCGTGAAAACACAGAAACCATAGTTGAAGTAATATAGTAAGACTCAGAAGACTAGAACTACCAGATGATCTTTGCGATTATGAGGGCCGGGAGCGGAGGGCACGTAATCCCTCATCGTAACTCCTCACAAAATAAACATCAAACTTCAAACTGGTAGGTTCTCGTAATATTTTACTTCGGAGTCACGTGAGTGATGACGTGAAGATTTCAAAGCTCTGTGATTTCATGCCGTAGATCCATTCCATACGACACACTGCTTCAGTAATAACCCCTCTGTCCCAGGGGGAAATTACAAATGAAATTTATAAAGACAAATCAAATCAAATCAAACGGAACCCAAAACAGCATGCCCAAACCCTGGCAATGTCAGGACAGGTTTATCATACAATTTAGAAAAAGTTGATTCCTTAGACCCTCCTGTGGCCCCGAGGATTTGGTCTAGCGGCACGTCCTGCTCCTTAGCTGCGGATGTTGATGCCACCCTGGTGAAGTGAGATTTAAACACATTAGTGTCTACACCAGCACAATCCAAAACCTAACCATCTAGAAATAGTTTGTACTGACACCTTTTTATGAGTTTTTTTGTGGCTGATGAGCATTGCTGTCTCAGAACCTCTGAGACTTAGTTACCTCGATATATTGACTCAGGTGCTTAACTACACATAACGTTAAGTCAACAGGGTATGCTTTAAAGCTTACTTTGGTTCTGGCCATTCCTGGCCTGCTTTGTTTGATTAAATCATACACATAAAATGTAATGTTATCTGCAGAAGAATACAATCTATCAAGTCGAAACTTTTGCAATATTTGCACTCGTTGCGCTGATACTAGCGCCATGAGCATAACCACTTTAAATGTTAATTTCTGAAAAGACAATGATGTAATTGGAGCCCATTGCTGATGCAGTGTGAGAACTATACTGACATCCCAGATTTCTGTATATCTAGGCTTTGGAGGGTTCTTGTTAAAGATTCCTCTCATGAATCGGGACACTAACGGATGAGACCCAATAGATTGTTGTTCTGAAAATTGCCCTAAATAGAAGGACAAAGCACTCTGAGCATTATTAATGGCACTATAACTCAAAATGTTCATCAAAATGCAATGTAGCAAGGAACTCCAATACATCTCGTATGCTTGCAGTATAATAAGATATATCTGACTGTAAACAAAACATCTCCCATTTCTTAATATGAGACACATATTGTTTCTTAGTGCTATCTCTCCTAGCTGCAGTTATCACATCCATGGTCCTATTCGACAGTTCAAGGCCTTGGAACGGTCTGGTCAGAACCAGCAGATTAACAAATTAATACAATCATGTAATGGATGACTTCTCCTGTTACTGGATGCACCAACAAATTACTGCAGTTGGGGATAGTCATGAATTGGTGAGTCATCATTCTGAGCACCAATGGGAACCATGGCTGTGTAGGCCAGTCCGGAACCACCAAAATGCCTGAGGTGGAGACCTGCTCTATTTTGGTGAGACATTGCCTAATCAGGCAGAATGAGGAAAAAGCATAAAATAATGTACGTCCCCAATGTAACGAGAATGCATCCACCGCTACTGCTCCTGGATCTGGTTCCCATGAAACGTATTTAGGCAACCAGTGATTTAGCCTGGATGCAAACAGATCAATATCTGGCAAACCATAGTGGTTGACAATCATTTTAAAAACATCAGGATTTAACATCAATTCTATGTTGTCATTAAATTTTCGTGACCTGTTGTCTGCCTCTACCTGGTAGATAGATAGCTGAGACCCAGATGTTTCTGGAAATACACGTGCCACATGAAGTTAGCCAGATTATCACATTATACTGACCTTATTCATCCCATGTGATTGATATATGCCACAGCCGTGGTATTATCAATCTGGAGTTGAACATGTAATAGAATGCACCCAGCAATTCCAAGTAATGTATACCATGCCTGTGCAGGATTAAATCCTCTTGCACACTCCATCTACCACCACAGCTAGACTCGCTGTCCGTAGCTCCCCATCCAGAGCACCCACATCTGTCTGTAAAACCCCTGAAGGTTGCTGAACCAAAACATTTTTGGTAGTTTGTACAATATTGATAAGCTACCATTGTAATTCAGCTATGGCTCTGGTTGGTAGCTGCATAGGTCCATCAAAATGACCTGCATGTTCTTTAAGTGCTTGTTCTCTAGCTCATTGCAGACTTTAATAGTGCAGAGGTCCAAACTCCACTGCAGGGAAAGCTGCCACCAATTTACCAATAACACTGGCTACTTCCCGGATGGAGCGGTGTTGTTTTTCAACGAGACTAGTACAGACCTCCCTGATCTCCACAGCCTCAACAAGTACACATTGTAAACTTTAGAGAAACAAAGTCACTGACATATCAACTGAATTAATGAGAAATCCCAAATAATCAATTTTTTGGGATGGGTCTAACTTGGATTTTGTTGGATGGACCAGAAGCCCTAACCTTTCAAACAGGTGTTTGGTTGCTGAAACCGATTCACCGACTCATGTGACTCTGAACAAAAATTAGTACCAGTGGTGTGTCAATTCTTGTTTCATAATATAATCTTTGATGAATTTCATTATTCTGCTCCCAGTGCATATCAAACATTATTGATTTAACTTAAATTCTGATGCTCAGAACTGTACATAGTTTCCCAGGTGTGTGTGTTGTTGCAGAATAACTTCCATCCACTTTTTTTCTTGTTCTCCAGTGATTGCATTTGCTCACAACGTTTATACCTGAAACATCACCTATTCCTTTTCCCCAGAGATGCTGCCTGACCCGCTGAGTTATTCCGGCTTTTTGTGTCTGTCTTCAGTTTAAACAAGCATCTTCAGATCCTCCCTACATGATTTTCCTGGATTCGGCTTCCCTCAATGAACACAGTAAATGGCCACAGAATATTATAGCAGAGGTTAATGATGAAAAGTGCAATGCTGTCCATTAGCAAAATAGTTTATGCAATGGTACAACATATTTTACAATGCCCAGTAATGAATCAGATGGGAGAATTTAATGTATTTTTTTCTCTGTTAGTTTTCTCCTTTAACCCAAATGGAGAATATCACATTGATTGATGTGCATCAGCATGGTATAGTAAATTATTTGAAGGAAATTAATCAAATGTAGGCTTGCCAATCTTTACTGATTTGGTGTGTACAACCCTTCGAATATTCTTTAGGACACCCCACATCTAAATCAATGTACATCTATGGTTGTGAATCACTGCTAATTGTGGTGGATGTTAAATATGTGTTTATTGTGTGTTTTGTTTTTTATTATATGTTATGACTGCAAGGTAACGAAACTTTGTTCAGACCAAAAGGTCTGAATGACAATAAAGGATAATCTAATCTAATCTAATCTAATCTGGTGCCTGCCACCATGAGAGATTTAAGAGCAAGTAAAATGAGGAACTGTAACCTACTGTTGAGATAAATGTGCCAAAACCATGGAAAACCTTAATTGACAATCAAATGGCATAAAAATTTGGGGAAACACTTAAAACACTACTCAATTAAGTTAGCAGAAATATCTGAATATATTATTGAGTTGAAAGTGAGAGCTCACTCTGTTAATAGTACAGTCAAACACAAAATAATGTGTGCCTAATGCGCCTCAACTTGTGATGTGATATTGATGTAAAAGTAAACATTATGGCAATTTCAGGAATTGCCCTCACAATTTCTGCATAATTCACTTTCAAGACAGGCATGCTACACGTCACATAGTTTGATATTTAAAGATAGATATAAATGGTTGTCACATTACTTGTTTACTATACTATGTATATTAATCTAGTTAAAGCCCCTAGTTGTCACATAATTAGTGCCATTCAAAAGTCTCAACAATTATCAAACACTAGTGTATGATTGAGGATTTGGGTTTATTTCTAACATGGACATAAAAATACTTTAAAAAATATTTTAATTTTAAATAAAACAGAATATGCTTGAAACATCTGGCAACATCTGTAGAGAACTTTCATCAGCACTAGGAACTTCTAGAAATCAAATATGTTTTAAATATGCGGAGAAGGAGAAAAGTCTGTGATTGAAGACCAGGAAAGATTTCATGACGCAAGCCGAAGTTGATGACGGCTGGTAAACTTCAGCTGATTCATCTGCAGGAGATGAATGAGATGAATTAGGACAGAGGTGAGTGAAAGATAGAAAAAACAATGCTGCAACTGTGAGTTGAAAATGTTGAAACAATGAAACTGCAGATTCTGGTTTATACTGAAAACCTACGCAAAGTGCTGGAGTAACTCAGCAGATCAGGCAGCATCTCGGGAGAAAAAGATAATGTTGTTGGTTATCTGAAACTATTGAATTCAATGTTGATTCACTGAGTGCTGTAACATGGCTACTCAGAAGATGAGATGCCATCCTGCGAGTTTGGGGTTTATTGGAGCAACCTGAGAGGGTAAGGACAGAGAAGTCAGAGTGGGAATGGGATGAAGAGTCAAAGTAATAGGCAACTGGAGGCTCAAGGGCAGCTTATCAACTGAGTAGATGATTTGAGTCGGATGATCAGCCATGATCATGTTGAATGGCGGTGCAGGCTGGAAGGGCCGAATGGCCTACACCTGCACCTATTTTCTATGATTCTATGATCTGTAAGTAGGTCATGTAATCTGCATTTGATTTCTCCAATGAAGACAAGTACACATTGTAAACTTTAGAGAAACAAAATTGGAAGAATCTGGAAATGAAAAGCTAATAGGGCATTTGTTGCATTTCTCACTGTTACATGGAAAATTGCATTGATAAAGGGTGGATATTGGTGAGAGGAACAAAAGTGGAGCAAAACTACAGGAAATAGAGTGAATACAATTGAGATCCCCATCAACCATGATGAAGAGAAAAGCATGGTGGAGGGAGAACCATGTCTTACTCTTTCCACAGATGTTGCTTGTTACATATTTTATGTTATTAATTCAGATTTCCAGCATTGTCACCTGTCTTCTGATTTAACATTGGTCAACTTTTGCAACAATGTGATGGGGAACGGTGGCTAGTACTGCTATAATAGTTATTTCAATCTGAATGCTATCTATAGAACAGGCACGTGCCGTGAGTAATTACTCAGGGTAGGCACTCAGTCCGCTAAAAAAAAAATGAAACCGCGCATGCGCAGATTGTTCGCTCCCGGTAATAAATAAATAAATAAAAACAGTGACCTTTCAATTTGCCCAAGGCTTCCTAGTCCTAGACCAATTGGGGGAACAGTTCCTTTCACAGCATGTGGAGAGTCTGTGTCAGGGGTAAAGTTGTGGGGAGGGCACGAGTGTTGACAAGGAGGGTGTCGGGGGTAATGGCAGAAACTTACTCACTCACCGCTGCCGCAGCTCTCCGGGCACGAAGCCTCCGCACTGTAGCTGGGGATAGAAGCAGCTCGGGTAGCTATGAGCGGCCGCCGGTACCCGACAGCAGAACTGGCCGCCACTTCAACGCCTTCTGCCAGCCTGCTCACCTCTGACAGTGCTCTCCGTTGGAACACCTGTCACCTGCCGTTCACCGACTTCGCTCATGTCAGCGGTTTCCTGCAAATCCTTAAATTCCCACAGCCGAGTAACCTCAATCGCACTGTCGGAATTTAAGGACATCAGTGAGGCCAGCGAGCGGCAGGAGAGTGGTTTGTATACGGAGAGCTGCCAGAGGTGAGCAGGGGCCGGCAGAAGGAGCTAAGGTGGCGGCTGGTTCCGCTGTCCGGCCTGGCGGCCGCTCAGCCACCCAAGCTATTTCTCTCCCCCCCCCCCGGCCTCAATGCGGTGGCATTCCACGCCTCCGTGCAAGGAGCTTCGCAAGTGCATTATCCCAATCCCCTCTTTCATAACATTCGTGCCCTCCCCGCAACCTTACCCTGGGCCAGACTCTCCAAACACTGTGAAAGGAGCTCTCCCCCCCCCCCCCCCCCACACCCCGGGAAATACAGTATTTAAAAACATAAACACAAAATGTATTTACCACATTATTGGTACACAAGGTCCATTCTGCTCTCTTTGTTACCTAACATACACCTAAAATATTGACAAACCATATTTGAAAACCCCGCCAAGAAACTTGCTCTGCGCATGCGCAGTAGACCGATGCGCATGCGCAGTGCTGCAAAGGCAGAATTTCTGCTGCCTTCAGCCCCAATTATCATTGATGGCTTCAGGCAGCGCTGACGGCACGTGGGTTGCACAGAGCTTCCCGTGTTACAAGCGCTGCGGAAGAAAGGCATGGAGAATTATGCCTACCATAGAGATCGATCTCTTACATAGGCATAATTCTCCCATGCCTTTACTATTTATATTTAGTTATTACCATGTTATAATTTTAGTCAGGGTAGGCAGTGCCTACCTTGCCTACCCTGACATGCCTGCTATAGAACTAGAAGCTGTGCGAAGATATTACATTCTGAACAGGTTGTTCGGTTGAACACAACTGGTTGAACACAGCTGAGAATTAGTTGTTCTGTTGTAGCATATGACATGGAAAGTTTGTTACAGTCAACATCACCATTTTTACTTGGCAGACAACCAGATAACAATTGTTCTTTTCCTGCAAGGCCTCAAGATCAAGTACAAACTTTCAAAAGGTTAAAAATAAACGCTGCTTGGAAAATATATATTATCTGACACGAATGCAGAGATGATTAATATCAAAGTTATAACTGTAGCTTGTGACTGTGTCTTCTGTAAAGTCAAGTGAAGTAGCACAAGATGAAGTGTTCCTGTTTAATCAGTTGGAAGACATTGATGTCTTCAATCCTTTCTGCATTCTTGTAAGCTAATCCACATTTAATCACCGATTTCAATCTCAAAGATGGTTTCACAGTATTGATGATGTATGATATGAATGCACATAAATATTAATTAAAATTAGTGTTACATTATTTCCAAACATTCCATAAAAATCACCATTCATTTCAGTATTAGATGGTTAACTGATGCATAGATGAAGAATGAGAATATATTAATGTAAAGGAGCTATGATTAAAGGTTTATTATCTGTCATTGGCACTGCATAATCCTCAGTAGGTAGCTCATGCTTAATGCCAGTCAACCAAATGCCATGGGGATCTTGATTACTTCAGGTGGATATAATAACAGTTCTACATGAAAACCACAATCATGGCAACTTTATTACTATTTTTACTTTCTCTCTCTACAACTCAACTCCCTGCCTCTATGTTTTTTAATGAACATATTCTGTTGCTAAGAATAGGGCAGATCACTCCCGGCGGCGTCAATGGTGGGGTGAGAGACGCTCCTGTTTTGCTCTGCTCCCGAAAGAATGTTTTAATGTGCTAAAATACGAGCTGGAAGACGGGGGAGTTCTAAAATATACTACCGGAACTGCTATTTAATTGTGTGTTATCAGAAACTCTGCTGATAACAGAGAATAACAGCAGTTTTAAATGAAAAAAGGGAATCCTCGCCAGAAGCCTGTAAAACCTGCTTCAAGACCTGCCACAAGAGACTACTTGAAAAAACTTGGAAAGACTCCTCAATCCCCTCAAGCATCAGCTGGAAGCTCAGAAGAAGAAGCTGACTTTCGAAATCTTTCTACAGAAATGACCTCAATGGAGGAACAAAGAGAGCATATGGAACAATTGGAAAAGTCAGTATTAACTTCAGTCACTGAAGTTATTTCTAAAGTGATACAAGATGGGAATGTCGCGCTGGACAAAAGCCTCTCTGAAAAAATTAAACAAGGTTACGCTGATGGGGAAAATTGATGACCTAACCAATAGTGCGATTGAGGTTGAGGAGGATTTAAGCAAAAAAATTAAGCGGGTTGATAAGAACTGTAATAAAAAGCTGGACGCAATGTTAAAGTCTACTGAGGCGGCTATGGAACGAATGCATAATACGATAACTGAAATGGCTAAGGAGATATTAGACTAAAAAAGGAACAAGAAAGCACTGGTAGGGAGCTTGCTAAAATGAAGCATAAATGTACGGACTTGGAAGCAAGATCAAGAAGACAAAACCTGAGTATAGTTGGAGTAAAAGAAGGAAAGGAGAGTTGTCAAAACTTTCAGGAGTTTGCTGCCAACTTACTCAAACAAGTGCTTAAGCTGCCTGAAGCTCCAAGAATAGATATGCCTCACCGACGTAAGGTTCAAGCAAGACCCAACTGCCCCCCCCCCAAGACAGATTATTCTGAAATTCTATGACATTTCAACCCTGGAAGGAATTATGAAAAACATTCCATATGGTGTGAATTTGATGTTTGGAGAAGACTCAGATTCTTCCGTGATTTTCCAGCTGAAGTCATGGAAATGAGGGACAAGTTGACAACCACGAGAAGGCTACTGAAAGTGGTCTCGGGAGTAAGATATGGGATAGTATATCCCGCAAAATTGAGAATTACTTATGACCATGTTGAACGTGCATTCATGGATCCAGAAGAGGCATTTAATTATGCACAAAGTATCACAAAGGAGGTCTACTGATCATGAGAAATGACGAAGAAAGAACTGTGTTTCTTTTTTTTTAACATACAAAAAATACTGCTCTGGTTAAGATGGAGAATTTTCCTCGAGGCGTTGTCTAGTCATTTTATCTTTGGAATGTTAACTCAAGGTCGGATTTTATGTTTCACTTCAACAAAGGATTGACAAAGAAGAAAAATTGTGGCAGGGAAAATAACTTGAGAATATGGAAAAATATTATCAGTGAACTTGTATATAGAAATTTATGATTTAAGAAACACACAATTACATACTAACATAAAATATAATGAATACAATTGTATAATATTAAGGCATAGCTTAATAATGGTTGATATTTATTTCATGATGTTAATTACTTGCTAAATATAAGAATAACAAGTTAAATATGATTGATACTAATCACATACTAACAAATTTTATGGATATAGTAGATTTAGTCTAAATTGCGCGCAAAGAGGGGGGAGGAGACTCAGACGCTTGGAAGTTACCCAAGGGTCTGAATCTGGTTAACCCCTTGGAACCTGCTGGTGTCTGATACAAAAGTTTGAGACTTAATTGTAATAGAGCTAGGCATATCAATAGATATGGATATATAATTAACATAATTACTGTTATATCTAAATATATACTCGGAAACTCTTTTTTTTTGGTTTTTTTCTCTATGAAGGTATATTTCTAATTAATCTATTGGAGTGTGTTTTATTTTATATATATATTTCTGAACTTTGTATTGCTCTCTCTTCCAATTAATAATAACTTGTCAAGGGAGCAGAGCGAAACATATAAAAACATCTACGGAAGTCAACAAAAATGTTTCTACCACCTGTTGGTGGTCTGTTTTTAATTATAATATCTTTATTTTTGGGTATTATAATATCACTTTTTGTTTGTTAAGTATCTTTTCACGACTCTACACTTTCTGGTCTTTCTCAAGGTCTATTCTGAAGCGGAGATGCCAACAAAACTTAACAGCTGGGGTTGACCATCCTCCACCTAGAGTTATGAGGTTCTTGGTTGCACCATATGAAGTAAAGGTTTTAACATGATTCATAATGCAAGACGATATACAAAAGAAAACTGGAGGAATCACATTCTGTAGTTGGAATATAAGGGGCACTAATGAAACAATTAAAAGGGGTAAGATCTTTGCCCAATTAAAAGCTTTGAATTGCGACATCATTTTCTTACAAGAGACGTATTTGAAATATCAAACACATATAAGATTGAAGGCAAATTTGATTGGGCAAACATACTACTCTTCATTTACTAAAATATAAATGAAATAAAATGTTATCGGCCAGAATAATAAGATTATTTCAAACTATAAAACAAGAAAATTTTGAATTTGGTGATAAACCACATAAACTCTTAGCACGCCAACTGAAAAAATGGGAAACAGAAAATACAATTACTAAAATTAAATCTGACAAAGGGGAATTACTAACACTACCTAAAGATATTAATAAAAGATTTGCTCAATTTTATCAAAATTTAAAAACATCGAAAACCTCTGCAAATAATACTCAAATTACAAATTGCTCAGACAATTGTAATCTTCCAAAATTAAATATGGTGGAACAAGAGGGATTAGGAGCCCAGATTACACTACAGGAAATAGAAGAAACAATAAATTTGTTGAATAATGGCAAAACGCCAGGACCAGATGGCTTTAGTAATGAATTCTATAAAAGATTCTATGAGATAATTTCTTCACGCATGCAAGATTTATATATATACGCTTTTAAAGAAAATAAACTACCAGAAACATAAACTGAGTCAACGATTATACTTATACCAAAAAAGAATAAAAATCTAGATGACCCAGGCTCATATAGAGCTATTGCACTCCTAAATACAGATCAAAAAATATTAGCAAAGACCCTATCGAAAAGATTGAGTAAATATGTAAGCAAACAAATAAACCCGGACCAAACAGGGTTTATACCAAAAAGATACGCTTTTAAAATTTTGAGACGGCAGTCTAATATAATGTACTCACATAAAACTGAAGAAGAACTAGCAATTATTTCATTGGATGCAGAAAAAGCTTTTGATCAAGTAGCATGGCAATATTTATTCAAAGTATTGCAACAATTTAACATGGGAGATAACTTTATCTCATGGGTAAAATTATTATATGATAAGCCAACGGCTAGAATACTGACTAATAATATATTATCCCCGAAATTCCAATTAGCAAGGGGCAATAGGCAGGGGTGTGTACTATCGCCCCTGCTATTTGCACTAGTAGTAGAGCCTTTAGCAGAAAGTATAAGAAGTCATCCGAATATTTATGGATATAATACCAAACACTCAAATAATAAAATTTCATTATATGCAGATGACAAATTATTATATACTACAAATTCGCAAATTAGCATACCAAATATACTAAACTTAATAGAGGAATTTGGTTCTTTTTCAGGATTTAGAATAAATCGGAACAAAAGCGAAATTATGATGATAAAACCTCAAGAGCGAACACATTTGTTGAAATTCCCCTTTAGAATTGCAACAGAAAAGTTTAAGTATTTGGGCATTCAAATCACTAGGAAATATAAATCATTACTCAAGTCAAACTATATCCCTTTATTAACTAAATTAAATGATTAAATTTTGGAAAACACTGCCGATGTCCTTAATAGGCAGAATACACGCGATAAAAAATATCTGCTTACCACAAATATTGTACCTATTTCAATCAATACCAATATACTTACCTAAAAAATTCTTTAAAAAACTAGACTCTGATATTATAAACTTCATATGGGATTATAAATCACACAGAATTTAAAAAAAAACACTTGTGTAAATCTAAAGAATCAGGGGGACTGACACTTCCTAACTTATTGTATTACTATTGGGCTGTGAACATTAAAAATATAATCTATTGGTTGGACAGTTCTGCCCAACAGGTAGATTGGATAAGAATGGAGAAAGAGGATTGTTCCCCTTATAATATAGGAGTGATCCTTCTATCCCCAATGAAACTGAACAATATAATATATAAGAAGAATCCAATTATTCACAGTATAATACGAATTTGGAAAAAAATAAAAATAACTTTAAAATTAAGAAAATTATCACTTATTTCTCCAATAGCTAATAATCCCTCATTCAAACCATCCATTATTGATAAAATGTTTATCCATTGGGAAAGAATAGGAATTAAAAGGATGGGAGATATGTATGAAATGGGAAAACTTTTATCATTCCAACAATTACAACTAAAATATAATTTGAAAAGTAATCAATATTTCAAATATCTTCAAATTCAAGATTATTTGAAAAAATATATACAAGGATATCAAACTTTAACTCCAGATTTATTGGAGGAAGGAATGAATAGAAAGGCAGAATCAAGCAATTTAATATCTTACTTATATAATACAATTCTAAATATAGAAACACCAACGACAGAGGCAATTAGAAGGGACTGGGAACAAGAGTTATTGATAAAAAATTCCGAATGATAGATGGGAAAAAAATTGATTATATGTAAATAAATGTTCAATTAATGTAAGACATAACCTAATCCAATTTAAAATTTTACATAGACTATAATTTTCAAAAACTAGACCGAATAAAATATTTTCAAATGTTTCCCCCATCTGCGACAAATGTTTAACTCAAAATGCCACTATAGCACATTCCTTTGTCTCTTGTATAAAACTGTATAAATTTTGGAATTAAATTTTTGGAATTTTTACAAAACTATTTAACACAAAATTGATCCCCAATACAGAACTGATTATCTTTGGATCAATGGAAGAGGGAAGTAAACTAACTATATTCCAAGAAGCTTTTCTTAATTACGGTCTAATATCAGCAAAAAAAACTTATACTCAAATTTTGGAAAACATTGATATGCATAGGTTAGAAGCCATTCTTGGGATGGAATTGATGGAGGAGAAGGAAGGATGGAAGAGCAAAATATGTGTCTGTGTTTGCTGCTCATCTCATGCAAATTCAGAATAATTCAGCTGTTTTGGAATGTAAGAAATCATGGTAATACCATGGTACATACAATATTTGCAGGAAAGAACTGCAGATGCTGGTTTAAACCAAAAATAGACACAAAAAGCTGGAGTAACTCAGCGGGACAGGTCGCATCTCTGGAGAGAAGGAATAGGTGGACGTTTCTTCAGACTGCATGTCTCGACCCGAAATGTCATCTATTCCTTCTCTCAGGGATGCTGCCTGTCCCGCTGAGTTACTCCAGCTTTTTGTGTCTATCTTTAGTACATGCAACATTGCTGCACAAATAATAATGTTAATGGCCGAGGAATTTGAGCCACTACATAGATGCCCTCGTACACGTTTTCCCAAGATTCCACTGCATTTTTATTCCACTGTACATAAAGCATAAGACAATCATGCACAATTAAACAGACTTACCCTGCAAATCTTGCACAAAGATGTTTGATCCTGAGCTTTGCAACGACAGGAATGCAATGAGGAAATAAGACGGGGACATCAATTTTGGAATAACAGGGAAAAAGTCACAGGGAAGAGAGTAAAAACTTCAGAGTAGATGTTTGGGTGGATGCAGTGTGCTGACTGAGAATGAACGTAGGAATGGGGGGTGGTTGGGAAATAATTAGGGGCAGGCCTGGTGAAGAGAATTCTTGAGGGAGAGAGATTGATAATGACTGCTACATAATGATCATGTACTGTAGGTTTCTTCTAGGTGCTCTGGTTTTCTCCTGCATCCCCCCAAAAAACAGAATGTACATTAAGTGGCTGCTATAGATTGGTCCCATTAAGAAGGTGAGTGTAAGAATATGAGGAGAATAAAAATTAAGAATTATGTAGGTTTTGTGTAAGTGGATTCTTGGTAGATGGGGGCTGAAGGGACTGTTTTGGTGCTCTATGTCACTATCACTCTCTCTATGCCTATGACTTTCTGTATTATTCCAATAATAGTTTGTATGTGCATCATTGCAGTTATTTGTCTTTTTCCACCTTAATTTTACTGAATGTGTTATGGGTCAAGTATTGGATTTTAGTTTGCTTGGCATCCTTTAATGTGTATGTGTAAATCATTACACATGTCTTTATATTGCTTCAAATGCATCTTCTTTATCAGGCTTCTGAATAGTCCTTCCATAAGCTAGGGTACTGTCTGATTCACCTCTTCCCATCATGGACATTAGACTTGGCATATGGAACTGGCCTACTACATCTCCTGTTATTGTTCCTCATCTGTTTGGAAACTGATTGTTTGCTTCTACTTTGGCTTGCTCTAATGCTCTGTTTAGCCATGTGTGATCTTATTTCCTATAACATCTTGCTGCCGTGAAGTTACACAATTGTGTCAAATGTTTCCCCATGTCATAGAATCTGCATTTTTCAATCCACTCATCATCACATGAGTTGGACTTTGAGTCAGAGCTTCAGCCATTATTCCTGCTGATGATGAATAAATATCTTGCATTGGCCAAAATTCCTTTGCATTTTATAGACTGTTTTCATAGTTACAGCTAATTGTATGCCTGTTTGAACATTGTATCAACTCTGCTTAGTAATTTGTACAAAATGTGCTCATCGGGTAGAGCACAACAAGTTTACCTCTGCACATGATCCAAAAAAAACCAGTTGCAATGACTCAATGGAGTTTTTTAAAGGACGTATTTAATATCCAACTGCCTACCCAGACTTCCAATTGCAGGTTCCAAACGTGTACATTTTCAATGATCTGACACAGGAAGCATTGAGGAGTCCTTTCTCTTGCTACAGCCACAGTCTTCACTATGTTCCTCCTGGGCATCACCCAGGTTTTCAGGTATATCAGATGGGAACCAAATGTTCCTTTGGAGAATTCAAGGATGAGATGGAGATTTATGGCCAGATCCCCACAATCCCTCTGTTGGCACTGTGGGAACGTTAACATCACCCACCATGGGACAAGGCTTTCCATTTGGACACTAACTTGCCTGCTCTGTACATTTGTAGTTTATTCAAGAATGACTGCTCCAACTGCCTGGAAGCATTGCTGCAGCCAGAGAGGAGTTAACCACATGACCCATTCATTAAAGAAGTGACATAATTAAAATAATAATTACCATACTCAACAATCACTTCTCATTCTACAATGGAGAACTGTCCGAGTCATGACAAAAACTTTTGAGTCATGACAAAAACCCAAAAGTACACAGCGGGTCAGGCAGCATCTCGGGAGAAAATGGATAGATGTTTTGGGTCGGGACCCTTCTTCAAACTGAAGAAGGGTCCTGACCCAAAACAGCAACTATCCATTTTTTTTTCAGAGATACTGCCAGACCTATTGAGTTACTCCAGCACTTAGTCTCTATCTTTGGTATAAACCAGCATCTGCAGTTTCTTCTCATTACCGAAAAGTACACCTCTGGTATCATTCTCATTAGTGATTACATTAGTTACACAATTTTACTTCGGAATCACGTGAGTGACTACGTGAAGAAGACCCGCCAGGCGCATGCGTGTCATTATGTCCCCGCATGTTGCACTGAACGGGCTGGAGGGCACAACTCCACCAGCGGGTAAGTAGGAACTTCTAAGGTAAGTGTTCTTTCAGACTTTCCTTAGAAGTATTTCCACTCCGTAAAGCTGGCTCGAGCAGTCAGTAGGAGTGGGCAGTTGGAGCTGTCACTTCCTAAGATCCGTCTTAGCGTGGGTCCAGGGATTCACCAATTTGATCGGGTCAGGAGATAAGCGCGGCAACGCCGGCTCCGATGCCGGGCGCCGTTTTACCAGCAGCAGTTCAAATAGCGTGCTAATTTTCCACACTAGCTCCATTGACAAAAGGCAGGCCACCTGGAATTTGATTCAGAATGAGCCAGGTCCATCTATTTATTTCCAAGGGTACTAAACAGACTGAGGCTGCTCCTAGCCATGAAAAGGCAAATATAAAGTCCCAGACCTGGGTTTTCTGACAATAATAGTTACTCTTCCCCTGATCATACAAGACTGTGGGGGAGGTTGGGAACATGCAGCTGATGCTCCAACCTTCATTACATAAGGGTCCAAGGGCCAGTAATGTCCAAGAGGGCCATACCAAGACCAACATATGGAGGGTCCATTATTGGGATTCCTTCCAGCACCTTATTTAGGAGGGGAGGATGCCTCCCTACTATATGATTTGGGAGAAGCAGGCAGATTGCAGCTGTCCCTGATGCTGGTGTCCCTGCTTATGTGCAAACACCAGCGAGCACAAGAGCCACGCTCCGGGTGTCTCGGAAATGGCACTGAGTTGCTATTCCGGAGGGGACTGGTGAGTCAATGGATGAATCCCTTCCCAGCAGTATCAATTATATAGTACCTCACCAGTTCCAGCAAGATATGATGCAAGTGACTGCAAACAAATATGAGACACCTTTTTAATGTGCATTACTGAAAGTACCTATGGTGACCCACGTTCTGGGCACCCATGAGTCCTTCTTTGACGGGACAGGAGGTTCGGTGTTAACACGTCCTCCAACTGGTGGCTGCAGCAATTACTGCATTTGGCACTATGGTCCAAGGGACAATCATTCCTCAAACTCACAACAGATATGTTGGGTATTTTATGCAATGCATTTTTCAGGAAATTGCATCAGGGAATATCGCCATCAGGCTAACATTAAACCAAAAATTTGGTACTCTATGTAGGGCGACTGCTGTACAAACGCCTGAAATAATGTTTGGAACGGACCTTGTCATGAACATTCGTGAAATTCATGATGAGGCCAAAACAATTGGCTTCATGTAGTCAAGCATTTCGAGGCCACCTATTCGCAACCCTGGGTTAATACTGAAAGTCAGATCCAGGGGCTGAGTTCAGCAGGGGCAGGCCAGTGGGGCAATGAGGGTACCAACCGACGCAGACCGGCTACAACCCCAATATGAGCATACAACAGCTTTACAGGTCAACTGTAGAGGTACAGGGACTTTTCTAAACGATAAAGTTCTGGTGGTCAATCTCCTATTGGAGGTTGATTACAAATGTTTTCTAATGAATGATGCTGTATAATGTATGATATGTTTATATTAAATACTGTCTCAAGTCTCCCATTGAGTTTATCTCAGGGATAGATCCACCTCAACAGCACAAGCCTAATAAAATGTGGGTGTTTTCTGCTCCAGAGCCTGAACATATAGATAATGGTCATTGATAAAGCCATTAATCATCCTCCACAATTGTTTCTAATGTTTCCCCAGATCTCAAAAGGATGGGTGTTGTAGAGTAATTCTCATCCTCAATCACTTAAATTTGTTACTGCTTAACACCTGCTATCACAGGGCTGTTATGTGGCAACTATTTGTTTGCAACATGTGTATTATTCACTGCCAATTCATGCTCATTATCGCAGGTACTTGAAATTTAATTGGATGGCACAGCTGTGGCAATACAAAGCATTGTCTCCTGGATTAAGTTCAGCACCCAGGCTATTTATTAAATTGTTAAAACCTGTGCTGGGGCTATTCAGCCCATCATCACATTGTAATGGGTTATTTAGCTGATAGGTCTTAATTATCAGCAACACTAGTAAGTCAGCTGAAGAATCAGTGCTTGAGTCATTAGGGGTTGCTCCATCCAACTAAGTTCAAGTTACAGCCAACCCAAAATATTGAGTATTTGGGGTTTCTTATTAATTCCATTGCTATAACAGTAACATTACCAACAGCCAAGGTTGTTGATGATGATGATGTCTGTACTTCCCTCCCACAAATCTTTATCCCTCCATCTGAGTAGACGCTAAGGACATTGGTAAATGGGGTGCAGGTTCCTGCAGTACATTCGGGCCTTTGCATTATCAACATTTGCAGAGAGCACGTGAACTAGTACTAAAATCGAATGCAGGCCATTTTCATTGGGTTAACCGGTTACCAACCACAGCTCTCGCAGAATCCAGAGGTGCATTGTTAATGTTAATCTAGCTACCAATAACATTTTGGGTACTAGACCCTTCACTAATCTTCCAGACTGAGGTCAGCACTCTCAGATGGGGGGGGGGGGGGGGGGGGGCAACAGACAACGAGTCTAGCTGTGGGGGTCGCTGGCATGAACACGAAGGGGATAAATTATTTCGCATTCTTGGGGACATTTTATGGGTAAAGGCATATTGCTCCTCAATGAAGGATTTATACATCCAACTCCAGATTGATAACACCACAGCAGTGCAATATATTAATCATATGGGAGGAGCATGGTTATTATCATGTGTTAACACATTATCATGTGTTAACATGTGGCATTGGGGTATGTCAAGGCATATCTGCGTTTCAGCCATTCACCACCTATAGCTAATGTGGTGGCCGACCATAGGTCAAGTACGTTTCATGCCAATATAGAGTGGATGTTCAATTCTAAACTTTGTCACACAATTGTCACTCGATTTGGGTTGCCAGCCATTGATCTGTTCCATCCAGATTACATCACCAGTTGCCTAAATATGTTTCATGGGAGCCAGATCCAGGTGAAGTTGCCCTGGATGCAGTCTTGTTACATTGGGGGCACTAAAATCTTATGCAATTCCTCCATTTTTTCATCCTGAACTGTCTCACCACAATAGAGTGAGACTCCGCCACAGGTGTTTTGGTGGTCCCAGATTGCCCAACACAACCATGATTCCCCTTTGTGTTTTCAATGATGGTTCAGTCATTCATGATGATTCCCAGCTGCAGTAATTCTTGGTGCATCCGGTTACAGGAGAAAGTCACCCTTTACATGACCGTATTAATTGTTGGTCTGCAGGTTCTGACCAGACAATTCCAAGGACTTGGATTGTCGAACAGGGCCATGGTGGTTCTCACTGCAGCTTAAATAAATGGGAACTGTTTCTGTGTACAATCCAATATGTCTTATCATAATGCAAGCATATGTGATGTGTTGGAGTTCCTTGCTAAGTTGCATTTTGATGAGCACCTGCGTTATAGTGACATTACAGCGCTCGGAGTGCGTTGTCCTCTTACTGCGTGCAGTCTTCAGAACAACATCCTATAGGGTCTCATCCATTAGTATCCCGATTTATGAGGAATTGTAATAAAAATCCACCGAAACCTCGCTATACAGAAATCTGGGACATCACTCCTGTTCTCACATTGCTTCGGCAATGGGCTCCAATTACTTCATTACTTACGAAGAGATTAACTCTTGTTGTGATTATGCTAATAGCACTGGATTCAGCTCAACGTGTACAAACATTACAATTCTTACGAATACCTTGTGTGCATTGTCTGTCAATGACATTAACTTCTACGTTTATGATTTAATCAAACAAAGCAGGCCCGGTCTGGCTGGAATCAAGGTGACGTTTAAAGCCTATCTTGTTGACCAAATGTTCTATGTAGTTACGCCATATAATTTAAGCCAATATATTAAGGTAACAAGGAGTATCAGAGGTTCTGAGACAGGGCTGATCATTAGTCACAAAAAGACATATACAAGAGTGTCAGCACAAACTATTTCTACATGGTTGAAACAGGTTCTCAATTATGCTGGAGTCGACATTCCTCTCTTTAACTTTCACTCCACCAGGGCGGCATCAATCTCCACGACGAAGGCTCAGGACGTGCCGCTAGACCAAATCTTCGAGGCCGCAGGATGGTCTAGAGAAGCAACATTTTCTCAATTTTCTGACAAACCTGTACAGACCGTGCCACGGTTTGGGCATGCTGTTTTGGGTCACATTTAATTAATTTGCTTTGTTTTCTATCATTTCTATCATTGTTTGTAATTTTCCCTGAGACAGAGGGGTTATTCCTGTTAACAATATTTATTGAATAATTCGAAGCAATGTTCAATATATTATTTGTTCCCTACTGTGTCAACCGAAGCAGATTGCCGTATGGTAGAAACATAGAAACATTAGAAATTAGGTGCAGGAGTAGGCCATTCAGCCCTTCGAGCCTGCACCGCCATTCAATATGATCATGGCTGATCATCCAACTCAGTATCCCGTACCTGCCTTCTCTCCATACCCTCTGATCCCCTTAGCCACAAGGGCACATCCAACTCACTCTTAAATATAGCCAATGAACTGGCCTCAACTACCCTCTGTGGCAGAGAGTTCAGAGACTCACCACTCTCTGTGTGAAGAAAGTCTTTCTCATCTCGGTCTTAAAGGATTTCCCCTTATCCTTAAGCTGTGACCCCTTGTCCTGGACTTCCCCAACATCGGGAACAATCTTCCTGCATCTAGCCTGTCCAACCCCTTAAGAATTTTGTAAGTTTCTATAAGATCCCCTCTTAATCTCCTAAATTCCAGAGAGTATAAAAACCGAGTCTATCCAGTCTTTCTTCATAAGACAGTCCTGACATCCAGGAATCAGTCTGGTGAACCTTCTCTGCACTCCCTCTATGGCAATAATGTCCTTCCTCAGATTTGGAGGACCAAAACTGCACGCAATACTCCAGGTGTGGTCTCACCAAGACCCTGTACAACTGAAGTAGAAACCTCCCTGCTCCTGTACTCAAATCCTTTGCTATGAAAGCTAAATACCATTCGCTTTTTTCACTGCCTGCTGCACCTGCATGCCTTACTTTCAATGACTGGGTGTACCATGACACCCAGGTCTCGCTGCATCTCCCCTTTTCCTAATCGGCCACCATTTAAATTAATAGTCTGCTTTCTGTTTTTGCCACCAAAGTGGATAACCTCACATTTATCCACATTATACTGCATCTGCCAAACATTTGCCCACTCACCCAGCCTATCCAAGTCACCTTGCAGTCTCCTAGCGTTCCTCCTCACAGCGAACACTGCCTCCCAGCTTAGTGTCATCCGCAAAACTTGGAGATATTGCCTTCAATTCCCTCATCCAGATCATTATATATATTGTAAATAGCTGGGGTCCCAGCACTGAGCCTGCGGTACCCCACTAGTTACTGCCTGCCATTGTGAAAAGGACCCGTTTACTCCTACTCTTTGCTTCCTGTTTGCCAGCCAGTTCTCTATCCACATCAATACGGAACCTAATACCGTTATGCTTTAAGTTTGATTATACTAATCTCTTATGTGGGACCTTGTCGAAAGCCTTCTGGAAGTCCAGATATACCACATCCACTGGTTCTCCTTATCCCACGCTACTAGTTACATCCTCGAAAATATTCACACAAGATTCGTCAGACATGATTTACCTTTTGTAAATCCATGCTGACTTTGTCCAATAGGGGATTTCACACTTTCCAAATGTGCTGCTATTCCCATCTTTAATAATGACTCTAGCAGTTTCCCCCCCCACTACCGATGTTAGACTAACTGGTCTGTAATTCCAGTTTTCTCTCTCCCTCCCTTCTTAAAAGAGGGGTTACATTTGCTACCCGCCAATCCTCAGGAACTACTCCAGAATCTAAAGGAGTATTGAAAGATTAATCACTAATGCATCCACTATTTTCCTGAGCTACTTCCTAGTAACCCCACCCTGGGATGCAGCCTATCTGGTCCTGGGGATTTATCGGGCCCTTTAATCTATTCAATTTACCAAACACCATTCCCGACTGACCTGGATTTCACTCAATTCCTCCTTTGACCCACAGTCCCCTGCTATTTCAGGCAGATTATTTATGTCTTCCTTAGTGAAGACGGAACAAAGTAGTTATTCAATTGGTCCGCCATGATCCTTGTTCCCCATGATCAACTCACCCGTTTCTGGACTGCAAGGGACCTACATTTGTTTTAAACTAACCTCTTTCTCTTCACATATCTATAAAACTTTTGCAGTCAGTGTTTATGTTCCCTGCCCAGTTTTCTTTCATAATCTATTTTTCCTTTCCTAATTAAGCCCTTTGTCCTCTCTGCTGGTCTCTGAATTTCTCCCAGTTCCTACTGGTATGCTGCATTTGTGGCTACTTTGTACGCATCTTCCTTTGCTTTGATACTTTATCCCTGATTTCCCTTGTTATCCACGGATGCACTACCTTCCCGATCGATTTATTCTTTTGCCAAATCTGGGGATGAACAATTTTTGTAGTTCATCCATGCAGTCTTTAAAAATGTCTTCCATTGTATATCCACCGTCAAACCCTTTTAGAATTAAGTTTTGCCAGTCAATCTTGGCAATTCACGTCTCATATCCTCAAAGTTTCCTTTCTTTAAGTTCAGTACCATTGGTTCTGAATTACAATGTCACTCTCCATCCTAATGAAGAACTCAACATTATTTTGGTCACTCTTGCCCAAGGGGGCACGTTACAACAAGACGGCTTAATTACACCCTTCCTCATTACTCAAAACCCAGTCTAAATAGCCTGCTCTCTCGTTGGTTCTCTACATGTTGATTTAGATAAAACTATCCCGCATACATTCCAAAAATATCCTCTTCCTCTAGCACCCTGCCAATTTGATTAACCCAATTTCTATATGTAGATTGAAAGTCAACCATTATAACCTGTTTTGCCTTTGTCGCACGCATTTCTAATTTCCTGTTTGATTACCATCCCCAACTTCTCTGCTACTGTTAGGTGGCCTGTACACAACACCCACAGCGTTTTCTGCCCCCCCTTAGTGTTTTGTAGCTCTACCCATACCGATTCCACATCCTCCAAGCTAATGTCCTTCCTTTCCATTGCTTTATCTCCTCTTAACCAGCAACGCTACCCCACCTCCTTTTCCTTTCTCTCTATCCCTTCTGGAATATTGAATTATCCCTGGATGTTCAGCTCCCTCCAGCCTACGTCACCCTGGAGCCATGTCGCCAGTGTGATCCCAACTATATCATAATCTTAATATTTCTATCTGCACGTTCAAAACTCGTCCACCTTATTACGAATACTCCTTGCATTGAGACACAAAGCCTTCAGGCTTGTCTTTACAACGCATTTACCCCTTATACATTTTTGCTGAAAAGTGGCCTTTTTGATTTTTGCCCTGGTTTTGTCTGCTGCCACTTTTACCTTTCACCTTGCTACCTAATGCTTCTACCCTCATTTTACACCCTCCTGCCTCTCTGTCTTGTACCCATCCCCCTGCCACATTAGTTTAAATCCTCCCCGACAGCACTAGCAACACTCCCCAAGAACATTGGTTCCATTCCATTCCAAGTGCAAACCGTCCTGTTTTGTACCGGTCCCACCTCTCCCCCAGAATTGGTCCCAGTGCCCTAAAAAAATTTGAATCCCTCCCCCATGCACACTTTTCAAGCCGTATTCATTTGCATTATCCTCCTATTTCTACTCTGACTGGCCCGTGGTTACTGGTAGTAATCCGGAGATTTACTACTTTGAGGTCCTTCTTTTAAGTTTATCTCCTAGCTCCCTAAATTCACCTTGTAGGACCTCATCCCTTTTTTTACCTATATCGTTGGTGCAACATGCACCACGACAACTGGCTGTTCACCCTCCCCTCAGAATGTTCTGCAGCCGTTCAGTGACATCCCTGACCTTTGCACCAGGGAGGCAACATACCATCCTGGAGTCTCGTTTGCGGCCGCAGACAGAAACGCCTATCTATTCCCCTGACAATTGAATCCCCTATTACTATTGCCCTTCCCCTCTTTTTTCCCCCCTCATGTGCTGCAGAGGCCACCCTTGGTGCCATTGAACCTGGCTGCTGCTGCATTCCCCTGATGAGCACCATTCTCCCTCAACAGTATCCAAAATGGTATACCTGTTTAGGAGGGGAGATGACCGCAGGGGACTCCTGCACTACCTGCCTATGCTTTGCTGGCTATTGGCCACCCGTTCCCTTCTTGTCCTCCTACCCTTTTGTTCCCTCCTGTGTCAACCGAAAGCAGATTGCCGTATGGTGTGCATCTACGGCATGAAAATACAGAGCTTTGAAATCTTCACGTAGTCACTCACGTGACTCCGAAGTAAAATAGTAAGATTAAACGAGAACTTACCAGTTCGAAGTTTGATCCTTATTTTATGAGGAGTGACGTTGAGGGATTACGTGCCCTCCGCTCCCACCCTCATAATCTAAGAGATCATCTGGTAGTTCTAGTGTTCTACGAGCCTTACTATGTTACTTCGGCTATTTGTTTTCTGTGTTTTCACGCCGCTGCTTTGAAGTATGACGCGCATGCGCCTGGCGGGTCTTATTCACGTAATCCCTCAACGTCACTCCTCATAAAATAAGGATCAAACTTCGAACTGGTAAGTTCTCATTTAATCTTACTATTCTACCACCAAGAATGTTGAAACATTATTTAATGCACTTAAGTTTTTAGGACATTCTGTTAGGTCACTTGGGTTTAAGTCTACTGAATGCCTGACATTATTCATCACTGCTCTCACAACCACATTTTCAAATTAAAGTGACTGCCTTTGAAGAGGTTCTAGGAAACTGGATTAAAATTCTAATTTGTAATACTACATTTTTATCTGATGTGCAATATATATTTTTATTTTATCTGTAAACTGACTGCTGAAAACAAGCAGTAACTGAGTATGTGCATAACCCATTGTAGGGAGTTGGTTCACAGCCCTCCAGGGGCATGATGCGCTTACATATAATGGCATCGGAGAGTGCAACAGTAACTTGAAATGGAATAGCAGGAGGTGTATAATACCACTGCTGCAACATTATGGTATTCATTGCACTTAAAGGAGAGGTGAAAGTCTTGAAAGCAAGAGGTGGTGTTAACTGAAGTGGTAAATCCTGCCCCAGGCAAGGCTGAAGTGGACATCCCCGCCTGAGCTGATTGACATTGAACTATCCACATTTCCACGATTTCAATCTAATGGATAAATCCTATTTGCGATGTGGAGAGGGGTGAGCACTGTGAATCCTGCAGCACCAGCTCCAGGTGCCCGCCTTAGATCTTTCCTCAACTGGTGGAGGTTATGTCCCCATTCCCTCCACGAACAACTCTCAAAGTAACAAATTTGCTTCCACATCAATCAATGACAAGAAGGATAGGTTTATATTATAAACTTGCCATTGCAAGTAATTAGCCTTTATCACTGATGCTTGTCACGTAAGGTTTATTCTCTGTTGTACTCTTTGGCAGTGGTTTAAAGGGATTCTAGCCCTTTAACTCACATTGGAGCAGATGTTTATACTCCAAGGAAGATCTGCTCTAACATTCCATATTCATGACATTTCTTGTTCTTTTGTTCTACGTTCTTGTGTCTGATGTAAATCGTACATTGCACGTTGATTGAGGTCACTGTTGCGCGCCCAAAGGTCACCACCAATAACTAAATCATATGCATGTAAAACAGCAATATTGTTTCTCACAGTCAGTGTTGCTGATCATTATCTGCTATCTGTTTTCGGGTAAAAATTATTGTACAGCAGCTGACAAAACCATAACATTCTCTTATAGAATTTCAATTTCTACTTCAAAGACTGTCCTTCAAATGTAAAAAAAAAAATTGAAAACGCTCTATATGGATATATTGACACAATAGGCTGCAAATATACTGGAATCTTGAACAAAACATAATCTGCTGGAGGATATCAATGAGTCAGGCAGCATCTTTGGAGGGAAAGGGGCAGTATATTTCAGACTGAGACCTTTCCTCTGAACTTAAATAATATTTTTAATATTAATTTAATGTTTGGACCACTGGATGCTGATGAGGATGGAGGTTGCAGGGGAAAGTGCCTGGGGAGACAAAGGCAGGGTGGGGAGTGATGGGCAAACCAGGGAGGTTTGGGGAGAAATAGTCTGTGTAGAAAGCATAAAGTGGTGGGGAGGGAAAGATGTGACAGGTGGTGGAATTGTAGCTGACAGAAGGGTCAAAATTGGTATATTGGATGTGAAAATAATGGGAGAAAAGATGAGACCCAGGGCACTCTTTCCCTATTTTGTCTGGAGAAGGTGGGAAATGGAAGAGGTGCAGATGAGGGCAGATGAGAGCATTTTAATTTCCAGTAAGTTAAAAAATATTTGTTTAAGTGTCTGTGATATATGCTGACAGCCATGATAATAATCTAATCAAATTAACTGTTTGTAATAAGAATGGATGATGTTGGAAACATTAGTAGGTAAGTCAGCATTAGTGGAAAGAAAACCAAAGTTATGTTTCCAGTCGAAAAGCATTCAATTGAACTAGGAAAGAGAGAAAACAAGTAAGATTTAAGTTGTACAGATGTGGAAAGGGCAAATAGAATTGACGGATTATATGTGATAGATTAAGGGCAGAGATCTTTTCACAGCAAGTTCCTGAGTGTTTCCAGCATCTGCAGGTTTGGGGATGTTCAATCATTAAAGGTAACATTAATAAGTAAATATTAACTTGTAAGAGTGGAGAGCCCCTTATCCTTATCTCTCAATGCAGCATGAAGCATGGAATGCACAAGATGTCAGACCAGTTACTAAATATTCTGCTTGGGTATTTTACAAGCCAATGGTATGAATGTTGAATTCTCCAATTCTAGGTAACCTTTAAGTAACTGTCCTCTCCCCTTTTCTTCCCCACACTCCCCACTCTCTTCCCTCCCTTCTCTCCCCTGAGCCCCACCTGGATGCCTACCTATTTCTCCCATGCACTCCCACCTCCCAACCCGCTCCTATTACTTTCATCCCCCAGCTTCAATATTTGCAACTCTTTAAACTGCCTCACATCTCCTGTTCTTATCACTGGCCTTTGTTTCAATTATCTTCCTATCAAAATACCCCCTTGCCTGTGTCAACCTATTACCTGCCACGCTCTGACCAGCCTCTCCCCCTTTTCAGCTTTCTTCTCCTTCCATAAAATCAGTCTGGAGAAGGGTATTTACCCAAAATGTCACCTTATCCATGTTCTCCAGGGATAGCGCCTGGCCTGCTGAGATACTCCAGCATTTTGTGTCCTTTTTTTTAAATAAATATGTCTGATATTCAGAGATGTTTGCAGAGATTGAAAGCCTTCTGAAGTGGTTAAGTTGCCACATGGCCCATTTTGCCTGTAAAAATAATCACTAAGCCACTGGCTAGATCTTAGATCAGAATGGCCACTGTTAGCATAGGGCATACATATAAAGCATGAGTCAGATGATTTTAACGGGATCATAATGAGATACAATGGCTGTAAATCTGGGTCTCATGAGATATTGATATTTGGCCTAATATCCATTCATCCATTTATCCATTCACCAAAGTTAAGTTCTATTCCATTGGTGTGCAGAATTATATTAATTTACCTGGCAAAGGCTAACAGTAGGATCAGCAGTACTGAAATTCCAAGGACTATGTTGTGACTTGTGAACTAAGTTCAGAAACTGAAGCTGCTTGATTAGGAGTCTTTAATCTTCAGGAGAAACAAACACTACTGGAGACCTTCTTGGTAGATTCTCCAAACTCAAGGTGCATTAAGTTTTTTTTTAATGCAAAAAACAACAATAAACACCTACATATTCAATGGCTATGATTACCTTCTTAGCTTTCACATTTTCAGTGCAGACATATAACTTTGCAGAATTATATATTTACAGTTGGAGCATACTGTAGCTGTCAATACACTTTTCTAAATATTCAAACACCTTTGCTGGGACATACTAATTCAATTAGATGGTTAATAAGCTTCTGAGGACAGAACTTAAACACCCAAAATATGATTTTTTGTTATAGTATTGAGGGAGCTCCCTCGATATACAAACAGCAGAATTTTAAATGACCAGTTAAACTGCCTTGAGTAACAGGTTTATGCTTTTAATCATATGTCCATACATAAGATGGCAACAATGTTTTTACTCATCTCATCATGAAGCTTCTACAAGGGCCAATTAATGTGTTCATTAATTTATTGTCCACAATGGTACTGATCAACATGCCCCACACCTGATGATTGGTATCAATAGCCTTAAATTATCCTTTCATGTTAATTTGAAGAACAGATTGTTTTGCCATTTTAAAGATTGTTTGTTATTTTAATAAATCTCTCCTATCCCCAAAGGTGGGAGGGAAAGATTTAAGGAAGTTGAGGGGCAATTTTTATGTAGAGGGTGGTAGGTAATGGAACGAGCTTCCGGAGGAGGTAGTTGAGGCAGGTACTATCACAATGTTTAAGAAACATTTAGACAGGTACATGGATAGGATATGTTTGGAGGGATAAGGCCAAACAAAGGCAGCTGGGATGAGTATAGATTGGGCACTTTGGTCAGCATGGGCAAGTTGGGTTGAAGTGCCTGTTTCCATGCTGTTTGACTCTCTGACACATAATTCTATAACTCCTGAATATTCTCCAGCAGATTGTAACATAAAAGCTACTACTCTAGCACCTGCAGTAGGTTAATAAATCTTTATTTGACATGCCTTCAGAGATATCAAGGCATTTAAAGGGGTTAAATTACAGATCAGTTAATTCAGTGCTATCACAGGTGTATATTATTGCCTCAAATCAAGATTTATTCATTTCCATCACATTAAAGAAAAAATAATGGGCAAATAGTTTTTTCATGGCTTTAATTGATTGACCCCAGAAAAATAGTAAAATATGGAATGGTGGAGTTTCCAAAAAGCCCCACTTGTTTTCAGAGTTCTGTGGGTCCTTGAGAGAATGGTAACATTTATCCCCTTGTTCCTCAAAGAATTTGGATAATTATTTGGACAAACCTAGTGTGCATTTTTCCCACTCAAGGGTCCATGCCTTTGAATCTTACAGGAGGCCAGGCTCATCTCTAGGGTAGACTATGTTTAGTGCTGGTTTTGAGGTCATGATTTTCAAACTCTCTCTTTCTCAGACTGCCAAAGCTGTGTTGGCCTTTTGACGATGATGGGAATTTTAATTAATTTCATCATCAATCTCTCGCTCTGTTGACAGAGGATACCTAAAAATTGGGAACAGTCCCACATTGTTCAGGGTTACGTTATAGATCTTTATTGTCAAAAGGTGTCACTGTTAACAGGGGGGCCGTCTGGAAGGCGATCTTTGTTTCGTGCACATTGCTGAATCTACTGCACATTTGCCAACTTGCATTTATTCTTCAATCATGGGTTTTCTATTTAGCCTTGACCTTCAGTTGCTTCTTGTCCACTGGACGGAACCACACTGAAAAGAACGCAACTGCAGAATATTTGCTGCTCACCAATCTGAGGAGGGTTCCAGCTGTCTCCTCCAGGTGTGAAAATCCCCATTCATTCAAGCAATGCAGAAATAAATGTTGTGTTCTCTCACGATATGTCAGGATAAGCTGCACACCACTGAAAACAGCTGTGACCCACCACTTCAATAATTAGATCTGGGATTTGCTTACTGATGTGATATGATTTGTGCAGGTGGTCCAGCAAAGGAGAATGTAAAATACTAACATGTGTCATTTGGGCTCTATTGGCTGTATATTGGTGAATTATGTTGGCTGAGAGAATTGTAGCATGAAGAGAACATATTGTCTACATTGGAGACCGCAATGAAGCAGGTTCCTTATGAAAAGCATATATCATTGAGAGGTTTACTTAGGATCGCTCAGTCAATGCATTCCTTCCCCCACCATGATGACAGTCATCTGCTCAAGACTGAGCCAACTTCCTGAATGGTAAGTCGGTTGAGTATCATGACTGTAAAGCTGTCTTCTGGGCTGTTCCCTATCCCCTTGTAATATTGAGGTTATGTAGTTCCCAATGCAACATTTACACTTGAGTCCGACTCAAGATGGCGGGACTCGGACTCAAGGTGGCACCTGCCTGCGGCGACTTTTGCGGAGCTACGGAACATAAAAGGCTCAACAACAACTTCCAACAACTTACCTGGATCAGGAAAACAACAGAAAACGGTGCTGTTTCAGTCAAGCTGCGTGAGCACCTCAAGGCTCTCGCAATTTTGCGATCTTCCGCAGCTGCGGGAGCCCCGGACTTTAAACTTTCCCACGCTGGCCGGGAATCACCCGACCCGACTGAGGAACGCAGTTACTGCACCTGGAGACCAGGATGCCCTGCAGAGCTGTCGGGCTGGGTCTTCCAGGAACAAAGAAGCTGGAGCTGCCGACTTTGAATGTACCCCCGTTCGTTACGGAGCTGGAGCTGCCATTTGTGAGGGAATTCCCGTTTCAGCGCAGGTTCGCAGAAACAGCAGGTACAGTCAACACAGTACCTGGAAACAAAGGGGAAGCCTCCATTGTGTCCGGAAACGTGGCTGGCGGGCAGGATTTCAGGTCAGACTGAAACACAGGGGAGTTCGACCCCCTCTCCCTACTATCCTACTGGCAAATGTACAGTCCCTTGAAAATAATGTGGAAGACTTAAGGGAAAGGCTGATTTATCAAAGGGAGCTGTGGGCATACTCTGTGTTCTGTTTCACAGAGGCATGGCTCACCCCCAGCTCCCCAGACTCAGCAGTTTAGCCTGAAGGGTTCTCCATTCAGTGCATGGACCGTACACTGGCATCTGGGGAAGGGAGAGAAGGGGGCGTCTGCCTCATGGTCAACTCTACATGGTGCTCAGATGTGGTAGTCCTATCTAACTCCTGCTCTCCACACCTTGAACATCTGCGGTGAAGTGCCATCCCTTCTACCTTCCGAGAGAATTCACCTCCATCATCCTGACCGTGGTCTACATTCCACCCCAGGCAGACGTCCGTCTGGCACTGGAGGAGCTACACGCCATGGTCAACAAACACCAGACATCTTACCCAGAGGCATTTACCATCATTGCTGGGGACTTCAATAAGGCAAACCTAAAGAAATCACTCCCTAACTTCCACCAACGTGTCTCCTGCTGCACCAGAGGACCAAACACACTCGACCACCACTATCAAGAATGCCAACGGCTCTATCCCTCGCCCTCACTTCAGTAAATCCGACCATACTGCGGTGCTGCTTCTCCCCGCCTACAGGCAGCAATTAAAGAGCACACCCCCAGAGGTGAGGACAGTACTGAGCTGGTCGGGGGGGGTGGGGGGGTGGGGTTGGGGGAGCGGAGGAACAACTACAAGACTGTCTGGAGTCTGTAGACTGGGCAATGTTCAAGGACTCGGCAATGGACTTGAACGAATACGCCAAAGTCGTTACAGACTTCATTAAGAAATATGTGGAGGACTGCATCCCCACCATCTGAGTGTTTCCCAATCAGAAACCTTGGATGAACTTTGAGATCCGCACTCTTCTGAAGACCAGACACCGGGGATTCATGTTTGAAGATACAGTGGTCTACAAGAAGTCCAGATACGACCTTGGTAAGGCCATCAAAAAGGCCAAAAGGGACTTCTGCCCCAAGGTGGAGGTGAGACAGATGTTCGGCAGCTGTGGCGGGGCCTGAATGTAATCACCTCCTACAAGGCAAAACCAGGAGGCAGCTCGAATGTCGGCGATACATCACTCCCTGACGAGCTCAAAGCGTTTTACACACACTTTGATAGGGAGCACACCGATGTGCCTTCCCGAGCCCCTATTAGCTATGATGGTATTTCAGTCTCAGTCACAGAGGACAATGTCTGGAAATCCTTCAGAGGGGTGAACCCTTGAAAAGCGCCTGGACTGGATCGTGTTCAAAAAATCTGTGCGGACCAACTTGCTGGAGTTTTTACGGACATTTTTAACTTGTCACTTCTGAGATCTGAGGTTCCCACCTGCTTCAAAAGTGCATCAATAATACCAGTGCCCAAGAAGAGCAAGGTGACATGCCTCAATGACTATCGACCAGTGGTACTAACGCCTATGGTGATGCAGTGTTTTGAGAGGTTGATCATTGGACAAATCAACTCCTACCTCGACAAACATCAGGACCATCTGCAGTTCGCTTACCGCCACAACAGATCAATGGTGGATGCAATCGTGCTGGCCCTGCACTCCGCACTGGACCACTTGGACAACAAAAACTCATATGTCAGGCTGTTATTCATCGATTACAGCTTAGCGTTTAACACAATCATCCCGTCCAAGCTGGTTACCAAACTTTTGAATTTTTGACTTTGACTACACTTCTTCATTGATGATCTCAGGAAAACCTAAGCCATGAAATTTTAAAAGTAACATGTTCCAAATTAACTATTAATTGATAATAGAGTAATATTCACTGCAATGTATTTGACTATAGTTGGTCTTTTGGGAGCAAAATAGATTAACTGCATGCAAAACTGACATCAATACCCGAAGAAATCCAATACAGAAGTTAACATGTCAATATTTCATGATTTGTTTCTCTAATTTAGAACATAGGAATGAAAACTGTTTATTTTTAGATTTGTGTACCTCTCTTTGCTTTTCTATCCAAAACTTGCAACTAAATACCATGAAACATTAAAACTAAAGTTGATGGCTAGGTATTCAAAAACCTCATGGGGTATCAAATGTGACATGAGCATCAGGCCTAGGAGTCATTGGCTGTTTTCAAAACAGACCGATAAAAGACTGGCTACAAGATAGCATACAGGATAATTCCGTCAGGGAATGTTGCTGACTGGCCCATACCAGACTGCAGGAGTACATGCTGAGGAACTCGTTGAAGCTTGGTGCATCCTATGTCAAGGTTCTGCGGGGGAAAACCACAGTCTAGGGTCCTTTCATGGTGGGACATTGGAGGCAGGTCTGGTGGAGCCACCTCTTGAACAAGTGAAAGTGAAATTAGTGGCAATTGTGTTTGCTATTAGGAGAGTTTGCGAACCCTACAGAATATAATACTAATGAATCTATAAACGCTGAGAATGTCAGAAGAGTTTTAGCACTGTTTCTTGTTTTGTATATATCATAAAATTATAAATACGTTTATTTTTGGAAGAAAAAAAATAGAAATACCCATAACATTATTGAATGAAAACAGGTGAACATCTTTTTGAAAAGTTACACACAATCCCTATGCTGAATAAATTTCTCTCTTCGACCTACTTTGAAGAATTATTCTCTGTTTCACAAAAAATACTGCAATTAAATCTTGCACGATATGTTGGAACATCATCAAATTCAACTGTTTCTGATCACAGATTTACAAAATACACTACTATTCACCTAGAATCAGTTAAAATGCGTTTTCTCACAAATATCTATCTGCTTTTAATATTTTTGTTTATAGATTTGAATGCCTAGTTACTTCTTAAATAAAATACTGTAGTTTTCTCTTTTGGTTGCTTTGCCTGTAGCTATTCTGCCTGGAGCACTCCTGTACACTGACAACCCTGTTACACTGCTTTTGAAGTAGTGAGCCTCTTTGCTGACTGGCTGCATCAGGAGATTTACTGTATATTCCCCCAGGGTAATCCCAATGATTATTCAATCAGCCCACATGCACTACTTAATAAGGCAAAGATGCATCAGAAGTCTAGGTTTTGGCCCTGTCTCACGGTGCGAGTTGACCCACGAGGTACCCCGAGTGACAGACTCGTGGTTGTGCACGAGACTTCAAGTTTATGATCAAGTGTGTAACCGAGTTCCCACGGGTATGTCATTTCTGCGATGCTCCAACTTCCTCTCCCGAGTTACCAAGTTCCTCTCCCGTTACTCTTGAGCCAACCGTGAATGAAGGTATGTTTTAATAAAGCAACAATGTTAAAATACATCTCCATCCTGTGGCTTTGAGTTATTTCAGCGCGGCCGCAGCTATTGATATGAGCTACAAAGGGAAAATGCGCATCCTCCAGTAACCAATAACGTGGTAAGTGCATTTCTTGTTGTTTTATGTTTTTAAATACTGTCTTTCCCGGGGTGGGGGGGAGAGCTCAGTTCATAGTATTTGGGGAGTCTGGCGTTGTGAAGGAGGGGATTGGGGTCAGTAACCCACTCGCCATGCTCCGGTCTGAGTGCAGGTAGATGGGACTAGGTGAGTAGTGTTCAGCACGGAGTAAAAGGGCAGTGATGGCCTGTTTCCGTGCTGTCATTGCTATATGGTTTTATTGTGGCCGGGGAGTGAATTTGCTTGGGTGGCAGCCGCAGCGCTCCGGGCACGGACAGCAGAACTGGCCGCCACTTCCGAGGAAGGAAGCAGCTCGGGTGACTGACTTTGAGCGGCCGCCGGGACCCGACAGCAGACACACACACACACACACACACACACACACACACACACACACACACACACACACACACACACACACACACACACACACACACACACATACACACACACACACACAGAGAGAGAGAGAGAGAGATACACACAGACAGCAGGACTGGCCGCCACTTCAGAGGAAGGAAGCAGCTCGGGTGACTGACTTTGAGCGGCCGCTGGGACCCGACAGCAGACACACACACAGATACACACAGATAGACAGAGAGGGAGAGACACACACACACACACACACACACACACACACACACACACACACACACACACACACACACACACACACACACAGAGATACACACAGACAGCAGCTGGCCACCACTTCAGAGGAAGGAAGCAGCTCGGGTGACTGACTTTGAGCGGCCGCCGGGACCCGACAGCAGACACAGACACACACACAGACACACACACAGACACACACACAGACACACACACAGACACACACACACACACACACACACACACACAGACACACACACACACACACACACACACACACACACACACATATGTGGCGTTTCTGCTCGGGACCCTTCTTCAGACAATCCAATGTCCCATAATATATTCTTTAAATATTAAGTTTTCTGTTGAAAGTGTGGTGCCGTGGGTACGGGTGGTCGGAAGGAAGTTGATGAGGTC
This sequence comes from Okamejei kenojei, assembly GCA_035221665.1. Taxonomy (NCBI): domain Eukaryota; kingdom Metazoa; phylum Chordata; class Chondrichthyes; order Rajiformes; family Rajidae; genus Okamejei; species Okamejei kenojei. The sequence continues at coordinate 12,293,845 of CM069143.1, forward strand.
TGGTACAAGTTGACTTTGTTTTCAGTAATCAGGCCTCTGTGTTGGCCGATGTCTGGTTGATGGAGCGTTCATACAGTTGCGAGCGAGCGAGGTCCATATATAGGAGCAAGGAACGCGAAGCCTCTGAGGGTTCATTGTTCCCCTGGTTTGGATTGCTCCCAGGAGAACGGGCACAAAGACAAATTTAGGCATTTTTCTGTGGAAGGGGGAGGGCAGTATAGAATCGAAAGCATTGTAACAGCAGCACTCTCCCCAACACGAAACACAGCGCAGCGTAAACAATTAAACAGCTTCACTTTTAAAAGCAAAGACACACGTTAAATTACATGGCCCCAAGAAATCGCCTCTCAATTGCTTCGGGGTTGGAATTGAAATATATATAATATATATAATATGTATATACATATTATACTACTTTGGTTCAGTCCCTTTCAGATTATAAAAAAGTTCCCACGATAGACTCACGAGACACTAAGGTAAACGCACGGGCCATTACGTTACTGCATGTTTGATTTTTTTCACGAGTTAACAAGTTTCCCGAGTACCTGCCGTTAGCGCCACGAGTGGACAAGTTGAACGCGCGAGTTCCGACGTTGCCGCTACGTTCATCGTACGTGACCACCACGAGTGAAAACTCGGGGTCACTCGTGGGCCAACTCGCACTGTGAGACAGGGGTTTTAGGGGGAGCCGTCCAGTTAGTATGGCTGCCCATCCGGCAGCTGTCTGTCTTTTAACTTCTTTCTTGTATTTTAGTGAGTTTTAGTGTTTTGTTTTGGAGTCTATTCTTTTTTTATGTGGGGGGTGGGGGAGGGGAGGGGGAAACTACTTTTCCTGGTCCCTACCTGGTCGGAGAGGCAGTTTTTCTCCGGGCTGCAACTTCGACCCGTCCTCGCGGCCTACCAGCGGGCCTGGAGCAGCGTTTCCTGAGGCCAGAACCTCGGCTTTGGAGGCGGCACAGCGCTGGAGCACCATCGTGGAGCGTTGCGTGCGATGCCTTGCCTGGGTCGCCGCGCTGGAGCTCCGGAATGCTGAGACCGCAGGAGCACACCGCGGAGCTGCGGGACTGTGGAGCGGCCAGCTGCGGACGGCTGCGCTGAACTTTTTACATCAGGAGCCTGGGATCTCTCGGCGAGATCGCTAGGGGTGGAACTCCATCCGGCGCGGCCTTGTCAGCTCGGAAGCCACGGACTCCGGTAAGGAAGCGGCTATTCCAGGTGTCCCAAGTCGCTGAAAGGGTCTACCGATGCCGGAGCACCATCACCCGGCGTGAAGGCCTAAAACATCGGGCCGCCGTAGCGCCGACTGCGGAGGCCTCAATAGGCCCGACTATCGGTGGGCAAAGGGATGGGACTGGAATTTGTGCCTTCCCCCACAGTGGGAACCATTGTGGGGGGATGTTTTTATGTTTATTGGTAATTCTTTAGTGTTGTGTCTCATCTTTATATGTGTGCTGCATGGCAAGTCAAATTTCACTACACCAACTGGTGTATGTGACAATAAATGTCCTTTGTCCTTTGTCCTTTGAGGATCAATATTTCTTTTTGCTGCACAGGCAGTCACTCATTCTGCACAATGTCTGTTAAACATGCGAGCTGTGGAATTCATTGCTCTGTGCACACAGTGTGTAGATAGCGTGATGGAATTCACAGCAAGGTTGGCAACTAACTGCGGCTAAACCTTTTCATCCTGCATTGCACCAAAGGATTTGACGATAGGGAGAAATTTGTGTTGTTTTTAATAGGCAGCACTCAGAACCATACCACTAAAGTACAGCAGCGGAGTTGGATTGAGACAAGTGAACAGTGAAGAATAAAATCAATTTGTGGGAGAATACATATTGCTACAGGCATTTAGAAACCATCAGGATGCTACTTCTTTTGTATTATATGTTGGGAAGGTATTTCAAACATTCTTTTACTCAAAGGAGATGGCAAAGATCATGAATAACAACCTTTTAAAGAGTGGTCCTAAACATGAGTAATATTTTCATCCAAAGAAAACATTAAATGTCAATTGATCTTGATAATAAATAGAAAATTAAAAAAAATAAAATGCCTTTCATTGTCATTCAAACAGCTTGGTTTGAACGAAATTGCATTTCTACAGTCTTAACATTACAATAAAACCCAAGACCCACACTTAACACAATTTACACAAACATCCATCACAGTGGATCTCCAACACCTCCTCACTGTGATGGAAGGCAGAAGTCTTATCTCTTCCCTTTGTTCTTCTCCCGCGGTCCAGAGGCCAACTGCAACGTCGAGGTGACTGGTGCTCCCGATGTTAAAGCCCCGGCGGGCGATGGTAAGTCCTGCAGCCATTTAAGCCACGCCGGGTGATGTTAGGCCCTGCTCCGAGTCATTTAAACCCCGCGATTCTGGTGGGAGAAGTTACCGTTGCAGGTGCTCCGAAAAGCGGTCACCCACCAGGGACCTGCGAGCTCCCGATGTTCCTGTCCACCGGGCCTGCGGCCGGAGCCTCCGAAACTCCGAAGTCTGGTTGCAGCTACGCACCACCACAGCTCTTCCCGTTCCAAAGTCGGCCTGCTCCGCGACGGGAGCCCTCTGGTTGGCCGGCTCCACGATGTTAGGCCCAATGACATTGGAGACCTGACAGGGAAAAAGTTGGGTCTCCGATAAGGAAAGAGATTAAACGGTTTCCCTTACCCCCCCCCCCCCCCCCCCCCCCACCCCCACATATACACAGCTGAAAAATAATAAAAACTAGAATCAAAAACATACATTTAACTAGACAAAAATATTAAACAAGACAGACGGACTGCTGACAAGCCACTGCCTTCAGGCGCCGCCACACTCCAGACTCCTGATGCAGATGTCAAAATTGCTTTAATTCTGGTGTACTGAGAGACTGATTGATTCCTCTTCTGTGCACATTTTTTTTTAAAAAGACCATGAATTGATGGATGATTCTCTTTTACATTAGCAGTTATTATAAAGATGGAGAACAGCTTGGTGTCCATTACTGATCCCATTATATCACCTTAGTTGCTTTCTTCCTATTAAGCTACTTGTCCTTTATACCAAATACTACCGACCAATTTTCAAAGCAGGTTGATAATTATAAATAGATTCCATGATCTGTAAATGCAGTTGATGGACTCTTTGTGTAATCTTGTTGAATGCCATCCAGAAGCCCAAATGAATTATATCCATTCCCATTCTCTTTTGCATCTAGTTATTTCCTTAAAATGTGTTGGTATCATTTAACACAACAAATCCATTCCATGTTGGTCTTTTCTAATAATATCAGATATCTCTCATCACTCAGTCTCTCTGACATTAACTGTACATTCTCTTAACGGGGGCAGCACAGTGGCACAGCTGGTAGAATAGCACCAGAGACCCATGTTCAGTCCAGACCTCGGGTGCTGTCCATTGGAGTTTGCTCATTCTCCTGCGTGGTTGCGTAGGTTTCCTCTGGGTACTCTAGTATCATCGCACGTCCCAATGTCATGTGAGTTTATAGGATAATTGGCCTCTGTAAAATTGCCCCTGGTTTTTAATGGATGAGAAAGTGGGACAGCATAGAACTTATGTGAATGGGTGATCAATGGTCGCATGGACTTGGTGGGTCGAAGGGTATGTTTGCATGCTGTATCTCTAAACTCTCTAAACTAAACTTCCTCAGCTGGAAGATCTATAATTGCCACGTTCCATTCTCAAAACTTATTTCAAATAATGAAGATGTATTTGTAATGTCCAGAACCAACTCTCGAATCCTTGGACATTTATGACTAAAGCATTTCAGTTTCCTCAATATTTCCCTTTGAAATCACAAGGCACAAAAAATATCTGGTATTTTGTATTTGTGGACTTCTAACAATTCAGTATTATTCAATTCGGTTTTGTTATATACATTGATCTTATTGAATTCCAGACCTTGATTTATTTTATTTTCTAAGTATAGTAACCATATTTTCATACCAAAATGTCAGGTATATTATTCAACTCTTCTGCTATGAAGACTCTCATAAAGTAATTATACAACAAGTTTCATTTATATTATCCCATCTGTTTTTCAAAGGTCCCATATTACCCTTGAGTATCATTTTACTTCTAATAAGTAAGTAAGTAAGTAAGTAAGTAAGTAAGTAAGTAAGTAAGTAAGTAAGTAAGTAAGTAAGTAAGTAAGTAAGTAAGTTTATTGGCCAAGTATTCACATACAAGGAATTTGCCTTGGTGCTCTGCCCACAAGTAACAACATGACATACAGTGACAATTACGAATGACTCAGAAAACACTAAACATTAATAATAATAAAACATTAATGATAAAACTTTACATTAACGCAAACTTCTTCCTATGAAGTTCATGCTTTTTAAAATATTTTTATATCTTACCCAATGTACTTAATTATTTGCACTTTCATAAACTCTTTCTTCCAGTTCCTTCATGCCTTTCATCAATTGAGTGGTTTATTCAATAATTAAGGATCGTTCCTTGTATCATTCCTTCGGTTTGGCATATTGGTAGTTTTTTGACAACTTCCTGCTTTCACCTATATTGTTGCCCCCCAAAAGTTCAGATTTTGTTTCATCCTGGTGAAGTAAAATTTGTCAAAATCTGCAATCTCCGACTTCCGGTGGCGCTATGGAGGGCTAGAGGGTAACGCCAGCCAGCTCCTCGTAAAAAACGGAGAAAAATCGGGGAGAAACCGACCTACCTGCTGCCTGCTATCTCTGCACCGTTTGCTGTGAGTGGCGTCATCAGGCGCGCGACTTACTATGTCTACACACCCGCGGATAAACTGAAAAGTCGGGCTACCGGGCTGAAACCGGGGGAAGGCCTGACTGAAGCCTCGGGCTCAGGTAGGACATTATCCCAAGAAGATGTGTCAATAAAAACGACGAAAAAATCGAAAGGTTTTAAACTTAAAACTTTTATTGCATGTAAAATTACTGGTTTAAGGGAAGAAATAAAGCTGAAGTTGGTGAAGAAATAAAAAAAATCAAGGAGGAAATGAAGGACTTAAAGCTTGAAATTAATATCAAGACTAAGAATACATCGGATGAATTGAAGAAAGAAATTGCAGAAATATTGATTGCTCTGACAAAGGAGACGAATGATAAAATCGAAAATGTGAAAACTGATTTTGAAGAAAGGCTGAATCCTGTGGAACAGGCACTGAACCAACAGACTGTTTCCATAAAAGACCTTGAAGAACTAGCCGAAACAAGTGCTCAGACTACAGCAAAGCTTATCACAGAAAATCAACGTCTAACTGAATTACTGGGCAAAATAACCGAGAAATGTACTGAATTGGAAGGTCGTCAGAGAAGACAGAACCTAAGAATTGCGGGTATTCCAGAAGGGGAAGAGAAAGATCAAGATCCCCGAGAATTCACTGCAAATTTACTGCAGAAAGTTTTATCTCTGGAACAAAAGCCTTTACTAGCCCGAGCGCATAGAGTGATGAGACGTCAGACAAGACAAAACGCTCCCCCAAGACAAATGATAATAAAAGTACAGTACGACCACGTCTTGGAGGAGATAATGCAAAAGATATCAAGAAACAGAAGTCTTGCATTTGAAGGACACAGGATCAGTATTTATCGAGACTATCCAGCAGAGGTCTCCAGGAAACGGAAAGCGTTTAATGAGACTAAAAGGGAAGTGGAGAATTTGAAATATGGTCTGAGCTATCCAGCTACCCTAAGAGTCACTTACAACAAGAAGGAACATTTTTTCACCAAAAAATGGTGAAAGCATTGGACTTTGCCAAGAAGATTAAGGCTTGAGAGGATGCTTGAATAATACTTTTAAAACTGTGCCTCACCATTGAATAAACTGACTTTGCAGGACTGGATTATTGATGTGGTGACTAAGGAAGCTGGAGAAAGATGTGGATCAGAAACTCTCCCATGGATACTAATAATTAGTATAACTGCACTACTAATACAAATAACAATAAATACTAAAATTATACCGTGGTATCTTTACTAATCAGAGTTAATAATTATTACTAATGACTAATACTTACTTATAATGGAATGATGTCAAATATAAAGTTAGATTTCATTTGCCTCTTTGGAAACCTTTCTTTTTTACTAGTAATTTTCATTTTTAATTTCTTTTTTTCTTTCTTTTCGTTTTTTTTTAAATTAGATTTTCAAACAAGTTTTAAATATATGTATCCTCACATTTCCGACTATTGGAACCTGAATAATTTGAAATTTAATATCCCCGGTAAAATACTGCTATGGAATAAAAATTCCAAGAAACCAAGGAGCTGGTTAAGTTCGTAACATCAACTACGGAAGTCGGTAGATGGTTAGCCATGCTAGTATGGCTAGCACTAGCTACACTAATACTAGATGTAGTTTTTTCCTTCTTTGTGTACAATACTAATTTCTTAATCTAATCTTTTTTTCTTCTCTATTATAATCTATCATTATTATTTTCAGTTTGAATGGAGTTACAAATTGGATCAAAGGAGATATACACATGAGAGACATTCAAGGGTCTTAAAATTCGTCTATTCGGAGTTCGGGTGTAAGGTCGGGTCTGTCGAACTGAACCATTGGCTCTATTATAGACCCCCATAGACAAAGGATGCAAGATTTAAAAATGAATACGGGGAATGAAGGAATAACGGGGAATGCAGCTGGAACGTTAAAGGTATTAATGAACCAATTAAGAGAAGTAAAGTATTAGCACATTTAAAAGCAATTAAAGCTGATGTGATTTTCATTCAAGAAACACATTTAGAAAAAGATGCTGAGCATAGGCTGAAAGCTAAATGGATAGATAAAACATATCATTCTTATTTTACACACAAATCAAGAAGCGTAGCAATATTATTTCGAAAAGGAACTTTATTCAAACATACATCAACTATAACTGATAATGATGGTAGATACATTATTGTAATAGGAGAATTAATTGCACAAAAAATGATTTTTGTTAATGTATATGGACCAAACTTTGATAGTCCACTGTTTTTTAAGAAAATATTTAACAACATCCCGGAAATAGCACAACATAACTTAATAATTGGAGGAGATTTAAATTAGTACATTAGATTCTTATTTAGATAGATCCACAAGACAAAGGAAAACCAAATCTCATTCCAGTGACATTAAATGCATATATGGATACTAGTAACATTAAAGATGTTTGGAGAGTAGAAAATCCAACTATACTAGAATATTCATTTTATTCACCTGTACATAAAACCTATTCAAGAATAGATTATTTTCTGGTTGACGCTAAACGTATCTCATTCACTTATAATTCAAAATACTATAATATTACAATCTCATATCACGCACCTTTAACATTCGATTCTTTATTTAAATCCAATTTTCCACTTTTATTGAATAAATTAATTAAGAACATTTTATATTGGAAAACATTACCTATCTCAATGCTAGGTAGAATTAATGCAATAAAAATGATTTTTCTCTCGCAATTACTATTAATCCAATTCCAATTCCAATTGATTCCGACATATCTTCCTAAAAATTTCTTTAAGAAGGTGGATTCTATAGTCATCAACTTTATCTGGGATTATAAGAGCCATAGAATAAATAAAAAACTTAGATACATAGAACTTTACATAGAATAAATATGTAAACCAAAAATAAATGGAAGTCTAGCACTGCCAAACTTTATGTTTTATTACTGGGCAGTTAATATTAAAAATATGAATTTTTGGTTAGTAGAGACAGATAAACAACCAATCTGGTTAAAAATGGAAAAAGAAGATTGTTCGCCTTTTGAAATTAGTTCGATTTTATTTGCCAATATTAAACTAGGTAAGAAAACCTATAGTGAAAAACCTATAATTGAAAGTGGAATACGTATCTGGAAACAAATAAAGAAAACATTAAAATCGGAATCTATACCACTAGCCCTTACCATTGTAAATAACGTTACATTTAAACCCTCAATGAAGGACAAATGTTTTTTACAATGGAAAAACTATGGAATTAATAAGATGGGCAATCTCTACAGGGAAAATTCTTTCCTTTCATTTCAAGAATTACAACAAATGTATGGATTACATTCAAAATATTACTTTAGATATTTACAAATTAGAAACTATGTAAAAGCAAACACACAGGAAATTAGAAATAGAAAGACAGAAATTTTAGATGAATGTCTAAATAAACACCCGAGCACAGGAAAACTGATATCATATATTTATAACATTTTATTGGAAAACGATGTCCCAATGAGAGAAATATATAGGCAATCATGGGAAATGAATTAGTTCAAATTATTAGTCCAGAAATATGGGATGAAAGTTTGCAACATATACACCACTGCTCGTTAAATGCTAGACACTTTTATACAATTTAAAATATTACATAGGCTACATTACTCAAAATCCAAACTCCATAGTATTTTTTCAAATGTATCTGCCATATGTGATAAATGTCAGCACTTAGAAGCTAACAACGCATTCATTTACAAATTGTGTAAAAATTACTAAATTTTGGACAGAAATATTTAAGATAATTTTGAATGTTGTTAATATGAATCTGATCACTGACTCAAAGTTAATAATATTGGGAATATTAGAAACAGATTAATTAATAACAACAAATCAAATAATTTTTATTGATTACAGTTTAATAATTGGGAAAAAATAATATTGAAATTCTGGAAAGGTCCTACATCCCCCACAATTAAAATGTGGATTACAGGAATGTCGGAGACACTTCATCTGGAAAGATTAAGGCTTGTCCTACTGGACAAGTTGGATCTTTTCAGAGGGATATGGTCTCCATTTATTGAATATCTACAGGGTCAAAATGGCACGGTACGAGAGCCTGACTGAAGCATGAATAATGGAATGGATGAAGAATCATGTATAATAAATCATGGATATATCTCCTATGATGGATAACATTTTTAATAATCCACTCATTTCTTTATTTTTGATTTCCTACTTTTACTTTATTTTTCTCTATCTTTTCCGACCTGCAAAAAAAAAGTATAGAAATACAAATAAGACATAATTGTTAATATTAATAATATTACGAATGAATGTGAGAAGTATATTCTATTAATATGTACTTACGTCTAATAAAAATATTTTAAAAAAATGTAAAAAAATCTGCAATCTTCGTAGGTGTAATGGTTATCTTTTTTGTGCCCAACATTGAATTTTAACCTATCACACACACTGTTCACTAATAATTTAATAACAAAAAAAATCTAAAAACATGTTATGTGAGAGGGTCAGGGTATACAGGAGATAAGAGGGTTACTTTATCATACAAAGAGCGGCTGGTATCTGGAATGTGTAACCAGGTGGTGGAGGCAGGAACAGTCAGAACATTTAAGAGGCATCTGGAAATGCACAATCTGGAAATGCACAACATTTAAGAGGCATCAACATGCACCACCTTAATCCTACCTTAACAACGGCCACCCTCCTTCACCTAGAGTTATGAGGTTTTTGGTTGCACCATATGAAGTAAAGGTATTAACATGATCCATAATGCAAGACGATAAACAAAAGAAAACTGGAGGAATCACGTTCTGTAGCTGGAATATAAGGGGCGCTAATGAACCAATTAAAAGGGGTAAGATCTTTGCCCTATTAAAAGCTCTCAACAGTGACATCATTTTTTACATGAAATGCATCTGAAACATCAAACACAGATAATACTGAACGCAAATTGGATTGGGCAAACATATTATTCTTCATTTACTTCTAAATCTAGAGGCACGGCTATTATCATTCGTAAAGGTATACCATTTAAATTAAAGAATACCATAGCAGATAAAGGGGGGGGGGGGGGGGGGGGGGGGGGGGGTACGTCATAGTCACGGGAGAAATTCATTCTACTTCACTTACTTTGATAAATATTTATGCTCCTAATTTTGACAACCCCCAATTCTTTAGTAAAATTCTGGATACAATTTAAGAAATTAACTATCAAAATGTGATAATAGGGGGAGATTTGAATTGTGTTTTAGATCCATATCTGGATAAATCAGCAAGACAAAAAAGGATTAACATAAAATCTAAAACTAGTGTCCTAAATACATACATGAAGAATACCAACATAACAGATGTATGGAGGATCGCTAACCCAGTAGGTAGGGAATATTCACTTTATTCAACGGTACATAAAACATATTCATGTATTGATTATTGATAATAGTTGAAATACTATTATTTCTTAGTGGATACAAAATTAATTCCATAAACCCAGTAGGTAGGGAATATTCACTTTATTCAACGGTACATAAAACATATTCATGTATTGATTATTGATAATAGTTGAAATACTATTATTTCTTAGTGGATACAAAATTAATTCCATATACATATAATTCTAAATATCATAATAGTATTATTTCTGATCATTCCCCGTTAACTTTTTCTTTAAAATTAGAAGGAATGCCTGATAAAAAATCGTTCTGGAGGTTTAACCCGCAAATCTTAAATAACTCACAAGGTTGCACATATTTAAAAGAGCAGATGATATTCTTCTTTGAGACAAATGATACACCAGACACTTCACCTTCCTTATTATGGGAAACTTTTAAGACATTTATTAGAGGAACTATAATTTAGTATCAAGCTTTCCAAAATAAAAAAAATAACACTGAACAATTGCAGTTAGAACAAGAAATTAGACAATTAGATTTAGAAAATGCCAAAGAACCAATTATAGATAAACATAATAAGATAACAATACTAAAATATAAATTAAATAAAATTTTATCGGCCAAAATAATAAGATTATTTCAAATAACAAAACAAGAAAATTTTGAATTTGGTGATAAACCACATAAACTCTTAGCACGCCAACTGAAAAAACGGGAAACAGAAAATACAATTACTAAAATTAAATCAGACAAAGGGGAATTACTAACACTACCTAAAGATATTAATAAAAGATTTGCTCAATTTTATCAAAATTTATATACATCGAAAACCTCTGCAAATAATACTCAAATTGCAAATTTCTTAGACAATTGTATCTTCCAAAATTAAATATGGTGGAAAAAGAGGGATTAGGAGCTCAGATTACACTTCAGGAAATAGAAGAAACAATAAATTTATTGAAGAATGGCAAAACGCCAGGATCAGATGGCTTTAGTAATGAATTCTATAAAAGATTCTACGAGATAATTTCTCAACGCCTGCAAGAATTATATATACATTATTTTAAAGAAAATAAACTACCAGAAACACTGAGTCAACAATTACACTTATACCTAAAAAGGATAAAGATCTAGAAGACCCAGGCTCATATAGAGCCGTAGCACTCTTAAATACAGATTAAAAAATATTAGCAAAGACCCTAGCGAGACGATTGAGTAAATATGTTAGCAAACTAATAAACGCGGACCAAACAGGGATTATACCAAAGAGATACTCATTTAACAATTTGAGACGGCTGCTTAATATAATGTACTCACATAATACTGAAGAAGACCTAGCATTTATTTCATTGGATGCAGGAAAAGCTTTTGATCAAGTAGGATGGCAATATTTATTCAAAGTATTGCAAAAATTGAACATGGGAGATAACTTTATCTCATGGGTAAAATTAATATACGATAAGCCGACGGCTAGAATACTGACTAATAATATATTATCCCCGAAATTCCAATCAGCAAGGGGCAATAAGCAGGGGTGCGCACTATCGCCCCTGCTATTTGCACTAGTGATAGAGCCTTGAGCAGAAAGTATAAGAACTCATCCGAATATTCATGGATATAATACCAAACATTCAAATAATAAAATCTCATTATATGCAGATGACACATTATTATATATTACAAATTCTCAAATTAGCATACCAAATATACTAAATTTAATAGAGGAATTTGGTTCTTTTTCAGGATATAGAATAAACTGGAACAAAAGCGAAATTATGACGATAAAACCTCAAGAGCCGACACATCTGTTGAAATTCCCTTTTAGAATTGCAACAGAAAAATTTAAGTATTTGGGCATCCAAATTACTAGGAAATATAAATCACTACTCAACGCAAACTATATGCATTTATTAACTAAATTAAAGGGGTTGATTAAATTTTGGAAAACACTGCCGATGTCCTTAATAGGCAGAATAAATGCGATAAAAATGATCTTCTTACCACAAATACTGTACCTATTTAAATAAATATCAATATACTTACCAAAAAAATCTTTAAAAAACTAGATTCTGATATTATAAACTTCATATGGGATTATAAATTACACAGAATTCAAAGAAAACACTTGTGTAAATCTAAAGAATCAGGGGGACTGACACTTCCTAACTTATTGTATTACTATTAGGCAGTGAATATTAAAAATATAATCTACTGGTTGGACAGTTCTGCCCAACAGGTAGATTGGATAAGAATGGAGAAAGAGGATCGTTCCCCTTATAATATAGGAGCAATCCTTCTTTCCCCGATGAAACTGAACAATATAATATAAAAGAAAAACCCAATTATTCACAGTATAATACGAATTTGGAAACAAATAAAATTAACTTTAAAATCAAGAAAACTATCGCTTCTTTCTCCAATAGCTAATAATCCCTCATTCAAACCATCTATTATTGATAAAATGTTTAATCAATGGGAAAGAATAGGAATTAAAATTATGGGAGATATGTATGAAATGGGAAAACTTTCATAATTCCAACAATTACAACTAAAATATAATTTGAAAAGTAATCAATATTTCAAATATCTTCAAATTCAAGATTATTTCAAAAAATATATGCAAGGATATCAAACTTTACCCCAGATTTATTAGAGGAAGGAATGAATAGGAAGGAAGAATCAAACAATTTAATATCCTACTTATATAATATAATTCTAAATATAGATACACCAACAACAGAGGCAATTAGAGTTATTGATAAAAATGCGGAAAAAAAATATTATATGTAAATAAATGTTCAATTAATGTAAGACATAACCTAATTCAATTTAACATTTTACATTGATTATACTATTCGAAAACTGGACTGAATAAAATATTTTCAAATGTTTCCCCCATCTGTGATAAATGTCTAACTCAAAATGCCACTATAGCAAATTCCTTTGTCTCTTGTACAAAACTGCATACATTTTGGAATGAAACTTTTGGAATTTTTACAAAACTATTTAACACAAAATTGATCGCCAATGCAGAACTGATTATCTTTGGATCAATGGAAGAGGGAAGTAAACTAACTATATTCCAAGAAGCTTTTCTTAATTACGGTTTAATAACAGCAAATTTTGGAAAAGTGCAACCACGGCAACATTCAAAATGTGGAGTTCAAATGTGTCGGAAACGCTGCATCTTGAAGAAATGAGATTCCTCCTACTAGGCAAAGTAGACCAATTCTTAAAGACTTGGTCCCCTTTTATCAACTTTTTACAAATAGATGGTGCAACATAACATAACCTTAGAAATTAAATGGTTTAGAACTGGGTGACGGATGGGCAAAAATATGAAATAGGTAGATCTCTCCTAATCACTCTTTTCTCTACTTTCTCCCTTTTTTTCATTCTTTTTTTCAATCTTTTTAGCTTCTCATCTCTGTCCTTTATTTCTTTTGCTATCTGTTTCTACTCGCTTGTCTATCTATTCCGACACTCTTTATTTATTTTTTCTCTCACTGTTCTTTTATTATTAAATTAAATATACGAAGTTGTACAAGAATGAAAATATGTATTTATGTATTAGGTACTCAAGTACCACACTATTGTACTTACTTCTAACAAAATTAAACAAAAAAAAAACAAAGCAAAAAAACAACGGCCACCCCTTGAACTACCATGGACATGTTTGTTCTAGTAATATTTGGCACTAATGTCTTCTTTTTTGGCAGTCTTCTTTCTTTCAGATTTTTGTGTAAATTATGTATAATTTGTGTATCATTTATTTATGTGTGCTTGTCTTTGTCGAGACCCTTGTGATGCTGCTGCAAGCAGGATTTTCGTTCCCAGTGAGCCATAGCCCATCGCAACGGCACGGTCTGGTCCATCTGCCATGGAGACAGGAACCCAGATGGGGAGGGAAGTCCAGCGATCCATGTCAGGCCAGGCCCCTCCTGCCATGGAGATAGGCCCACATGGAAAGGGAAGCCCAACGATCCAGGACAGTATACCTATGGCAGGCCTGGCTTGCCCACCGCAGAACCAGGAACCTGCCCGAAGAGGGAAGCTGTGGTGATGAAGATTGAGGGAGATGGCTGCGGATGCTGCACAAAGGGGCAGGTAAGAAGCACCGTTGGGGTCTTATTTTCTGTGCCATCAAGGTTGGCTACAGGAGGCGGCTCCCCCCCCCTCACCCCGGGGATCAAGGGGGCCGTGCAAGGAGAGAGACAATGGCTCACGGAACAATTGAAATTGAGGTAACGGCTGCAAAGGGCCTCTGTGACCAGCTGCAGCTGGGACTATAAAATTGCACCAAAATTAAGCCTATTGCATATAAATTCAGTGTGCTGCTCTATACATTCTGTACTAAATAGGAGATTGCCCTATATTTGGTGATAGTCTTGCTGAGCCGTATGCAAAAAGTACGTTGGTATATATGTTAAGAAATAAAACATTGAACCATTGTACCATACTTGTGCACATGACAATAGACTCAACTTGCCTCGACTTGACAATCCTCTGTTATAATAATAACTGCAGTGACATCAGTCATGTCATCTCGGCAATAGCCTTTAAATTATCATTCATTTCTTGACATTGATGTATTTTATTTGAATCTATTTTTTGTCTGGAAGATTCTTCTGCCATAATGCTACCATTCTTGAAATGTCAACTGATAATAGACAATAGACAATAGACAATAGGTGCAGGAGTAGGCCATTCGGCCCTTCGAGCCAGCACCACCATTCAATGTGATCATGGCTGATCATCCCCAATCAGTACCCTGTTCCTGCCATCTCCCCATATCCCCTGATTCCGCTATCTTTAAGAGACCTCTCTAGCTCTCTCTTGAAAGTATCCAGAGAACCGGCCTCCACCGCCCACTGAGGTAGAGATTTCCACAGACTCACAACTCTCTTGTTTCCTCGTGTCTGTTCTAAATGGCTTACCCCTTATTCTTAAACTGTGGCCCCTGATTCTGGACACCCCCAACACCGGGAACATATTTCCTGCCTTGAACGTGTGTCCAAACCCTTAATATTCTTATATGTTTCAATAAGATTCCCTCTCATCTTTCTAAACTCCAAAGTGTACAAGACAGCTGCTCGATTGTCTCAGCATATGACAGTCCCGCCATGCCGGGAATTAACCTTGTAAACCTATGCAGCACTCCCTCAATAGCAAGAATGTCCTTCCTCAAATTAGGGGACCAAAACTGCACACAATACTCCAGGTGTGGTCTCACTAGAGCCCTATACAACTGCAGAAGGACCTCTTTGCTCCTATACTCAACTCCTCTTGTTATAAAGGCCAACATGCCATTCGCTTTCTTCACTGCCTGTTGTGGGCATTTGGCTTATTTTGTGTGTCTTTAATGATGGCATTTGTCTTTAAATTGTAGACTGCCCGTTATTATGTGGGTGGGATTTATTACGTAGTCAAGGGCATGTTTGGTGCTGGGTTCCTTAAGCAGAAGCTTAGTTTTTAGTTTAGCTCGGATTTACATGGCGAAGGTATACCCTTCGACCATGTGGAGTTTAACCAAGACACGAGGAGTTTTCTAACGTTTAAAGCAATATGATAGAGTTTGACAAAGATTAAAGTGTATGAGTTGGAGAAGAAAGTCGGATGTATTTCTTATTGTTTTTCTTCAACAATAAAGAAACTTAATCAAAAGACTGTGTTATGAAGATTTATCTGGGAAGGAGCTCTGAAGGTCTCACGGAGAGCTCACATGTGTATTATGCCTCTTTAGTGGCTGGAGGGATTAATCTCTTGAAGGATATAAAAATCTGCTGCTACATAAAGTCGAAGGATACCTCTGACAGGAGGTGAGAGCCAGTCCCAGAGAGTGGGACCAAAGACTTGGCTGGGATTTCGAAAGAGGTTTTGGCCAGAATACCAGTTCCTGAAGAGGAACTGAAGACAATAGATCACGGCCAGAGATGGCCTAGAGGTTTATCAACAGCGATACGAGTTATCTGAAGATTGAAGACATGATCATGAAAATCGTGAGTAGAAATCGGCTATCATACATTGAATTTTATATCTGGGAAGCTTTATGCGGAAAGCTAGTGCTGCTGGCTTGGAAGATAACCAATAAATTGTTTTTCCAATGCCTGGAGAAATCCAGATGTCCGACCTTGGATTGTTTTGAAGTCAGATAAGACACATTCCAAAGGATCTATTGCCATTATTAACTTAGTGGCTGAAAGAAATGAAGAAGGAGGAAAACTCGATATGGGAACACATTAACGAGTCAGATGAAAGCAACAGAAAACTCATGTATCAAGAAGAAGCAGATAATACCCAAGCTGCCTACCTGAAAGAAACTGAAAAGGAGAGATACAAGTTATGGCAACAGATTACCAAATCAATTGAGAAACAGAAGAAACTAATGGAATCGGTTAAGAACACGATCAAAGTAGAATCTAATCTGTGCCAACTATGGGACCTCTGCCAAAAGGTTGGAAAGAAACAAAATGTGCTGCTGTGTTCACAGCCGCCTCAGGAGGAATGCGAAAGACACACACAGTGGTGGGAAGCAAGGGTGGAGATATTCAACGGTTTCATGGATGAGGCAGAGGAGTGGTTATCTGAAATTATACCACAACATACATGCTTAACAGCTGGAAGTGCAATGTAACAAGGTGCTGGATTGGAAGATGAGATTACACCACGAGATAATATCTCGAACGTATCTACATGAAGATCAGGACATAAATCTGGTTCTATAGCCAGTTTCGTATCAAGGGTTTCTGCTCGATTGGGAGTTGAAGCTGATCTAGCTGCTCTCTCAATAGAAGCAAATGCCTTGAAGAAGAACAAAGAAAGAAGAAGAGATGAGGTGTCAAGATGAAAGGTTCAGGTGCTGCAAAGAACAGCTGGAACTAGACATAAAGATGGCGGTGGCCAAATCAAAGAAGGAGATATTGGAAAGTGAGGGTTCAAGATGCAGTTCTAGGACATCGAAGAGAATAAATTCCAGACCAAGAGGAAAAACTGCTCCAAGTGAGTCGGCAGTTGGATCAATTCCACAATCGAGGTCCACCAGATTTCATGGCTTTGAACACCTATTGGAACAGAGTAAGATGGGTAAAACTTCATTTCAGCAAATGGGTGCTAGATCGAAACAAACGACTTATGGAGCCACTGGAGAGGCTCAGGACAAATCAACTGCTGAGGACGCTTTTCCAAGGCCTGATGCACAGGCTCGAGCAAGCCAATTTGAGTCACAGAGGCCTGCCTATCATCCATTGGTGCCAAGCCAAGTTTATCAGGATTGACTATTTGCATTGGCAAATAGGCAAGCTGTATTCAACCAGATCATAGTTCGACGAAATACCTCTCGCACTCTACGGCCAGCGGAAATTCCTACACATGATGAAGATCCTTTGCGGTATGAAGTATTTGTAAGGGCATTAGAAGAAGTATTAGAAATGGAAATTACAGATGAAACGGAGTGCTTACGATTTCTGGTGACGTACACAAGCGGAGATGTTCAGGTACTTGTAGAAAGTTGTCAAAATGTGCCTGACAGCCAAGGCTATAAAGAGGCAAGAAGGTTTCTTAAAGAACGTTTTGGTAATGAACAGAGGATTGCGAATGCATGCATGGAGAAGGCCAATGCTTCGAAGGGTATCAAGCCAGAAGATGGGAAAGCATTGAGTGATTATGCAATATTTCTTAGAGGTTGTTGCAGCTCGATGAAAAATCTCGACCACATGAAGGGAATTAATCTTGCAAGCAATACTATAATCATCATTAGCAAGTTGCCTGAAGACTGAGAGAAAGGTGGAGAGAAGAAGCAGGCGGACTATTGGATGGAAGGGAGCGAGTACCCAGGCCATCAGACCTGGTGAAATTATTGGACAGGCAAGTACGGTACATGTTAGAGCCATACCAGGGAACTATTGAAGATCATAAACCAATAGCAACTAACAAAGGTTCTACCTTTATCAAAACTGAGGAACGTTCAGAACCCAAGATAAGTTGTTTTGCTACCACTACAATACCTGTGGAAACGACAGATGGAATGAAAGGAGTTGTATTTACTATCAAGCAAATAGGATTTTGTTTGTTATGTGGTGAAGTTGGTCACACCATCTTATGGTGTCGAAGATTCAAGAAGAAAGAATATGAAGATAAGGTGGATTTCTTGAAAGGGATGGGAATCTGTTATGGATGTTTGAAAAAAAGGACACATGGTGACAGACTGTAGGAGTCCTATAATTTGTTATGTGCATGCAAAATCATCCTGTAAAAAGCCATCAGAGCAAATGGAAGAGGAGGAACCAGAACAAATAGAAGAAGAACTACCAGGGCAAATGGAAGAAGAGGAGCCGGAGCAAATGGAACAGAAGGAGGAGCCAACTTCTAGTAATGCTGTCACCTTGCCTCAAGTAACTGTTCATATTGTGGCCGGGATTGAAGCATGTATCTTCATTATCTTACCAGTACAGGTAAGGAATAGCAAGACAAATACAGTGTTGCAAACATATTTTTTGGATCACGGAAGTTCGACTACCTTTTGCACAGAAAACCTGACGAGAAGACTGAACATCACAGGTGAAGAGACTAAGATTCATTTGCATACCATGAATAAAGATAAAGAGAGCATGAGTCATTACATTACAAGTATGGAGATATCCAGTCTGGATGAAGATAATTTCAGACCAATGTCTGAAGTGTTTACACATGGAACCATCCCTGTTGGTCGTCAGAGAGTGAGAAGAAATGTCTCATGGCTATTCTAAAGGGGTTGAAGACTTTGTCAATGGTGATATGGAATTCTGCTGCAAGAAACCAAAGGCCAAAATGAGAGATGTAATTTCCAGATCCCAGTAATCTTCATTGCACCAGGATTACATTGAGATGCTGTGAGTGGACTTGGAACGGCAAGTGTTGAAACGGAGGAAGGTTGCAACAATTTACCAGAAGACAGCAGTAAATGTGCAGAATGACCATATACTTGACAAATAAATGTCAACAGGCGTAATGATGAGAAGTTGCAATTCAGTAATAAACAAGTAAAAGACACATATTGCTTGGAAAATGAAAATCCAAATAGGGTAGCAGAACAAAATGATCTGGGAGTACAAATACACAAGATACTAAATGTAGTGACAGATATTAATAAGGCTGTGAAATGAAAATGAAATGAACAGCAAATGTTTATTTCCAGAGTGACAGAATTATAAAATATATTATTATATTATTCCATTGAGGGCTCAAAATGTTAAAATGCTGACAAACTGCAGAAACTCTGATTGGCTTATTTGATAGTGAGGTAATTTGGAAATTTAATCTTGTGCTGGGTCATTAACTATTTCAATTGTCTTGCATTTTATGACATGATTCTGCATAAAAATCCCAAAGCACAGAAGGTGATTCCCCACTTGAAGGGAGATTAAACTGTTCCCGTGTGAGCTGATGCTGCTATCTTTCAAACCAATTAAATAACGTGAGTTAACATACCTAGAACATTGAGGGTGGCTTGACCATTAACTATTTGGCCACCAGTAGGGTGAATAAATCGCGAGCTCTGTGCTACATTCACAAACCAGCAATATGTCAGAAGAGGATTCCTTTTTTCATAATCAACAGAGAGATTTTCCACTCACTGCTAAGAAGTGTGGCTTCCTTGCATTTGTTACATCTGCAATGTATTTTTGTGAAACTTAATGATGGCGAGTTTGAAGAATACATCTACCCTAATAATCCACTCAGAATGTAAGTTTCAATAAGACCACATCCCATTCTTCTAATTTCCTATGTCCAGGCCCATCTATTCAAATTCTCTTGACATCTCAATCTCTTCATAACCGGAATAAACCGAGTAACCGTTTTCTGCATTACCTTCAATGCAAGTTAATCCTGCCTTAAATATAGAAAACTAAAAGCTTGTGTTCTAACCAAAGTTGCATCAAACCTTTCCTGCTTTCACTCTCCATATACTTACAGCATGCACAATATCCTCACGATGAAGAATTACTTCACTATGAGACAAATGGGAAAATACTTGTTTTATGATTTCAGAATGCTCCTACTTCACTCATTTGCATTAGGATTTGCCCCTGTGTGACACTCCTTAACTTTGCTGGATGGTATGACTGCTAATGTCATTGCAAAAGATGGAAGAGAATGAAAATGATTCCCAGAGGATATATTTAGCTAACTTGCTGCCTGCATGGAATAAATCTTGCACATTGGGCAGGTGAATGATGAAAGTAAACCAACTTCCAGGTTACTTTGTGTGATGCTCAGAATGACATTGTGTAAAATCAGCAGACTGAGTGATGCAGTTTAAATCTGTAGGACAGTACTTCACAAAATGGAACTTACACTGTGCTATGTGCACAGCTGATGCCTTGCATCCTTGAAAAACTGTCAGTTTAAAAAAACCTTCCTATCTTAATCTGTGACTGTCACTCGATGCCATTCCAATGTCTTATCAATGTAATGGTTGCATTGAGCTGAAGATCAACTGATCAATTTTGTCATGACAAGGTGGAATTAATCTAGAATAGTAAGATTAAACGAGAACTTACCAGTTTGAAGTTTGATCTTTATTTTATGAGACGTTACGATGAGCGATTACGTGAAGAAGGCCGTCAACCCGCATGCGGTTCAAACTTCAAAGCAACGGTGTGAAATCACAGATAACAGTTGTTGAACTGAACATGCTAAGATTATAGAAGACTAGAACTACCAGATGACCTTTATGATACGAGGGTTTGCAGTGGAGGGCACGTAATCGCTCATCGTGACTCCTCATAAATAAAGATCAAACTTAAAACTGGTAAGTTCTCATTTAATCTTACTATTTTATTTCGGAGTCACGTGATTGACTATGCGAAGATTTTAAAGCTCTGTGATTTCATGCCGTGGATACGAGTCCATGCGTCACACACTGCATCAGTTGACCAAGGATGAGTGAAAATAATTAATGCATTTCAACATGACATAGATTAAAATATGCTGATGCTTTAATAAACAAAGAAAAATAATAGTGACCCCTCTCATCCAGGGTGAAACTATAAAACAGAATCTAAGATGGAATTTGCAAAACCCCCCGGTCTTGCAATGGGTTTATTATAAAACCTTTGGAACGTTATTTCGTTTGACGACCCTGCAGCCGCTAGGATGTGGTCGAGAGGGTGGTCCATTACCCTCGTTGCTGACGTAGATGCAGCCCTGGCGGAGTGAGATTTAAAACTGTCAGTGTCCACTCCTGCACAAGCCAGAACCTGTTTCAACCACCTCAAAATGGTCTGCACTGATACCTTATAGTGAGGTTTTTTGTAACTAACGACCACAGATAATTCGGAGCCTCTGAGGCTCTTGGTGACCTTGATGTACTGTAGTATGTGTGTCCATGGGGTATGCCATAAAATCTAGTTTGAGCCCTGACACTCCTGGTCTGCTCTGCTTAATTAAATCATAAACAAAAAAGGTTATATTATGCACAGATGATACCATGCTGTCCAGTCGCAGTTTTTGTAATGTCTGGACCAGTTGCACTGTTACCAGCACCATGAGCATGACCACCTTAAGAGTGAGTTTGGGCAAAGACATGGATGAGGCTGGAGCCCACTGGCGAAGCAGCATGAGCACCATGCTCACATCCCATATCTCCGTGTACCGGGTCCTGGGGGGAGTAGAGTTAAAAATGCCCTTCATAAACCTGGTTATCAAAGGGTGGGACCAAACAGAGTGGTGTTCCATTCCTAGCAATAAGTACGGCGATAGTGCACTCCTGGCACCGTTTCTGGCACTATAACTCAGTTTTCTGATCAAAATATAGTGTTGAGAGGAACTCTAACACGTCCGTAATGCGTGCCGTGTCATACGATATGTTCGAGATGGAACAGAACATCTCCAATTTCTTGATATGAGAGATGTATTGTTTATTAGTACTATCGCTCCAAGTCGCAGTGATCACATCCACCGTACGATCTAATAGTCCGAGCCCCAGGTACGGTCTCCTCATAATCTGCAAACCAATAAATATATTTGGTCATGTAGTGGATGGTTCTCCCCAGTCACAGGGTGAACCAGCAGAATTCTGCTTTTGGGGACAACCATAAAATCTGTGTTATCATTCCCAGAACAAGTGGGAACCAAGGCTGAGTAGGCCAGTCAGGTACTACTAAAATGCCAGAGGTGGTGTCTTGCTTGATCTTAGTCAAACACTGACTGATGAGGCAAAATGGGGGAAATGCATACAAAAACATTCCACCCCAGTGTAGCGAGAATGCATCTATTGCCACTGCCCCTGGGTCTGGTTCCCATGAAATGTATTTTGGTAACTGGTGATTTAGTCTGGATACAAACAAATCAATTTCTGGTGTCTGCCATCATGTTGTATCTACGTAGTAAGTAGATAGCTGAAACCCATTTTTTTTCTCGTAATACACCAGTGCCAGATAAGGTTAGACAATTTATCACAAGATACTCACTTGATTACACCCATGTGATTAACATATACCACCGCTGTAGTGTTGTCAATTTGAAGTTGAACATGCACATGATGCATAAGCCTTCAGCCCATAGAGTGCTCCCAACAACTCTAAGTAGTTAATACTATGTGACTAAAGAATTGATGACTCCTGCTCATTCCATCTACCACCGCAGCTAGAGATGGTATTTGTAGCTCCCCATCCTAGAGCACTAGCATCAGTTTGTAAAATAACTGATGGTGTGTCGACCAAGCTTTTACTGGAGCAATGCCGAATATTCATTACCCACCATTGTAACTCAGCAATGGCTTCAGCTGGTAACAGCATGGATCTACCAAAGTGGCCAGCATGGAATTTGAGTGCCTGCTCCTTTGCACGTTGTAAATTTTGATAGTGTAAAGGTCCGAACAGTGCAGCTGGAAAAGCAGCCACTAGTTTGCCAATTATACGAGCTACATGTCTAATAGAATGCTGCTTCTTAACAATGAGATTGTTGCAGGCTTCTCTTAATTCTAATCGCTTGCCGCAAGGCAGAGTCACAGACATGTGAATTGAGTTAATGGTAAATCCCAAATAATCAATTACTCTAGATGGTGTCAATTTGAACTTAACCGGATGGATAAGAAATCCCAATCTCTCAAGCATGCGTTTAGTAGCTGAAACAGATAATTCAGCTAATTTCATAGTTTTCCCTATGATTAGAATATCATCCAAGTATGCCATCACAATATGATTCTGAGCCCGGAGTAGCCCCAGGACCGATTTTAACAATTTTGTGAAAAATCTGGGGCCTGAACCCATTAGGCAATGCTTTTAATTGCCACAATTGTCCCATCCACCTAAATTTCAAATATCTCTGGTAATCCCCATGAATGGGCACCGAATAGTATGCATATTTAAGGTCAATGCATGCGATATAACAACCCTTGGAAACCAGTTGCTTGGCAGTAACAAAGTTTTCCATTTTGAAATGTTTATACTGCACAAAGGAGTTAAGTTCAGTCAAGTCAAGGATGATTCGGCATCCTCCATCCTTCATTTGCTTTGTAAATATATTAGACACAAATTGGTGAGATGCGTGACACGATTTCTCAATTACCGCATTTTTGTATAATGCTTCCACTTCAGCTTGTGCATCCAAACTTTCCTGTTGTGAAAGAACATATGTGCAGTTCGGTCTATGCTGTGCGGGTGGAAGGGAATTGAGCAGGAATTCACTTTGGAAGCCTTGTATACTGTGCAGTATAAATGGATTTGATGTTATCCAACGCCATTCATTCAAGAAGAAAATTGTAATCTCCCCCCAACTTTTAACTGATCTGTACGCAATATGTTCCGTAAAGAGCCAGTCTCACCTACCTCAATGGTACCGGTGGAATGGTGTTTGGTTCCTCCCAAGAGGTTTGGGGGGTAGGACTGATGGAGGGCGCAAACCACGCATCTTGGATGTGGACCGGCTTGGGCCTTGGCCTAAAAAAGACCTCTGTGCCAATTGCTCAGCTTTCCCACCAATTTTGGCAATCCGTCTGGTGTTGAAGGGGGTGTTGGGGTGCTGCTGCCAGAACGAGGAAACCTTGGGGGTTGTTGGGACTTTCATTAGCCCGACCATTTTAGCTTCATCATCCAGCTCCCTTACCTGCTTCGGCAGATCTTCGCCGAACAGTAAATTCGGTGGTTGAACGTTGCTGGCCTTACACAGTGCTGTGAATTTGGGGTTCAGGGCAGGACGGATGACATTTTTCCACAGACACTTGATTTCAAAATGTGCATTGCACATTAATTGCATGGCGTCCTGCTGAACATCAGACAGGGGTCCCCCATCCACCGACCTGGCAAAGGCCGTGATGCCTGAGGCGAGCAACTTTAATATTTTTGTAGCTTCACCTCCTGGGCTCTGACGCCCCCTCCAATGTAACGCCAGATGGAGTGATTAACGGCCGGCACATTCAATGAAGCACAGTTGGCTGGTGTGTAATACTTGCTAGTAGTTTCCTCCATAGCCAGATCTTGGAGCTGGTGTGACGTCAGGTATTTAATAGTCATGGCTAAGTCCTCACCCAGTGGTTCCCCTGTCTGTGAGGGGATAGCAAATTTTGATGCCATTGCTGGCACTTCCCCTTCGTACCTTATGGTATGCTCCCCGGCAATACCTCTGAATTCTGAATCAGCCAAAAACTGACCGTGTATGCTCCCCTCTTCAGAGAGGAAGACATTGTGCAGCCCTGAAACAGGTGCCGCTGCCGCGGGCCCGGAGGAGAACCGCGCTGATATAACTCAGTTTGTTGGAGCATATCATTATGGAGCAACCTCCCCATCAGGCGCTCCATGTGGGTTAGACGTCCAAAGACGCTACCCATTGAAGGAGGGGAACCCTCCTGGCCCGACTCATCCGAGTCAACGGCTTGACAGACTTTTTTGTGGCTTTCCACCCAAGCGGGGTTGCCAAGGTGCTGTCAAACGGCACCAAGTCTGAAGCCGTTGGCTCCACCGCCAGCGACTCTGAAGGTAAATTCTAGGGCCGCGTGCTACCAGCACTCCCGCGGGCTTCTGTAGCTGGTTTACCCGCGGCCGATCTGGACTTACACTTCACCTTGGACATTTTCTTCCACACGGTTCGAACTTGTTCTTATGTAAGAATATTTAGAACCAAGAGAAACAACCTCAGAGAAAGTTTAAACTTTAAACCTGTCTAAGTTAAAGTTTAAACCTGAGGATTTTAAACTTACTGCTGGAAGGAGCGATGCGCCTGCCAGTCAGTCGTTGCACAATGCGTTAGATGTAATGATATGCATGGGGGCTGACGGCCTTCTTCACGTAGTCACTCACGTGACTCCGAATTAAAATCAAAAAAATCCCAACCATTTTGTGGCTTTTCTATGCAGATTTCCTGTCCTGAAGTGATGTGATTCTCATCTTTCTGGAGAAGAATGGTCGGCCGCAAAAGATTAGGGGTAACAACTAAATAAAATAGAAAATGATTTATAGGGCGATTTTGAAAATATTCTCTTGGGCAAAGCCGCCTTTGGCTGAGCACTGTACCCTGCATTCTGGATGCTTTTCCCACAAATGCCTTAATAGTTTGTACATGTCAAATAGCATGGGAGTGAGGGCATCAAGGGTCAAATCTCTCATTCTGTTAATGTGCAACAGCAAAGACTGCAGGTAGGGATGCAAAACATTTATTCTCAGTGCAAGGAGCGATATCTTGTGAATATACTTATGGTAGATAATTTAAAAAAGCAGCAGGGAAAAGACTTAAGACCCGGCTAGTGATTAATGTGGATGTGTCAAAGGTAGAAAGAAATGAATGGTTCTCTGGTATGCCAGCAGCAGGAGCCATTAAATGACAAAATAAAATGAGGGAACAGGACCAAATGAGGCAATGAATCAAGAAATAAGAGAAGTTTTCGCAAGAATTATGAAAATCATTAGAAAGTATCCAAATGATAATAGAAGCAATGGTTAAGATTTCAATTTGTTAAGAGTACCATGAGGACCTGAAGACCATTGTATTGAAGAATTAGTTGAACTAGTGAAGCATTTACATATCCAGTTCATCATTTTTTAGAGCTTCATTCCATGGTTTGTGATCATGGCTGATCATCCCCAATCAGTACCCCGTTCCAACCTTCTCCCCATATCCCCTGACTCCACTATTTTTAAAGCCCTATCAAGCTCTCTCTTGAAAGCATCCAGAGAATCTGCCTCCACTGCCTCTGAGGCAGATAATTCCACAGACTCAACATTCTCTGTGAGAAAAAGTGTTTCCTCATCTCCGTTCTCAATGTCTTACTCCTTATTCTTAAACTGTGGCCCCTGGTTCTGGACTTCCCCAACATCGGGAACATGTGTCCAGCCTCTAGTGTGTCCAAGCCCTTAACAATCTTATATGTTTCAATGAGATATCATCTCATCCTTCTAAATTTCAGAGTGTACAAGCCCAGCTGCTCCATTCTCTCATCATATGACAGTCCCGCCATCCCGGGAATTAACCTTGTAAACCTACGCTGCACTCCCTCAATAGCAAGAATGTCCTTCCTCAAATTAGGGGACCAAAACTGCACACAATACTCCAGGTGTGGTCTCACTAGGGCTATGTACAACTGCAGAAGGACCTCTTTGCTCCTATATTTGATTTGTTTTGTTATAAAGGCCAACATGCCATTCACTTTCTTCACTGCCTGCTGTACCTGCATGCTTACTTTTATAGACTGGACAAGGACCCCCAGATCCCGTTGTACTTCCCCTTTTCCCAACTTTACGCCATTTAGATAATAAACTACCTTCCTGTTTTTGCTACCAAAGTGAATAACCTCACATTTATCCGCATTAAACTTCATCTGCCATGCATCTGCCCACTCCCCCAACCTGTCCAAGTCACCCTGCATTCTCATAGCATCCTCCTCACAGTTCACACTGCCACCCAGCTTTGTGCCATCTGCAAATTTGCTAATGTTACTTTGAATCCCTTCATCCAAATCATTGAGATATATTGTAAATAGCTATGGTCCCAGCACCGAGCCTTGCGGTACCCCACTAGTCACTGCCTGCCATTCGGAAGGGGACCCGTTAATCCCTACTCTTTGTTTCCTGTCTGCCAACCACTTCTCTATCCATGTCAGCAGTCTACCCCCAATACCATGTGCCCTTGTTTTGCCCACTAATCTCCTATGTGGGACCTTATCAAATGCTTTCTGAAAATCCAGGGACACTACATCCACTGGCTCTCCCTTGTCCATTTTCCTAGTTACATCTTCAAGAAATTCCAGAAGATTAGTCAAGCATGATTTCCCCTTCGTAAATCCCTGCTGACACGGACCGATCCTGTTACTGCTATCCAAATGTGCGGCTATTTCATCTTTTATAATTGACTCCAGCATCTTCCCCACCACCGATGTCAGGCTAGCTGGTCCATAATTCCCCGTTTTCCCTCTCCCGCCTTTCTTAAAAAGTGGGATAACATTAGGTACCCTCCAATCCACAGGAACTGATCCTGTCTATAAAACATTGGAAAATTATCACCAATGCATCTACAATTTCTAGAGCCACTTCCATAAGTACCCTGGGATGCAGACCATCAGGCCCTGGGGATTTATCAATCTTCAGTCCCATCAGTCTATCCAACACCATGTCCTGCCTAATGTGGATTTCCTTCAGCTCCTCCATCAGCCCAGATCCTTTGGCCACTACTATATCAGGAAGATTGTTTGTGTCCTCCTTATTGAAGACAGATCCAAAGTGCCTGTTCAACTCATCTGCCATTTCCTTGTACCCCATAATAAATTCAAGTTTTTTGGTCTTCAAGGGTCCAACTTTGGATTTAACTAATGTTTTCCTCTTCACATACCTAAAGAAACTTTTGTTGTCCTGCTTTATATTCTTGGCTAGCTTCCCTTTGTACTTCATCTTTTCTCCCCATATCTTCTGTTGTTCTTTAAACATTACCGAATCCTCTTGCTTCCCGCTCATCTTTACTACGTTGTCCTTCGGTGACTAGCGGGTAACTATTCACATTCCTTCCATTTTATTCTTGCTATATTGTCATCAACCACACCTCACCAAGAAGTTATCATTCACCTATACATTGGTCAGGTCGGCGGTGAGTTCCCCCCGCCACGGGTACCATGTAATCCCGTGCGACCTACTCCATGGTCGGATAGTCGGTGACTAAACCATCTCCCCCACCTGGTTTGCCAGGTAAGGAGGGGGCTGTGGACCCCTAGCAGGACCAAAAACAAGACCTATCAAAGGGCGGATGAGCATCTAGCGAGCCAATCCACACTTCAGTAGAAGTTGTGATCACTGTCGTACATAGCATTGTAAGGAATGATGATAAAGCACACACACACACACCAAAATCCTATACTTCCAGCGATGGAAATCCGCAGGAACTTTGCAGCTGGTCGAGGTTCTGGCCCATCTGGGCACCATGACGTTAAATCCTGGGCACACCACGGGGAGGGATCAGTCTTACTTCAGGACTAAGGTGGCTGCACTCCTTTTTAAGTGCAAGGTTTTTGATGTTTTCAATTTTCAATGCTTTAACCATTCATGAAGAGTCAAGGTCTACATAGATGGCAGCGTGTAGTCGGAGATGCAGAGTTGACGTCCTGGGCATTCAAGAGTGGGTCTACTATTGAGTCAGAGAGTAAGGAGCACGCTACAGGGTATCCACTCTGTCAGTCCTCTACTCCTTATTGCTGAGTTAAGTGGTAACCATGTCACCACTGTCATAGTATGCTACTCCGCTCACAACGGCAGCCCTGAGGCCACAGTCAAACAATTCTACTCTGTCCTCCAATTTGTGATTGAGCGAGTACCTGCGCACAATTTTCTGGCTGTGTTTGGGGACTTCAATGCCCGCCTCGGAGCGGAGGATGCCTGTTACACCTATAACACTGGTGACACTAACCGGAATGGTCAACACCTAGCCAGCATTCTCTAGGAGAACCGCACGTCAAAAACCTTGGCATGATATTTGACTCCACATTAAGGTTTGACAAGCAAGTCAACTCTGTGGTAAAAAAAATAGTTTCTTCCTGCTTCGAACCAGAGCTAAAATCAAACCATTCCTCCAATTCAACGACCTTGAAAAAATCATCCATGCATTCATCTCCTCCGGCCTTGACTACTGCAATTCCCTATACACTGGCATCAGCCAATCATCCCTGTCCCGCCTGCAATTGGTTCAAAAAGCAGCATCGAGACTTCTGACGGGTACCCGTAAAAGGGACTACATCACCCCAATTCTGGCCTCTCTCCACTGGCTCCCAGTACGGTAGGCTTGCCTTCCCCTATATCAAAAATCTTCTAACCCACCATCTACGTCCAGGTCCCTCAGGTCAGCCGACTCGGGGCTACTGACTATCCCGCGGTCTAGGTTTAAGCTCAGGGGTGACAGCGCTTTTACGGTTATAGCACCTAGACTTTCCTCATCAGAACTGCCCCCTCCATCGACTCCTTTAAATCGAGGCTCTAAACCTATTTCTACTCACTACCGTTTTTTTTGTCTCTCTGAGGGGGCATTGTCAACAGTTTATGTATGTATTGTTAGGTCTGTGTACCATTGTATGTAGCACATTAGTACCTGCACTGATGTACAGCACTTTGGTCAATGTGAGTTTTTTTCAAATGTGCTATACAAATAAAATTGACTGAGTGAGGAGTTTCGTCACCTAGCAGCCAACGTCATGTTCAAGAAGCGACGAGGAAAGCTGTGGACACATCAGGTCTGGTGCGCAGAATAAAAGAGCCAGCTAGATTATATCCTGGTGCGATGCAATGGCGCAACAGTGTCATGGACGCTGAAGCATACATCACTTTTAAGACCGTGAGCTCGGATCACCGAGTGGTGACAATGCGAGTGAGGCTTAGCCTGAGGAAGCCTAAGTGTACAGGCCTCAAGGAAAAAGTGGACTGGAAGTTGTTTTCCTCTCAACCAGATCTACAAGCCTAATACACAGTAGAAGCGGTGAACTGCTTTCTGAGGCTGGAGAAGGAGAAATGAGAAGAGGAGGCGGAAGAGGAAAGGGGAAGAGCTGAGGCGAGGAAACTGCAACTGCTCGCTATGAATGGTTCGTAGAGGCCAACTCTGAAATAGTGAAGAGTCTACCCAAAGTGAAGTGTGTGAAGGGAAGTCGCAACTCTGAGCATCCAGAAGTTGTTGCAGCACGGACAGTAGTTGTTGAAAGCCAAGAGGCCGACACTAGGAGCAGGATGGAGCAGCTCAAGGAGGACCTGAAAGCGGCCAAATCACAACTCTTTGAGGTGTACGACAAACTGAAGGAGGAGAAGGTTGCGAGAATGATAGAGGCAGCCAACAAAGGCAAGCGGTATATTGAGGCATGGAGGGTTATGAACGAGATCAGTGGCAGGAAGAAGGACAAGTCAGGTCAAGTCAATGGGAACTCTCCAGAGGCCCGAATAATTACGTGGTTCACGCACTTCAAGAACCCGCTTGGGTCACCTCCAACTGTCACTGAGGAAGATGAGGAGATCGAGACTGTCCTCGTGGATGTACAGATTCACGACGACCCCTTCACCATGGTGGAGCTGTGAAAAGTGAGGACCTCGCTGAAGAAAGGTAAGATCCAGGCTCTGATAACATCCGGAAGTGGAGGCACTGCCTAAGCAGCTGCGGCTCGCCTGCAGTCCATTTGTATTTTTTCTTTTTGTCTTATTTTTGGTCTTGTTAGGGGTATGTTTTTGGTTTATTTTTAGTTGTGTACTGGACTAAGTGGGACCCGTTGGATCCCAGCTTCACAGGGGAGGGCTGGTCACCCAATGCAATATTCCACCTCTCCACCAATTCTATTATTGCTGGCCAGTGGTGGGGCTTTCTGGAGCACTAGTATGTGTGTTGTGGGTCAAAAGGGCAGGTTTCCAGAGGGCTAGTATTGACATTGTGGGACGAATGGATTCTTGCGCTGGCAGCTCAGTCACTAAGGCCAGGCAGTTCAGTCACTCTGGCCAGGCAGCTCATTCATTCTGGCCAGGCAACATTTTAGAACCAATAGAGACACGTTTTGCAAGCATTTTAGAACCATTAGAGACACTTTTTGCAAGCATTTTAGAACCAATAGAGACACTTTTTGCATGCATTTTAGAACCAAAAAACAAACATTTTGCAAGCAAATTAGAACCAATAGACACACTTTTTGCAAGCATTTTAACCAATAGAGACACATTTTGCAAGCATTTTAGAACCAATAGAGACACATTTTGCAAGCATTTAGAACCAATAGAGACATTGTTTGCAACCATTTTAGAACCAATAGACGCGCTTTCTGCAAACATTTTGGAACCAATAGAGACACTTTCTGCAAGCATTTTAGAACCAATAGAGACACTTTCTGCAAGCATTTTAGAACCAATAAACAATTTTGCAAGCATTTTAGAACCAATAGACAACTTTTTCCAAGCATTTTAGAACCAATAGACACTTTTTCCAAGCATTTCATAACGAATAGACACTTTCTGCAAGCATTTTAGAACCAATAGACACAGTGTTCGAGATCCTCGCCGGAGTCTTACAAGCACCCTTTCTCTTTGTCATTGTCCTTGATTATGCCATGAGGCAGGCACCCAAGGAAAATGAGGACCTCGGCTTCACAATCACTCCAAGTCGTTTGAGAACAATCGAGCCAGTCACTTTGTCAGGCCTCGACTTCGCTGATGACATCGTCCTGCTGTCAGTCCAGATTAGGGAGGCACAGGATCTGCTTGGCAGGGTCGAGACAGAGTGCGAGAAAGTGGGCCTCCACCTCAATGCCAAGAAAACGGAGTACATACTGTTCAACGTTGGTGACCATGAGCCTCTTAAAAGCAGTGGTGGTGCATCTCTCAAAAAAGTGGAGGACTTCAAGTACCTGGGATGCAGAGCTTGGAGAATGACATCAAGGTCCGGAAAGCGCTCGCATGGAAAGCACTCAATAATATGGGGAAAAATCAGGACATCTCGGAAGTCTAAGTGTTTCAAACTGAGAATCTTCCATGCAACCGTAGAGACCATATTATTGTATAGATGTGAGGCATGGACTCTCACTCGAGCACTATCCAAGTCTCTTGATGGTACCTGTACCCGAATGCTCAGAAAAGTTCAAAATGTCAGTTGGGGGGGACCACGTCACCAACGCCCAGCTCTATGGGGAGATTCCACCTCTAACCGAGAAGATTAGTTTGAGAAGGATGAGGCTCACTGGTCACTGCCACCGCCACCCAGAAATGCCAGCAAACCAGGTTGTGCTGTGGGAACCCACGCATGGAAGATGTGACCCGGGACGGCCAATCAAGACGATACTGAAGATGTTGATGGAAGACACATGTGTAGAGGCAAAAGAGGATCTTGCCAGCTGCATGGAGGACAGAGATGTGTGGTGCATCCGTCACCGTGCCCATCGGAAACTAGCACCACTGCGTCGGTAATGTTTTCAACGATGTTGAATATACATTAGGGATAATTAACAGTGGCCAATAACCCTGCCAAACTACACTTCCAAATCTTTGGGATGTGGAAGGAAACAGGAGCATCCTGAGAAAGCCTTGAAGGGAGGAGCCCTGTTCTCTACAACCTGTGCCGCCCCCACTTTTTCACAAATACTGATTTACAGCTCCTGTTGACTATGGAAACGTTAATTTTCCTCCATAGCTCTTTTTAATTATGTTCTGTCGATCACCGCAATCTTGAGCTAAAATTTAGAACTATTGATGGAATACATTTGTGGAAATAGATAGGCACATGTGCCAAACTCAGTGTCAGGGAGATGAGTAGAAAGTCAAGTTTCATACTGAGCAGGTAATTTGTAAGACTACCTTTAGAATATTTTTTTCTTTGGGATGCTGCAACCACAAAATAGGATCATCGTGTATTTGTAAACTACACAATCATTTTCAGTGAAGAGGTAAATAGAACCAAAAATCTGGGTCATTGTTGATTGCAAAGGATTTTCTTTCTGGCTCCTCCTGTCAACTGAAGTACTGATGCATGATAGACCTGTGGCGTGATTAAAGGTAATACCAGTGCTGGTTTAGATAAAAGACAGAGTGCTGGAACAACTCAGTGGCTCAGGTATCTAGGGAACATGGGTGTGATTTTCCGGACTCTTCTTCAAACTGAGTGTTGGCGTGGGAAGAAACCAGGAAGAGAGGAGGTAAGGAGGAAGCCTGGGTGGATACAGGTGAGGAGGGGATTTGACAGGCAGATGGTTGGACAAAGGCCAGAGATGAAAAGACATGATGGTGTGATACAAAAGGATTGAAGAGTTGCAAATTGTGCAGCTAGAGGAAGGAATGCAGGTGGAAGGGGACGGGCAGGGGAGAAATAGGTGCAAGTTCAGGTGGAGGGAGGTGGGAAAAGGGGGGCATGGTGGAATAAAGGGGAGGTGGGCGTTGGTAGTTAACTAAAATTTGTGATTTCATTGTTCATACCATTAGGTTGTAAGCTACTCAAGCTGAATTTGAAGTGCTGTTCCTCCAATGTGTGTGTGGCCTCACTCTTACAATGGAGGAGGCTCAGGGCAAAAAAAAATGTATGGGAATAAGAAGAGGTGTTAAAATGGGTTGCAACCAGGAGATCCAGTAGGCCTTGGCAGACCGAGCACAAGTGCTCGGTGAAACAGTTGCAGAGTATATGCTTGGTCTCACCAATGTACAGGAGGCCACACCGGGAACTCTGGATGCAGAAGAGGTGGTGAAAGGAGGTGCACATGAACCTTTGCCTCACCTGGAAGGATTGCTGGGGTTGCTGGATGGATTTGAGGAAGGGGTTGCGGAGGTGTTACATCTTCTGAGATTACAAGGGAAAGTACATGCGGAGATGGTTGTTTGGATGAGAAGGAATGAGTGGACCTAGAATTTCCAGAGGACATAGTCTCTGCAGAAGGCAGAAAGAGGTGAAGACGGTTAAAGTTGTTCAACGGTGTGCAGTTATGCCTCAAGTAATCTCCATTGTTTTCATTTAAGCACTCATGACTTGTTTCACCTGTGTGGCTTACACAACAACAATGAAACATTCCTGTACAGTTCATTGTGGATCCACTATTGATTCTAACCCCAAGTGATAATTCCAATCTCTGTGGTTCGTTTGTTGCTCAGGACGTTCTCTACTCTGCAACCATCACCACCTCCATACCATTTCCTGCCACCTGTCTGGAACCAGCCCAAACGCTATCTTTACTTTGAGCCTAATACCTCTCCCAGTGATAGGCCCTTAAATATCTGTTGGTCCACCAGCAACTGACTCCTGCACTTTTACAGGCACTGACCATCTACTATCATATGTTTAAACTATAATGTTTTATTATTAATGTTTAATGTGTCATTCTTTATTGTTACTGTATATCGTGTTGTTAGTTGCGAGCAGAGCACCAAGTCAAATTCCTTGTATGTGTACATACTTGGCCAATAAACTTCTTCTTTCATTCTTTATATATCTTTTACACACAAATTTTCATCAAAGCTATAATTCTTATCAATTGCATGGAAAATAAATTGCATTGTCATTAACCTTTTCCTGGCTGTAGTAACTTTGCGAGATGTCGGAAGTTTGAGAGGTTACATCAGAAATAAGCCAGCAATGGCGGTGGTGCTTAATTTGAATGCCACTTTCCACAAAAAGTGCCTTGGATGCAGCCGGATGTTGCTAGACAGTTAATATGCTCAGTTATTTCAGGCAGGGGATAGGGATGGTGTTTTCAATTTACGTAAAATCTGACACGCAAGGGTTCGCGTAATGTATCCTTTATGCAAGTCAGGGAGCACCTGTATTTTTTCCTCTCATTCCTTCTGCAATGTCGCTACGCGCTTGTACATTTTTTACAGATATCTCTCTCAAAACATGCCAGATAAACTCAAAGAGTAATAGAGTCATAGAGACATATAGCATGGAAACCAGACCTTTGGCACAACTCGTCTGACTGACAAAGATGCCACATCTAAGCTAGTCCCATTTGCTTGTGTTTGGCCTATATTCCCTCCAGCTAATTCTTCTGGTTAACTTCTGGGATTGTGGCTGCAAACCCTAAAGTATCACAGCTACATTAGCCATTCTTCAGGAAGTCTAATGCTTGTTGGGTATTCTGTTACATTTTTGACCAGAGTAGATCATGGAGCGTTACATACAAAAAACTAAGAATATCCTGATATCCCAGGTAAGTGAGGTTAAAACTGTGTTGATCACTGCAGTTGCCAGAATTTAACAGAAACCCTGGTAGCAGGAGAGTTATGGCTGTGGCTTGTCTTCTAGCAATCTGGCCATTCCCATAAGAGTATAACCAGCCAGAAAAAAAAATGGATGTTCTCCCCATAAATACTCAGTCACATTGGAAGAGTAATCCTTCACTGCCTGGGTGCCAACAGAGGCACAATCTGGGACCCAATACATTTTGCAGAAGCTGGAATGGGCTACAGTTGTGATATGCCACCCCTTAACACACCTTACATGGCCCAGTGGTCTCTTTCTAACAAACAAGTTCATATGTTGAATGCAAGATGCCTCAAGATAACTACACATCAATTGGACTATGGTGGATTATTGTTTGCACCAATGAAGCAATGAATAAAATGTTTTCTCTCTATCTGGAGATAACTGTTTGCAGCTGAGGAACAAACCTCACATTTTCACACTGGTTATGTTTCAAAGAATGTAATTTAATTAGTAGAACCTCAGCTATAAATACTTATTTCATGTAAAGGAAGAGAGTTAATAAGCATAAGACTAGTAATAAGCATGCTAACATTGCATCAAAGTTAGTAACCTGACATTAGCAATATATCAAAATTATTTAATAAAGATAGTGAAGTAGCTACTGGGAGAAGTGTACAGCAAGTTGAAAATTCACATTAGCAATTGTATGCTCCTGTCCAAGTGTTACGACTCCCGAATGCAGGTACTTCAGAGCCGCGTAACATAGTCAAAAACCAGGCTCAAGTTCAAGAAAAGAGTATTTTATTTTTTAAAACCCAAACCTGATTCAAACAACCCAGTCAAGGACAAGAATAATCTAATAAACAAAGATAACAGTGCTCCAGTCAGCCTCGCAATGGGCCGTCGAACTAGAGTCCCTATCCTGCCGAAATGGAAATAACCCTGAAACAAAATACACAAAAACCCTCAGGTCAACCCTTACCCATCCCAATTCAATATTAATTGACAAATGTAGGTAATAATACACAAAGTTCTCTGCCATGTGGCCAGCCTCCTGCAGCTCACACCAGCAACCTGCTCACGAGTCAGGGTCGATGAAGAGAGAGAGAGTTCTGGGAGACTCCTGGTATTTAAGCTTCCGATGAGTCACCCATCACCTGACGCAGCTTGGCCAATCAGGTACAGGAGCCCTTAACCCCTTGATTCCTGACTCCCAGCCACGGGGCCTGCACTCAGGAGAGAAACAAAAGAGTTAAGTATATAGCATTCAACAGAGGGGGGGGGGAAGTACCTAACACCCCCACCCAAAGAAACTGAATGAGCTTCGGAAGAAACTATTCAGTACTAAAACACTACTGGTGTGACAAGGCGTCAGCCAAGATATTATCCTTGCCCCTGATGTGCCTGAACACCAGGTTGTATTCCTGCAGCTGCCAACTACAGCTCATCAACTGCCTGTTCTTATTCTTCATGTTCTGCAAAAAAATCAAAGGGTTATGATCCGTGAACACGATGACAGGGACACTCGAGGAACCCACATAAACCTCGAAATGACTCAGAGACATTAACACAGAAGGGTCTCTTTCTCAATGGAGGAGTACCACCTCTGATGGGGATTAAACTTCTTAGAGAAGTACGAAATTGGATGCCCCACCCCATCTGAATCCTCTTGTATAAGAACCCCACCCACCCCACGATCACTAGCATCCATTGGCAGCTTAAATGGACGCTCAAAATCAGGTTCCGTAAGCACAGGTGCGCGCACCAGAAGACCCTTAGTATGATCAAAGGCGTGTTGACACTCAGCAGACCACACAAAAGCTACCTTCGGACTCAGAAAATCCGTCAAAGGAGCAGCCACTGCAGAGAAGTTTGGACAGAACCCCCTATAGTACCCAACCATAGCCAGATACCTACGGAGTTCAGTCCTAGATGTTGGAACAGGAAATGCGACAATGCATCGCACCTTTTCCTCGAGAGCGCAAACCTGACCCCAGCCCACCATCTTACCCAGATACGTCACCGTGGCCTGGCCAAACTCACACTTCCCCAGATTGATCGTTAGGTTTGCCTCCGCTAGTCGACAAAATACCTCCTTCAGATGTGCTCGATCCAAGACCTGGAGCACACAACTAAATCATCAAGGTATGCTTCACAGAAAGACAAACCAGATAATACCTTGTTCACTAGCCGTTGGAAGGTTGCCGGCGCATTGCGCATCCCAAATGCCATTACCGTATACTGAAGAAAGTTATCAGGCGTAACGAACGCTGAGATCTCCCTCGCCCGCCTAGTCAAAGGAACTTGCCAATACCCTTTTAGCAAGTCCAACTTAGACACAAAAGATGCACTACACACATGATTCACACAATCCTCCATCCGTGGAAGAGGATAGCAATCCGGCTTAGTTACACCATTCACCTTCCGAAAGTCCGTGCAAAACCTGTCCTCCCCATTAGCCTTTGTAGCCAGTAGACACGGAGAACTCAACGGACTACAACTAGGTTCTATAATTGCATGCTGCAGCATATAGTCAACCTGACCTCTTAGACGTTGACGCTTGTCAGGGTTGACCCGATACGGATGCTGTTTAATTGGCGCAGCACCGGCCATGTCAATGTCATGCTGCAGCACAGACGTTTGAGAAGGCACATCCGAGAACAGTGACCCATTTGACCCCACCAAAGCAAGCAGATCATCCCGCTGATTTCCAGACAAATGACTGGACTGTTTGCCCTCCTACCATCAGGGAGGCGGTACAGGGGCCTCAGGTCCCGCACTAGTAGGATGAGGAACAGCTTCTATAATAACACCATCACACTGCTGAACTCGCAGTCCCGCCGATAGATTTCTCCAGTCTCTCCCTCCACATTGTCTGCATTCTGTATCTATTTATATATTGCTATTACTATGAACTGACACTAAACTGCATTTCGTTGTACCCATACTTGTATCTGTGCAATGACATTAAAGTTGAATTGAATTGAAATGAGACAACCACAAGGGAAGCGACTCCAAAGCTTCAGAGCTGCACAGCTTTCCCTGCGTTATTGCCACCGACAACCGTGACTCATCCACATCACCACCCATGTCAGGGGGCAGCACCACTACAGCCTAAACCAGCTTAGACAAAACCGAAGGATACAGCTCCTCCCCATCAACCTGTACATGTTCCTGCTCATGATACTGCTTCAGCATGTTAATATGACAGAGCTGAGTCTTACGCCTCCGATCAGGGGTACCAATAACGTAATCCCTTGCACCAACCTTCTTAACCACCTGATAGGGACCACTATACCGAGCCTGCAGACTGGAACCAGGAATAGGCAACAATACAGGGACTTTGTCACCTGGAAAAAAATTCCTACTAGAAGCCTTCCTGTCGAACCAGCCCTTCATCCTAGACTGAGCAGAAGCAAGATTACCCATTGCCAGTTCACATGCCCTCCGCAGTCTAGACCTAAAAGTACAGACGTGGTCTAAAATACTACATTTTGAATTCTCCTGCAACCATTTCTCCTTCAGGACCCTCAACGGACCACGAACAGTATGCGCGAACACCAGGTCAGCAGGACTGAACCCTAAAGACTCCTGCACGACCTCACGCACCGCAAACATAACGAGATGGACCCCCTCATCCGAGTCTTTTTCAAACTCCAGGCAGTAAGTCCTCAACATGGATTTCAAAGTCTGGTGAAACCGCTCGAGAGCTCCCTGGCTCTCACGATGATACGCACTGGAGTAACAATGCTCAATATCCAACAACTTCATTACCTGACCAAAAACCTTTGACATGAAGTTGGAACCTTGGTCGCTCCGCACAACCTTGGGCAACCTTCCTGACTCCCAGCCACGGGGCCTGCACTCAGGAGAGAAACAAAAGAGTTAAGTACATAGCATTCACCAGAGGGGGGGGGGGGGGGGTGGGGTACATAACACCAAGAAAATATCTCACTCCCGCATTGTACAATTGGACCACTGCAATTATTATATATATATATATCTATTACCAGATTAGCGATTAATTTTATATATATATATATATATATATATATAGACACACACGCACACACACACACACACACACACACACACACACATATATATATATATATATATATATATATATATATATATATATATATAAAACCAGATGATGAAACAGGACAAATTGTAAGATTAAGTGAGAACTTACCAGTTTGTAGTTTGATCTTTATTTTATGAGGAGTTACGATGAGGGATTGCGTGAAGAAGCCCCACCTGGCGCATGCGCGTCATACTTCAAAGCAGTGGCATGAAAACACAGAAACTGTAGTTGAAGTGATATAGTAAGACTCAGAAGACTAGAACTACCAGATGATCTTTGCTATTATGAGGGCCGGAAACGGAGGGCACGTAATCCCTCATCATAACTCCTCATAAAATAAAGATCAAACTTCAAACTGGTAAGTTCTCATTTAACTTTGGAGTCACGTTAACTATTTTACTTCGGAGTCACGTGAGTGGCTACGTGAAGATTTCAAAACTCTGTGATTTCATGCTGTAGATCCATTCCATACGACACACTGCTTCGGTTGACACAGTAGTGAATAAATAATGTATTGAACATTGCTTCGAATTCTCCAATAAACATTTTTTTATAATAATAAACAAAACAGTAATAACCCCTCTGTCCCAGGGGGAAATTACAAATGGAAATTAGAAAAGAAAAGAAAATCAAACCGATCCCAAAACAGCATGCCCAAAACCTTGCACTGTCAGGACAGGTTTATCATAGAATTTTGTGAAGGTCACCTCCCTAGATCATCCTGCGGCCCCGAGGATTTGGTCTAGAGGCACGTCCTGTACCTTCGCTGCGGATGCTGATGCCGCCCTGGTGGAGTGAGATTTATACACATGAGTGTCTACTCCAGTACAATCCAAAATCTGTTTTAACCATCTAGAAAGAGTTTGTACTGACACATCTTTGTGAGTTTTTTTGTGGCTGATGAACATAGCTGCCTCACAGCCTCTGAGACTCTTAGTTACCTCGATATATTGACTCAGGTGCTTGACTACACATAGCGTTTGGTCAACGGGGTATGCTTTAATGCTTACTTTGGTTCCGGCCATTCCTGGCCTGCTTTGTTTGATTAAATCATACACATAAAACATAATGTTATCTACAGAAGAGTACATGCTATCTAGCAGTAGCTTTTGAAATGTTTGAACTTGTTGCGCTGATACTAGCGCCATTAGCATAGCCACTTTAAGTGTTAACTTCTGAAAAGACAGTGATGTAATTGGAGCCCATTGCCGAAGCAGTGTGAGAACTATACTGACATCCCAGATTTCTGTATCTCTAGGCTTAGGAGGGTTCTTGTTAAAGATTCCTCTCATGAATCGGGACACTAACGGATGAGACCCGATAGATTGTTGTTCTGAAAACTGTCCTAAATTGGAGGACAAAGCACTCCGAGCACTATTAATGGCACTATAGCTCAAGTGTTCATCAAAATGCATTGTAGCAAGGAACTCCAACACATCCGGTATCCTTGCAGTATGATAAGATATATCTGACTGCAAGCAAAACATCTCCCATTTCTCAATACGAGACACATATTGGTTTTTGGTGCTATCTCTCCAAGCTGCAGTTATTACATCCATGGTCCTACTCGACAGTCCGAGCCCTTGGAACGGTCTGGTCAGAACCTACAGATTAACAGATTAATACGATCATGTAACGGATGACTTCTCCTGTTACTGGATGCACCTACAAATTACTGCACTTGGGGACAGTCATGAATGGCTGGGTCATCATTCTCAGCACCAATGGGAACCAGGCCAGTCCGGAACCACCAAAACGCCTGAGGCGGAGTCCTGCTCTATTTTGGTGAGGCATTGCCTAATGAGGCAGAATGAAGGAAAAACGTAAAAGGACGTATGTCCCCAATGTAGCGAGAATGCATCCACCGCTACTGCTCCTGGATCTGGTTCCCACGAAACGTATTGAGGCAACTGGTGATTTAGCTTGGATGCAAACAGATCTATATCTGGCAAACCAAAGCGGCTGACAATCATTTTAAAAACTTCAGGATTTAGCATCCATTCTATGTTGTCATTAAATTTACGTGACCTGTTGTCTGCCACCACATTATCTCTACCTGGTAGGTAGATAGCTGAGACCCAGATATTTCTGGAAATACACCAGTCCCAAATGAGGTTAGCCAGATTATCACATGATACTGATCTTATTCCTCCCATGTGATTGATATAAGCAACAGCCGTGATATTGTCAATCTGGAGCTGAACATGTAAATTATTCATTGCTGAACAATAAGCTTTTAATCCATAGAATGCACCCAGCAATTCTAAGTAATTTATACCATGCCTTGGCAGGAGTAAATCCTCTTGCACACTCCATCTACCACAACAGCTAAACTCGCTGTCCGTGGCTCCCCATCCCAAAGCACTCACATCTGTTTGTAAAACCACTGAAGGTTGTTGAATCAAAATGTTTTTGGTACTTTGTGCAATATTGATTATCCACCATTGTAATTCGGTGATGGCTTTGGCTGGCAACTGCATAGGTCTATCAAAATGACCTGCATGTTCTTTAAGTGCTTGTTCTCTAGCTCGTTGCAAACTTTGATAGTGCAGAGGTCCAAACTCCACTGCAGGGAAAGCCGCCACCAATTTTCCAATAACACTGGCTACTTGCCGGATGGAGGGTTATTGCTTTTTTGCGAGACTGGTACAGACCACCGTGGTTTCAACTGCCTTGGCCGTAGGCAGTCACTGACATTCAACTGAATCAATGACAAACCCCAAATAGTCAATTTTGTGGGATGGCTCTAGCT
Source organism: Okamejei kenojei (assembly GCA_035221665.1). NCBI lineage: Eukaryota > Metazoa > Chordata > Chondrichthyes > Rajiformes > Rajidae > Okamejei > Okamejei kenojei. The sequence goes on from CM069143.1 coordinate 12,335,871, forward strand.
TGGATTTTGTTGGATGGACGAGAAAACCTAACATCTCAAACAGGTGTTTCGTTGCTGAAACCGACTCCTCAGCTGTTTCCTGAGTGTTGCTTATAATTAAAATATCACCTAGATAAGCCATCATGATGTGATTCTGGGCACAAAGTAGCGCCAGAACTGGTTTTAATAATTTCGTGAACAGCCTAGGAGCTGAGGTTAACCCATTGGGCAATGCCTTAAATTGCCATAGCTGTCCCATCCAACTAAATATCAAGTATCTTTGGTACTGATGATGAATTGGTACTGAATAATATGCATCTTTCAGATCTATGGTTACCATATAACAACCTTCTGATAACAGCTGTTTAGCAGTATTGAAGGTGTCCATTTTAAAATGCCTATACTGGACATAGGAATTTAACTGGGTTAGATCCAGAATGACTCGCCACCCACCATCTTTTTTCTGTCTATGGAATATATTGGACACAAATTGCTGAGAATGGTATGTCGTCCTCTCAATTACCTCTTTTTTGGAACAAAACCCCAATTTCTTTATTTACCTGCAGAGTTTCTGGTCCAGAAAAAGCCAATACCCGACTAGGCATATTTTGCGCAGGTGGATAAATTCCTGACATAAATTCTATTCAAGACCCTGAGACAGTGTCCAGTATAAACAGATCAGATGTTATGCAGCACTATTCTTCATAAAATAACTGTAACCTACCCCCAACTGGAGGTTGTTCCCCAGAGGATTTATCCTGGACTGAATGAATCACCCATACATCCATAGTCGACCTTGAACATCTTGTTCTCCTTGCCATGCTGGGGTTGTAGTTGGCGTACACAGGTGGGTAATAATGCCGTCCAACTGGTACCACTCTGCTTGGGCCTGCCCCAGGATCTGACCCCCGTCGTGTTGAAAAAGACCTGCGAGGTGGCATCCTGGCCGAAGGGATGTAAGTTTTCAAGAGGCCAATTGTTTTGGCCTCTTCTTCCAGTTCTTTGACCTGTTTGAGCAGGTCCTCAGCAAATATAAAATTTGGCACTTGAATGTTCAATGACCTGCACAGAGCTGCAAATCGTGGGTTCAATGTCGGCTTGATAGCAATTTTCTGGATGCAGTTGATTTCAAAGTATGCATTGCATAGCAGGGCCAACATATTCTGCTGTGTCCTTGGACCATTTTGCCGAAAGCCGTGATCCCTGCCCCCACCAATTTGAGGACTCGCTGGAACCGAATCTCTTGTCCACGCATCGTTGCACTCATTTGTGCCCAGATAGCAGAGTTCACAGTGGGCAACATGAGCGACACACAGTTAACAGGTGTTACGTAACGCGTGTTCGTTTGTTCCATAATGGAATCCTGTAGCTGGTGAGAGGCCATATAGTTTATATTGGAAGCCAGATTTTCCTCCATGGCTTCACCAGTACCCTCCGGAATGGCAACATTTCTTGGCACATCCGGGACACCTGGAGCATGGCTCATGTGCCTTGGTGTGTGCCCAAGAGCAGTGACACCAACTTCAGGGTCAGACTCCTCCTTCCCTGGCTCTCCCGAGTCTTGCTCTAGGCAGGTCTCTACCAGCCCTAAACAAGATGCTGGCGAGGGTGATTCCCACTGATATTCATAGGCAGTAAAGTCCTCCTCGTCATATAGGCCTCTGCATGAGGCTGTTTGGGGAATCCTATGGGCATTCGACCCCGATTGGAATATTTCATGGCTCATCATTTTATGCAGCATTTTCTCCATTTGATCGAGCCATCCCCAGACCTTCTTGTTAGAAGGAGGGGAGTCTTCCTCATCAGACTCGTCGGATAAAACGGGCCTGAGAGATTTCCTTTTGGCCTTTCTCCCTGCTGGAGTGGCCTCAGCGCCCTGAAGCACTGGAGTTAATGGAGGCAGTTGAGCTGCCGGTAGATCAGCAGTCGGTGTTGGAGCCGGCGTTACCGCAGCCGATATCTCCCTACCCGATCTGCGAGCACTAACCGCGGGCCCGCGAGTTAAGCTCCTACTACGGACAGACTTTTTTACAACTCGCTCCATTGTCTAATGACTCCCACTGGCTCCTGAGCCAGTCTCACGGAGTTTAAGTACCCGCAGAAAAGTTTTAAATCACTTACCTGCCGGTTTACTACTTACCGCTGGTGGAGCTGCGCTCTCCAGCCTGTCGGTGCGCCATGCGTCGGACGTAATGACGCGCATGCGCCTGGCAGGGCTTCTTCACATAGTCACTCACGTAACTCCGAAGTAAAATAGAGAGAACCAGTGAAAAAAAATGGTAATCTCCAAAAAGAAAACTCTTGATTGTTTGCACACAACAGCATTAAAAAATCATTTAATGATATTTATTTACTACTGCATTTCAGTCTCTCACAGTGTGGGAAGTAAGAAAAATTGCAGTCTGGAACAACATGATGATTCAAATAGCAAGCCATACATATGTGTAACATACCTCAACTATTTTAAGTGGGAGAAAGTTTCAAATTCTAATCACTCTTAGAATAAAAAACATTACTCCAAAATTCTTAATTAAATGAATTTGCATTTACAATGTCAAATTTTTCTCCCATAACTAAGGAACTTCACTTTTATCTTAGTAATGGGTTTCCTGTGTGAACATGTGTCTAAGGGAGTGGAATGGGGGGAAGAATTTATATTTCAGCTACACTGGCATTATAGCACAACAGCATGTTGAAATAGCTGCAGCTAAACAGGGCTTGGCTCAAAATCCTGGAAAAACAAACAAGTAGTGATAGAACAGGTGAAAATAATAAATGATGTGCATAACACACACTAACCTCCCTTCCATTGACTCCATTTACATCACACGCTACCTCAGCAAGGCCAGCAGCATAATCAAGAAAGAGTCACACCCCGGCCACTCCTCTTCTCCTCTCCCCCATCGGGCAAAAGGTATAGAAGTGTGAAAAAGCAAGCCATTTCAAATTATGTGTGTGGACTCGACAAGAAGAAGACCCTATAGAGTGATAGAATAATTATAACAGGGAAAGAAGCCAATCACGACCCAGTACATGCCAGTGATCTGCAGAGCAACCTAGTCCCACAATCTCATTATTCCTGGACATGTATCTAGATTGAGCTGAGCTAATTTCCTTTGATAGGAGATGGAGTTTAATGCTAATAAGTGTGAAGTGCTACATCTTGGCAGGACAAATCAAAATAGGACGTACATGGTAAATGGTAGGGAATTGAGGAATGCTGTGGAACAGAGAGATCTAGGAATAACTGTGCATAGTTCCCTGAAGGTGGAATCACATGTAGATAGGGTGGTAAAGAAAGCCTTTGGTGTGCTGGCCTTTATAAATCAGAGCATTGAATATAGGAGTAGGGAAGTAATGTTAAAATTGTACAAGGCATTGGTAAGACCAATTCTGGAGTATGGTGGACAATTTTGGTCGCCTAATTATAGGAAGGATGTCAACAAAATAGAGAGAGTACAGAGGAGATTTACTAGAATGTTGCCAGGGTTCCAGCAACTGTGTTACAGAGAAAGGTTGAACAAGTTAGGTCTTTATTCTTTGGAGCGCAGAAGGTTAAGGGGGGACTTGATTGAGGTCTTTAAAATGAGGAAAGGGATAGAGTTGACGTGGATAAGCTTTTCCCATTGAGGGTAGGGAAGATTCAAACAAGAGGGCATGACATGAGAATTAAGGGACAGATGTTTAGGGGTAACGTGAGGGGGAACTTCTTTACTCAGAGGGTGGTGGCTGTGTGGAATGAGCTTCCAGCAGAAGTGGTGGAGGCAGGATCGATTTTAACATTTAAAAGTAAAGTGGATAGGTATATAGACGGGAAGGGAATGGAGGGGTATGGTCTGAATGCAGGTAGATGGGACTAGGGGAAAACAAATGGTCGGCATGGACTGGAAGGGCCGAGAGGGCCTGTTTCCGTGCTGTAATTGTTATATGGTTATATGGTTATATGATATCAATCATTGTCTCATCTGAAGAATGAGAGGGGATGTTATTGAAACATATTAAATTATTAAGGTTTGGACATGCTAGAGGCAGGAAACATGTTCTCGATGTTGGGGGATTCCAGAACCAGGGGCCACAGTTCATGAATAAGGGGTAAGCCATTTAGAAAGGAAACAAGGAAACAATTTTTCTCACAGAGAGTTGTGAGTCTGTGGAATTCTCAGCCTCAGCGGGCAGTGGAGGCCGGTTCTCTGGATACTTTAAAGAGAGAGCTACATAGGGTTCTTAAAGATAGCAGAGTTAGGGGATATGGGGAGAAGGAAGCAATGGGGTACTGATTGGGAATGATCAGCCATGATCACATTGAATGGCGGTGCTGGCTCGCAGGGCCGAATGGCCAACTCCTGCACCGATTGTCTATTATCTTCCACCAGCCTTCTAGGCAATGGTTTCTAAGTCGTTCTTGCATGCTGTTTTTCAAATCTTTGAACATCCATCAAATTCCTCCTAATGGTTCTTGGCTTCTCCTTTGCTATTGCAGGTACAGGAAGCATGAAGATATAATATAACAAAATAAGCGCATTCAAGGTGGATATTAGAATAGCGCATCTGTCAGCATTTGAAAGCAAGAGACTGCCTATCACAATGGATGTAACTTACATAGATTTACAAAAGATATGTGGTAAAAAACTAGCATGCATGAAAACTAATGGATTTAAAATAAATAAAATTACCCAATTAGCAATACTTGGTTAGTAGAAGGCAGGGAGCAAAGCTAATGGGAATCCTCTTGAACTGGGTACAGGTGACAGTACTAGTACCAAATTACAATGCTGCAAAAACATGTTTCAGACATAGGGGATTTAACAGCCTTTTTTTTTGGGGGGGGGGGACTTTGTCACGACATGGTGAATGAGGAGAAGACCCACACAACAGTCAGGAAGAGAAATGGTTGATTGAAAAGAGAATACCTACATGTGAATCACCAAGGAGTAATGAGTGAGGAAACAGGACACAAACTGCTGGAGTAACTCAACAGTTCAGGCAGCAGCTATGTTGGAGAACATGGATAGGTGATGTTTGAGTCAAGACCTTTCTCATGGGTGAGTAAGAATACTAATTCAATGAAGAAGCGCTCACTGCGATGTGCTACTTGCTTTAGCCACAGAAGAGACGCAAAACTACATCTGGGAATGACTGAAGGTGAATTGTTATAAAGTTCTACACCTTGTACAATTCAGCTTTGTGCATGTGATATCAGCAAACCTGAAAACTGTTTGCACATACCTGCAATAGGGAGTTATGGAAGCACTGGAAGAACCAATTTCAACCCCTTGGCTCAGTAAAGTTTAGGTTAAACAGCCTATACAAATTGATTCACCCAGTATGCATATTACCCGATTTGCAAAGAACCACTCATGTCATTTTGAGGGGTCAGAATTCAAGATATTCAAAAACTACAGAAGATTTTACTGCTGAATCTCCAGCTTATAGGTGAGTGTGTACAGATCATCGCAGTGGTTCATGCTCCTTAGCTGAGGAATAGTTGTGATACATTCACCAAGCCATAATGCACTGAGCTTTCTGCTTTTGAACCACCACAACACTATAAAGGTGGTTACTTGGGGACAGATGCTCATCACCTGTTTCATGCACACTTGATGGGCTGCCTTCTTTATACACTTCATTCAGACACCACCCCCTTTCAATGTCTTCAGGATGGAGAAAAGATCAAGAGTGGAATTTGGAAAATTGAAGCATCAGTGCCGCATAGCATTGCAGTTCACCAAACCTATTTACAACATATGCTACATTTATCTGAATGAACATCAACCAACAAATCCTCACATTTTTCCTCATGTGTGATCCCTCCTATTTTTTAACCAATTAGTTTGCTCCAGAGCTGTGCTTTCAACAAAAGATGATAGAGCGGAGCAAGATACACCACTCGACAAAAAAAGCGTAGTAAGTCATGGGTGATTTTTCACGCCATTTTAATGGGCTGCCTCGACTACCATCATTGCGTCCACGTCTAAATCTTCAGCTCACTGTTCTGCTATAAATTGCTCTAATCATCAATGTAGACGACCTGACCTGTCATTCCCCGATAACAAAGAAACGTGAGGAAATATTATTATTTTCTGTCAATATTATTCTGTCCTGAAAATGTTATTTCCTGTTCTCCCATCAACATTCATTGGGAAACTAGGTTTGTCGGTACATTAGAAAGTTATTAGAATTTTTTTAATAGATCTTTACTTACCACAATAATAAAGTCATCAATTTTAACACTTCTGTACATTTTTGTTTTTGTTCTTGTCAGGCAGGGGTCTCCAAAATATGGTCCGTGGGACATCTCAGGCCCACCATGAGGTTTTTCAAGCTCAGATTCGAGTTGGGGAGCACGGCGGCCCAGGGCTGCTCTTAGTGTTGTTACCGGTTAGGTCCCTCGAATTGTCAGAGCCAAGACATAACAAGGCCGCCGTGAAGAAGGGTGCAATGGTGGGGTGGGGGGGGGGGGGGGGGGGGGTTTCGGCGGCAGTCAGAATGGGATGGCTGAGTGTTATATCATTCCCCCTCTTTTCCCCCCCCTCTCCCCCCCTCTCCCCCCCCCTTTTCCCCCCTCCCCCTCCCCCCCCCCTCCCCTCCCCCTCCCCTCCCCACTCCCCCCCCTCCCCCCTCCCCTCCCCTCCCCCCTCCCCTCCCCCCTCCCCACTCTCCCCCCTCCCCTCCCCCCCTCTCCCCCCCCTCTCCCCCCTCTCCCCCCCTCTCCTCCCCTCTCCCCCCTCCCCCCCTCCCCCCCTCTCCCTCTCCCTCCCCTCTCCCCCCTCCCCCCATCCCTCTCCCCCCCTCCCCCCCCCTCTCCCCATCCCCCTCCCCTGCCCCCTACCCCCCCTCTCCCCTTCCCCTCAAATAAATTTGTATCCTAACTGATATAATTGGTAATGGTCAATATGTAATGGCATGTATGGTACTTTTATTTTCATTAGTAAAACGTTCACAAATAATCACACAGAAGACTACACAGTGCAGGCTAATGGAATGCCTGCTAGTATTTAATTCAATAAGAACATCAATTTAAAACTTCCTCAAGCATAATTCATACAACATTTAAATTGATTTAATTTTAGAAAAATCTTTAAAAAATCAAGATCATGATTTTCTTTTGGTAGATTGAAATTGGTGCATCACATCTATTTTTAATGATAATTAGTAGTAGATGCTGATTGATTTACATATATATGCTTCATCTATTTCATTAGTATGCTTCCCATTTTTTCCCCTTTCTCTTTTTTTTGTCTTGGCAGTGTCACACAACATACAGACCGAACATTCTTACTGCTTGGCTGCAGACCACATTTATCAGAATGAACCCAGCTGTGTCTCTACAACTCCTGATACACCTGCTCTTCAATTCATACCAAATATAAATGACAGCAGAGCTCTGAAGAAGGAAAGACAGCGTACTTTCCACCTCAAAAAAAAAAGAGTACAACAGATTAAACTATCAATGGGAAAGGATACTACAGAAAGTAAAACAATTAGTGACTTGATCAGAGGAGCTGGTGAACTTTTACAAGGACCAGCACTGTCTTTCTTCGCATCCCAATTGCGTAATGCGTCCGGACGTAGAGGGCAAGCGGAAGACGATGGAGTTATTCAGACAAGGTAGTTGCCTTGTCCCTCTACCACCAGAGTCCCCGTGCATATCGGTTCTGCCAGTGCATTTTCACACTTCCATCAATCTCATCCCTGCGTAGGTGGTTGACTAATATTGAAGTGAGGCCTGGGTTTCCCCCTAAGATCTTTGAACTTTTGAAAGACAGGTTAGCAGGAATGACAGAAAGGGATACATTATGTGTAGTCTCCTTTGATGAAATGAGTCTAAGTGCAGACCTCACTTGCAATATTACTGAAGATTCTGTGGAGGGTTTTGAGGACTTTGGAGCCCCAGGGAAGACATCAAGGCCTGCCAACCATGCTCTTGCTTTCATGGTTAGAGGCTTGATGGGGAAATGGAAGCAACCTGTAGGTTACTTTCTGTCGCAGGACTGCACAACAGCTGACAAACTGCAAACATTACTCAATGAATGTTTACAGAAGGTTAAGGCAAATGGACTACAGCCTAAGACTGTGGTTTGTGACCAAGGCCCAAGCAATATTCGACTCTACACCAACTTGGGTGTGACAGAAGACCATCCTTACATCATCCATGGGGGAGCCAAGATCTATTGCACGCATGACCCACCCCACTTATTGAAAAACACTTGGCCAAATTTGGAGAAAAATGTTTTTGAGGTCAAGGGAGAGGATGGCAGAAAAAAACATAAAATGGACACAAATTTACGAATTTTATGAACATGATTCGCAGTTGCCCATGAGAAAAGCCCATAAACTAAGTAGAGGCCACTTTGTTCGAAACAGCTTCTCTAAAATGAGAGTAAACAAGGCTGCGCAGGTGCTTAGCCATTCGGTAGCAGCAGGCATCTACACCTATGCAGCACTTGGAAAGTTGCCTGGCAAGGCTGTTTATACTGTGGAGTTCATTGAAATGATTGATGGACTGTTTGATTCATTTAACAGCAGGTTTGTCAAGGACCCCAAAAAGTTAAGGAGGCCTATGTCAGAAAAGTCTACACATAAGTCATTCTTTGAATCATGCTTGCCTGTATTCCAAAGCTTGACAGTGCTTGGAGCTAAAAATGTGCTGTTTGTCAAGGGATGGCGGATTGCAATTTCTTGCATTTCACAGCTGTGGCAGCACATAAAGGAAAGCATGGATGCCCGTTTTATGTTCACATCTCGGATCAACCAGAATGTTGTAGAGAATTTGTTCTGCACTATTCGGTGAAAGGGCATATTCCGAGAAAATCCATCAGCGAAGGAGTTGCAATGTGCTTTTCGGATGGTTATGGTAGCTGAACTGATAAAGCCATCCATGAGTGCAAACTGTTCCTCTGACCCTGACAACTTTATCTTAACACTGCAAACACTAACAAAAACAGTAAAGAAACCATCTCCATCTATCTCCCATACCAATAAGACAAATCAGAATAATCCAGTCTGCAACATTTCACGATCTCCCTGAAGAGAATACACTGGCTTACATTGCAGGTCACATCTGTCGCAGAATCAGCACTTCACATGAACTGTCCTCAGAATGCCACACATGTAGAGAAGTTCTACTATGACCTGATGCACCATTAGTTGATCCTGCACTCATATTTATCCATCCTAAAGCATATGGCACATCAACGTCTGACTTTGGCTCATTGATGGTGCATTCTGAATAGACAATAGACAATAGGTGCAGGAGTAGGCCATTCGGCCCTTTAAGCCAGCACCGCCATTCAATGTGATCATGGCTGATCATCCCCAATCAGTACCCCGTTCCTGCCTTCTCCCCTTATCCCCTGACTCCGCTATTTTTAAGAGCCCTATCTAGCTATCTCTTGAAAGCATCCAGAGAACCTGCCTCCACTGCCCTCTGAGGCAGAGAATTCCACAGACTCACCACTTTATGTCAGAAAAAATGTTTCATCGTCTCCGTTCTAAATGGCTTATTCCTTATTCTTAAAGTGTGGCCCCTGGTTCTGGACTCCCCCACATCGGGAACGTGTTTCCTGCCTCTCGCGTATCCAAACCCTTAACAATCTTATATGTTTCAATGAGATTCCCTCTCATCCTTCTAAACTCCAGAGTGTACAAGCCCAGCTGCTCCATTCTCTCAGCATATGACGGTCCCGCTATCCCGGGAATTAACCTCGTAAACCTACGCTGCAGTCCCTCAACAGGAAGAACGTTCTTGTTCAAATTAGGGGACCAAAACTCTACACAATATTCCAGATGTCATCTCACTAGGGCTGTGTACAACTGCAGAAGGACCTCTTTGCTCCTATATTCGAATCCTCTTGACAAAAATGTGAGGACAACAGGCAGCCAGCTGACAACCTAAATCCATTTTGTGAACACAAACTTTTAAAAAGGTGAGGCAAACAATTGGGCCGCAGCCACCTGACAACCATAATCCATTTTGTGAACACAACCTCATTAAAAAGGCGAGGCAAACAATTGGGCCACAGCCAACTGACAAACAAAATCCATTTTGTGAACACAAACTCTTTAAAAAGGTGAGGCAAACAATTGGGCCGCAGCCACCTGACAATCAAATTCCATTTTGTGAACACAAATTCTTTAAAAAGTCGAGGCAAACAATTTGGCCGCAGCCACCCGACAACCAAAAGCCATTTTGTGAACCAAACTCTTTAAAAAGGCGAGGCAAACAATTGGGCTGCAGCCGCTCGACAACCAAAATCCATTTTGTGAACACAAACTCTTTAAAAAGACGAGGCAAACGATTGGGCTGCAGCCACCCAACAACCAAAATCCTTTTTGTGAACAAAAACTCTTTAAAAAGGCGAGGCAAACAATTGGGCTGCAGTCACCCGACAACCAAAATCCATTTTGTGAACACAAACTCTTTAAAAAGGCGAGGCGAGCAATTGGGCTGCAGCCAGATCGAGGGGACTCACTGTGGAGTAGACCTGCGTTCAGTGTTATTCACAGCTCAGAGAACCTTGACCCTCTCGCTTCCTGTGTATGGCAGAGACTGAGTGAGGCACGACACTTCCGGGTTTTATAGTCCCTCCCCCCTCCCCCCTGCCGCCAGCAGAGGCAGCTGAGAGAACAGAGAGAATGAGGATTTTTTTTAAAACGTTAATATTTCTCTCAATTTTCATCGATGGGAAAAATCCTCTGGTCCCGGAAGGCAGAGGGGAGCTCTGTGCGAGGTGGCCAAATATGATGGCCATAGGTGGCGCGTTCTCTCAGAAATCGCAGCACAGTGGGCCAAAAGCAGTCAAGATCAGACTTTCAGAGAGAGAGAGAGAGAGAGAGAGAGAGAGAGAGAGAGCGCTAAACAAATTATTAAAGGAAATCACCAGAAAGAAACTAGACTCGTTGGGTCACAGCTTCACATGGGAGGGCTGGTCCCCCAACGCAATATGCCACCTCTCCACCAATTCCAATATTGCTGTCCAGTGTGGGTGGGGGGCTTTCTGCAGCGCTACCATGGTGTTGTGGGCGAAGGGACTGGTTTCCAGAGGGCTAGTGTGGACATTGTGGGCCGAATGGTTTCTTGGGCTGGCAGCTCAGTCACTGAGACCACACATGCTCACACACTCACACACACACACACACATACACTCACAAACACACACTCATACTCACACACACATTCACTCACACTGAGACACATATACACACACACACGCACACACACACACACCCATCCATACACACACACATACTCACAAACACACACACAGAGACACACACATTCACACACACACATTGTGCCCCATTTGGCACATTTTTGTGTGCAGTTTTGTAAAAAGATATATATATATATATATGTATATATATATATGTGTGTGCGTGTGTGTGTGTATATGTGTCTCAGTTTGAGTGAATGTGTGTGTGAGTGTGAGTGTGTGTTTGTGAGTGTATGTGTGTGTGTGTGTGTGTGTGAGTGTGTGAGCATGTGTGGTCTCAGTGACTGAGCTGCCAGCCCAGGAAACCATTCGGCCCACAATGGTCTCAGTGACTGAGCTGCCAGCCCAAGAAACCATTCGGCCCACATATACATATATATATGTGTGTGTGCGTGTGTGTGTGTGCGTGTGTGTGTGTGTGTGTGTGTGTGTGTTGTGTGTGTGTGTGTGTGTGTGTGTGTGTGTGTGTGTATATATATGAATTAATATATTTATATATATCCATATATTTACATGTATATATATATTTTAAAATATAATTGCCTTTATGGTTTATGTACATCATCTAACATAAGATAAAGAGAGGAATAGTGTTGCTTTAAATCAGTTGTTTCTGATCCATGAGAGGAAACTTTATCTATTCATCTCTAACTTGCGTCTCACATACAGGCACACACACAAACACACATTCATATATCGATATATATATTTATATATATGTTAAATTTAATTTTGTGCGCAGTGCGTGTTAAAGCAATGTAAGGGAAACTGCACAATATAATACAAAGGAAACAGCACAAAGGAGGAGGCTGGGGAGGAAGGATGGGGGGGAAATGGGCAGAAACAGATAGATTAAGCAGGGGGAAAACATTTACAAATAATATCAACTGAAATATGTGAAGTGATAGATGAGCTATATCACACACTATTCCCCTACAACACCAAAGATGATAGAGCGGATTACACTGCGAAAGTCATAACAGAAGTCGCGTTTTGCATTCAAAGACGGTGGCCGTGACGCTCTGTTACGTATTACACCTCAGTGCATTGGATTACGTAGGAGTGGAGTATCTTGCTCCGCTCAATCCTCTTTGCTTTCAACCCTTTGTCCACATTGTTGTCCTTTCTGAATGCCAGGAGCAAAGGGTTTCAAGGTCTCCTATGTTATTGTTCTCAACTTGGAATCTGCATCAACAGTGATGGAAAAAATGTCAAACCAATAAATTTCTGTCATTCAAAGAAAGATAGAGGTTGCAAGTTGGCAATAAAGAACCATGCATATAATCCGGTGCTGCCCTTATTTATTTATCCCAAGCAAACATCTTTTGTCAAAAAAAATAATAATAATTTACTGCAACTAAATTTTATCTGAGTAATTTGGTCAATTTATTTTTGCATATTTGAAATAGGACTACACAAAGGCTAAAATCATACAGCTTTATAATTAATTGGTTTTGAAGAAGTTAAAATGATTAAATCAACCAGATTGCTTAAAAATGTGATTGCTTCAAAATTGATTTGCGATGTTTTGGAGATAAAACGTAGAAACAATTTATATAGGATCACCACAACTCTCCCTTAGAGCCACTAATCAACCATGTATTATCAAGCTCTTTTCCATAATGTTTATTTGCTATGCATAAAAAAACAATTAAGCTCTTCCAATCAGCAAAATCTAATTGCACCAACACATCAATATGGCTGATGCAGAGAAATCCAAGTTAAAGCATCACAACATGACCCACACATAGACAGTTGAAAGTGATGGCAATCTATGTTAGCAGCTTGCAAGTAAACAGAAGAAAGAGAAGAAGCATAGTGTGGCTTATTTAAATAAAGTTAATGAGTAATCCATTCATTGGAACAATTGTGACCACATCAGCATGAAAAGAATTCACATATATATAAATTGGTTGTGACGAGATAATTATTTCAATTGAGTACTGTGTTTGAAAAATTGTTACTTTTCCATTTTAACTTACAAATGCATTACTTTTCAATGCTTTAAGGAAAGAACTGGAATTAAATAAATTTGATATTTTAGCCAATAGACAATAGGTGCAGGAGTAGGCCATTTGGCACTTCGGGCCAGTACTGCCATTCAATGCGATCATGGCTGATCATCCCCAATCAGTACCCCGTTCCTGCCTTCTTCCGATATCCCCTGACTCCACTATTTTTAAGAGCTCTATCTAGCTCTCTCTTGAAAGCATCCAGAGAACCTGCCTCCACTGCCCTCTGAGGCAGAGAATTCCACAGACTCACCACTCTCTGTGAGAAAAAGTGTTTCCTCGTCTCCGTTCTAAATGGCTTAATCCTTATTCTTAAACTGTGACCCCTGGTTCTGGACTCGCCCAACATCGGGAACATGTTTCCTGCCTTTAGTGTGTCAAAGCCCTTAACAATCTTATATGTTTCAAATGTATTTTCTTACAACAATTCTGTCAATGGATAGTGGATCTTCCTCTTCTCTGAACAAGAAGCAGGAGTGCTGTAATATTCTGCCCCTACAGAAACCCTGCACTCTGTGGCATTAATTAGTAATGCCCTGTACACTTGATTACCCACCAAGCCACTGCGAAGGATATCATTAAGCACATTGCACATTCTAGCCAGGTACTGAACTGAATGAAGAATTATTTTTCAGAAATTAAATAATTAAAAATGAAGCAAAAGAAGCATACGACAACACCAGAAGTGAACATCTGCTTTTGTAGAACAACTTACTGTTATTGGTATAGTTATAATTTCATCATGAGCAATCCACAACATAATCCACAACATAATCCAGACTGAATTACCATTCACATTTGCCTTCACATGGAAGCTTTCTCTTTCCTTGCAAATTATGCATTAACTGCCACTGTGAGGGGGGGAGAACAATGGACAATGGAGGCCCCCGCGTGGGGGGACATGAGGGAGAGGGAGTGGGAGAACAAAGGAGGAGCCTGCGTTCCTTGGAACTTTGTCAGCACTGTAGGTGGCCGCTATTTTCCTTCATTGTGCCTTGTCACATGTGACAATGAAGTATTCCATTCCATTCCATCTTCCCAGAAATTTCCAGACAGCATGAAGCTTAGCATAGGATAACTATATTGGACTACATTTTGGAGGGAAATGTTCACACCTATAAATTATGGTCTTTTTTCAGTTGACTGGTTTAGAACAGAAGATCTGGTTTATTATTAGTTTGCAGTTTGTTGAAGCTTGAGTGGACATGCTGCCAAAATTCCTATGTAAAAAACTGATTATAATGTAAAAATACTTCATTTGCTAAATACAACCCAGTCTGATATCATTACACTTACATCACTTTTGGCCTGTAGGAGAATCTTGCTGGTCTGGAAATCTAACACTCCTCCATCTGCCGCTGCTTGGCTGGAAGACGTCATGTTTTTTTTAAGTTTAGAAAAGATTAAATTCACATTGAGGGGGTCTGTGAAAATGTTTTATTTGAAATGGGAACCCTTTTGTTTATCATACTTTGAGGGTCTAAAGGAACTACCTGTTGACTGAGGGCGCTTGACATTAAGTGGGGATCTGCCTTTATTCTGTTTTGTTACTTTATTATTGTTAAAAAGTGCATTTGATTTTGTGATATAAAGGACAGTCAAAAGCCCATAATCAAAAATCCGTCCCGTTGTCGGCGTTGACGGCTTTAGGAGATTATTTTTATTTTACTCCTGCTATTAAATTATCCTGCGCTGTTTTCCAAAAACTTGATAAAACGGATGTCGGAGCGCTTTTTCTTCAGCAGCTAAACAGCCTGACAAAGATCGATTTCAACAGGCTGGAGAAAACAGCATTTTAAACCCACCCCCCTCTCAAAGGCGCCAAAGACGCGCACACGGCCAGTGGCAGAACTGCAGCGCCGTTGAAGGTAAGTTTTGTAACATACCTACAACATAGTGCATATTGTGATTCACTATTCATAATACTTAAAACTTGTAGGTACAAGGAACTGCACATGCTGGTTTACCAAAACAGACACAAAATATTTCAACAGATAATGAAAAGAAAAAAATGCCACAGTGCAGACCATTGTGTAATAGTGTTATGTTACAGTGAGAAAGCGCAGATGAAAAATAATGAATTACGTTTAGAGATCAAGGCTACACTCACTTATAAGAGGACTGTTGAGTTGTCGAATAGCATGTGTGAAGAAGCCATTACTGAATCTGGTGGATCTACTTTCAACCTTTTGTATCTTTTGCCCAATGGAAGAAGGGAGAAGAGGGAATGTCTGGGGTGTAAATTGTCCTTGATTATGTTAGCTGATTTCCTGATACAGTGTGAAGTATGGATGGAGTTGATGGCGGGAGGCTAGTTTGTGTGATGGACTGGGCTGCCTTCACAACTCTCTGCAAGTTCTTACAATCTCACACAGAGCTGTTACCAAACCACCAGAAAGCATCCCAATAGGAAGCTTTCAACCATGATTCCGTTGAAGTTGCTCAGAGCCATTGCAGACTGCTGAACTTATTTAGACTTATGAGGAAGTAAGCGCAATGATGTGTTTTCTGTGCATTTCAGAAGTCAAGTCAAGAGTGTTTTATTGTCATATGTCCCGGATGGGACAGTGAAATTCTTACTTGCTGCAGCACAACAGAATATGTGAATATGTAAACATAGTACATAATGGAGGAACAGAAAAAAAAAGAATAAGTTCACTAAATAACAAATATAGTGCAATGATAATATAGTCTTTTGCAGTTCAGAGCTCAGATCTTTTTCGTTGTTGTGTTTAATAGCCTGATGGCTGTAGGGAAGAAGCTGTTCCTGAACCTGGACATTACAGTTTTCAGGCTCGTTGTACCTTCTTCCTAATGGCAATGGTGAGATGAGTGTGTGGCCAGGATGGTGTGGGTCTTTGATGATTTTGGCTGACTTTTGGCTATGAGAGAGCAACTACAATAGATCCCTTCAACGGTTGGGAGGTCAAAGCCATTGATGGACTGGGCAGTGGTCACAACTTTTGATGTAATAAATCTGTCCATGTCCCCATTGGACAGAGGATATGATCGAGGATCATGATGTAAACTTATTGGAGGTGAGATCACATAATATCAAGGAGTTGCAAGGTGATTATAAAGGTTCAGAAAAAAAACACACTGAAAATAATGTCAAGGTTCATTTGTCTGGGACTCGTGCATCTTTGTGCCTCTGGTGTTAAAGGTTATTTTTTTAAAATATTTTAGCAAAGTGATCAATGCCAGGGAATAATGCTTGGGTTCTGACCAAAACCCATACTATTGTTCTGTGCTTTATGAACACTTTAACCAATTTGACTAAGTTTTACCTGGGTGCTTTATATATTTGCAAGGAAATAAAAGGACACAATTCAGATCCAAGGTTCATATTCAGAATGAGGATGTTGCCGGGACTAGAGGGTCTGCGGCTGGGAATCTTATTCTTTGGAGAGCTGGATTATTATTATTATTTTTTTAAATTTTCTTTATTAGAAGTAATGCACATTACAATGATATAAGCCAAAAATAACATAATACATTTCCTGTACCACTTCTTATTTTATACTTTAAGAAGAAGAAGAAGAAGAAGAAGAATAGAAAGAGTTAGATAGGATAGTAAGTGCGTGAGAGAGTGATCAGGAAGAGCCTGTAGAAGCGTAAGACACAAGAAAGACTAAAAAAGAGAAACAAAGGAAAAGAAAAAAAAAATAGAAGACAGAAAATATGAGAAAGTAAAATAAGCTAAGATAAAAGGGATGTACCTCCTTCGTATCTTTACACACCCCTCACCAAGTCCTGATACCATTTATTTTCAGAGTTGTGTTGCACCCTATGCTTGTAATGAGTCAATAAATGGAGACCAAATCTTTTGGAAATGGTCAGATTTGCCTGCTAGGAGGAATCTCATATCTTCTAGGTGTAATGTTTCAGACATATTTGAAATCCAAATTTTTATCGTTGGTGTGGGAGCGTTTTTCCAGAATTTAAGTATATGTTTTTTTGCAATTATTAAGCCATACTTAAGGAAGCTCTTTTGGAACGAAGTCAGCTCAAAGCTGGCTTCCATTGTTCCAAAAATAATCAATTCTGCATTTGGTTTCAATTTTATTTTGCATCATTTTGTAAAAATGTCAAAGATTTCATTCCAGAATTTTTGGATTTTTATGCAAAACACAAAGGAATGTGCTATGGTTGCTTCTTGGGATAGACATTTATCACAAATTGGGGAGACATTTGGAAGAAATGTACTTATTTTAGTTTTTGAATAATATAGTCTATGTAAAGTTTTAAAATGGATTAAAATATGTCTTACATTGATCGAGCATTTGTGCACATATAGCAAGTGTTTATCCCAGCTCTCTTTCGAGATTTTTATTGCTAGTTCTTGTTCCCAATCTCTTCTAATTCTATCAGATGATGGTATTTCGAGATTTAGGATAATATTATACATATATGATATTAAATGAGTTGAATCTGCCTTTATATTCATTGCTTCGTCTAATAAGTCTGGAGACAAATTTTGATATTCTTGTGTATATTTTTTCAAATAATCACGAATTTGAAAATATTTAAAAGATTGATTACTTCTCAGGTTGTATTTAAGTTGTAATTGTTGGAATGATAAGAAATTTCCATTTTCATACATGTCTCCAAACGTTTTAATTCTTATTCTTTCCCAATATGTAAATGATTTATTAATACTAGAAGGTTTAAACAACGGGTTATTAACTAAAGGTTAATAATCTGCCCAGCGGGTGGATTAGATAGTAATGGAGAGAGAGGATTGCGCCCGTTTTAATATAGGAGTGATCCTTCTTTCACCAACAAAATTGAATAATACAATATATAGTAAAAATCCAATTATTCATAGTACTATTAGAATTTGGAAACAAATAAAATTAAATTATGAAATGTATCACTTCTCAAAGGATTAATTTTATTTGTTTCCAAATTCTAATAGTACTATGAATAGTTGGATTTTTACTATATATTGTATTATTCAATTTTGTTGGTGAAAGAAGGATCACTCCTATATTAAAACGGGCGCAATCCTCTCTCTCCATTACTATCTAATCCACACGCTGGGCAGAGTTGTCCAACAGGTGAATCACATTTTTGACGTTTGCTGCCTAATAATAATACAAAAAAATTAGGGAGTGTTAATCCACCAAATTCATTGGGTTTGCACAATGTCTTCTTTGAATTCTATGTGATTTATAGTCCCATATGAAATTTGTAATATCAGAATCCATTAAAAAAAAAAAAATTTAGGTACGTATATTGGTATTGATTGGAATAGATATAAAATTTGTGGTAAAAAGATCATTTTTGTAGCATTTATTCATCCTATTAAAGACATCGGAAGAGTTTTCCAAAACTTAATCAGGGTGTTTAATTTGATAAATAAGGGCATATAGTTTGCATTATATAAAGATTTATATTTTCTGGTAATTTCGATTCCCAAGTATTTAAATTTTTCAGTAGCAATATTAAAAGGGAATTTTAGCAGATGTATTGAGTCTTGAGGTTTTGTCATAATTTCACTTTTATTCCAGTTTATTCTATATCCTGAAAATGATCCAAATTCCTCTATTAGATTTAATATATTTGGTATGCTAATTTGTGATTTGGTGATGTACAGTAGTACATCATCTGTGTATAATGATATTTTGTTATTTGAGCATTTTGTATTATAACCATGGATGTTCGGATGTGTTCCAATGCTTTCAGCTAGCGGTTCTATTACAAGAGCAAATAGCAGGGGTGATAGTGAGCATCCCTGTCTATTACCCCTGGATAATTGACATTTCTGAGACAATGTGTTTTAGTTAATATTCTAGCAGTGGGCCTGTCATATAACAGTTTTACCCATGAAATAAAATTCTCTCCCATTTGAAATGTTTGCAATACTTTAACCATGTAGTCCCATTTCACTTGATCGGAAGCTTTTTCTGCATCCAATGAGATAATTGTTAAGTCTTGTTCTTCAGTTTTATATGAATGCATTATATTAAACAGACGTCTCAGATTATTGCACGAGTATCTATTGGTTATAAATCCCGTTTGATCCGCATTTATTAATTTACTAACATATTTACTTAATCTTCTAGCTAATGTTTACGCTAATATTTTTTGATTTGTATTTAATAGAGCAATGGCTCTGTATGAACCTGGGTCTTCTAAATCTTTACCTTTTTTAGGTATAAGTGTAATCGTTGATTCCGCTAATGTTTCTGGTAATATTTGTTCTTTGAAAGCATATGTGTATATTTTATGTAAGCGTGGTGAAATTATCTCATAAAATCTTTTATAAAATTCATTACTAAACCTATCTGGTCCTGGTGTTTTTCCATTCTTCAATTAGTTTATTGTTTCTTCTATTTCCTTAATTGAGATCTGTGCTCCTAATTCCTCTTGTTCAATCGGGTTGGGATTTGGGAGAACTCTACAACTTTAGTACTATCTGCTGACGTTTTAGATGAGTATAAATTTTGATAAAATTGAGCAAATCTTTTATTAATATCATTAGGTAGTTAACAATCCCCCTTTATCTGATTCAATCTTTAAAATCGTATGATCTTTTTCCTGTTTTTTCAGCTGACGTGCCAAAGGTTTATGTGGTTTATCACCGAATTCAAAGTTTTCCTGTTTTGTAATTTGAAATAATCTTATAACTTTTGCTGATGATATTTTATTTAATTTAAATTTCAGTATTGTTATTTTATTATGTTTATCTATAGTTGGCTCTTTAGCATTATCTAGATCCAATTGTCTAATTCGTTCTTCTAACTGCATTTATTCATTCTTATTCTTTTTATTTTGGAAAGCTTGATATGAAATTACAGATCCTCTGATAAATGCTTTAAAAGTTTCCCATAGTAAAACAGGTGAAATATCTGGGGTGTCATTGGTCTCGAAAAAAAGTTCCATCTGTTGTTTTAAGTATATACCACCTTGTGGGTTATATAGGATTTGAGGATTAAACCTCCAAAATGATTTTTTATTAAGCATTCCATCCATTTAAGAAAAAGGTAATGGGGAGTGGTCAAAAATGATGCTGTTATGATATTTTGGGTTCATTGTGTAGGGAATTAGTTTTGTGTCCACTAGAAAATAGTCAATACGTAAGTACGTTTTGTGTACTGTTGAATAGAACGAGTATTCCCTTCCAGCTCGGTTAGCGATCCTCCAAACATCTGTTATATTTGTGTTTTGTATGTATGTATTTAGGAGTTCACTAGTTTTAGATTTTGCATTACCCCTCTTTTGTTGTGTGGATTTATCCAGGTATGGATCTAAAACGCAATTAAAATCTCCTCCAATTATCACATTTTGATAATTAAACTCCGAAATTATATTCAGGATTTTATTAAAAAATTGGGGGTTATCAAAATTAGGCACATAAATATTTACCATGGTAATTGGAGTAGTATGAATCTCTCCGGTAACTATAAGATATCTCCCTTCCTTGTCTGTTATAATATTCTTTGATTTAAATAGTATACCTTTATGAATTATAATTGCCGTACCTCTAGATTTAGAGATATGTGAAGACTGATATGTTTGACCTATCCAGTTTGCCTTCAATCTAATCTGAGTTTGCATTTCCAGATGTGTTTCTTACAAGAAAATTGTATCTGAATTGAACGATTTTAATTGTGCAAAAATCTTACCCCTTTTAATTGGTTCATTAATGCACCTTATATTCCAACTACAAAATGTGATTCCTCCTAGTTTCTTCTGTGTATCGTCTTGCATTTTTAATTACTTTGATACCTTTAAGTTATACGGTGCAACAAATACTTCAGGTCTCTGGGTGTTGGGGGAGCATTTACCGCTATTAATTTCTGTTGGTACATCCCCTTTAAATCGTCCTCAAACGAAAAGACAAAACATTTTTTTAAAGTGATATTACAGTGTCTAAAAATAACAACACCCACCTAATGGTGGTAGTTACAAATTTGTTGACTTTCGTTGTTGTTAATACACATTTAGCTCCGCTCCCTTGAGAAATCTTGCAAAAGGGAGATGGGGCCAATTCAAATCCAAATTATATATATCACAGTTACAGTATATATATTTCTAATTGTGTCATCTAATTAAGTCTTTGAATTATCTACCATTTACTTATGTTAACAGTTTTTACATTTGCTTCATATTCAGTAATAATAAACTGTTGGTTGGAAGGGGTTAACCAGAGTCAGACTCCTGGCTGTATGCCAAGGACCTGAATCTTCTCACCTCCACCCAAGCATAATTAGAGCTGAAGTCTTATATTATGAGTTAGTTTTTTAGTCTGTTATTAACCTATTTCCTTATATTTAGCCCCCCCCTTTTCCCCTCCCCAGGGGGGTGGGGGGGGGGGTCAATCGTTATAATACATTATTACATTCAACCATTTTAACAGTTCCCATTAGATTTTACTTCGGAGTCACGTGAGTGACTACGTGAAGAAACCCTGCCAGGCGCATGTGCGTCATTACGTCCACGCATGTCGCACTGAATGGGCTGGAGGGAACAGCTCCACCAGCGGTAAGAAGAACTTGCAGGTAAGTGTTTTAAACAACTTTCCCTGCAGAGTATTTAACTCCATGAAGCTGGCTTGAGTAGTCCGTCGGAGTTTTCGAGATGGATAGGTCCGGCCGGAGGGTTCGCTCAAAGCGTGGGTCCAGCGGCGACTCGCACTTTCGATCGGGTCAGGAGATAAGCGCAGCAACTCCGGTTCCGATACCGGGTGCCGTTTCACCGGCAGCTGAAGTCAATAGCGAATCCTCTAGGATAGTTCCTCAAACTGAGCAGGCTGAGCCTGCTGAGAGCCACAGGAAGCCTAAATGAAAATCAAACAGGCCAGTATTATCAGACGAGTCTGATCAAGCTGGTGACTCTCCCCGAGGTACTAAATAACTGTGGGGCAGAATGCAGCACATGGAAAATATGCTCCAGCTTCTGATACACCAAGGGGCTAAGGCCCCAGTACTTCCCCAGGCTGCTGAGCAGCAGGGCCCTTATGAAGGGGACTATATGCAATGCCGCCAAGGGGAGTTCCTTCCAGCATCTGGTATAGGACTAGGGGATG
Organism: Okamejei kenojei; assembly: GCA_035221665.1. NCBI lineage: Eukaryota > Metazoa > Chordata > Chondrichthyes > Rajiformes > Rajidae > Okamejei > Okamejei kenojei. Next base: position 12,358,109 of record CM069143.1, read on the forward strand.
CCTCCCTTGATTATCAATTGGGAGATGCGGGGCAGGATGCAGCTGACCCTGGTGTCCCTGCTTATGTGCAAACACCAGAGTACAAGAGCCACGCTCCGGGTGTCCCGAACATAGCGATGATCTTTGCTATTCCGGAGGGAACTGGTGACGCAATGGAGGTGTACCTTACAAATAACATTAATTATTTAGTTTCTCACCAGCTACAGCTACCGGTCATCCAAGAGACCAGTAAAAATCAAAACACCTCTCAACTGTGCATCGTTAAAATGCTTATGGTGAACCCAGCAATTATGGGCACCTATGACTCCTTCTATGAGGGGACAGGAGGTGCGTTACCAACACGTCCTCAAACTGGTGGCGGCTACGATCACTGCATTTGGCACCATGGTCCGAGGGACCATGTTAAACTCAATTACAAAAAGACATGTTGGCAATGATGTGCAACGCTTTCTTTGAGGATAATTGTATACGAAAAATCGCCATCAGGACGACCCTGAATCAAAGGTTTGCTGTGCTCTGTAAGGCGACCAATGTCCAAACGCCTGACCTCCTCTTTGGTAATGATCTCGTGAAACAAATTCGGGATATTGACAAGGAGGCAAAAACCATAGGGTCCAGGTGCTGGGCCCAGCAGGGGGACACCAGGGAGGATATCCACCACGGCAGTTTGCCTACAATCCCAATACGGCCAGACAACAGCCTTACAAGCCACCTGGAGAGATGCAGGGACTTTGTGTTCAATTTAAGCATTCTGGTGTGCACCCTCCTATTGGAGGTAGATTACAATTGTTTTATAATGAATGGTGCTGTATAACGTCTGATATGTTTACACTAAATACTGTGTCCGTTTCTCCCATTGAGTTTATTTCAGGGATAGATCCACCTCACCAGCACAAGCCTAGTAAAATGTTTTCTGCTCCAGAGCCTGAGCAGGTAAATGTGGAGATTCAGAATTTATCCCGAAAAGGTGTGATTGAAAAAGCCATTCATCATCCTCAACAATTTGTGTCTAATATTTTTCCCAGATCTAAAAAAGATGGTGTTTGTAGAGTAATTCTGCACCTCACTCAAATAAATGCTTCAGTTCTCTTTAGGCATTTAAAAATGGACACATTCTTTACTGCAAAGCAGCTGATGTCACAGGGTTGTTATATGCCCACCATTGAGTTAAAGATGCCTGTTATCTGGTGCCAATTCATGCTCATTATCGCAGGTACTTGAAATTTAATTGGATGGGACAGCTGTGGCCAATATAAAGCATTGCCTAATGGATTAAGTTCAGCACCTAGGCTATTTACTAAATTGGTCAAACCTGTGCTGGGGCTATATAGGGCCCACAATCACATTGTCGTGGATTATTTAGATGATATCTTAATTGTCAGCAACACTACAGATTCAGCTGTGGAATTGGTTGCAGCAACCAAAAATGTGTTGGTCCATCCAACTAAGTCCAAGTTACAGCCAACCAACAAATTGAGTATTTGGGTTTTCTTATTGATTCAGTTCATATGACAGTCACATTACCAACAGCCAAGGTAGACGATATTATAAATGTCTCTATTTGCCTTACACAAAACCTTTATCCCTCCATCCGAGATGTTGCCAAGGTCATTGTGAGCTGCCTTTCCTGCAGTACAGTTTGGACCTTTGCATTATCAACATTTGCAAAGTGCAAGAGAACAAGCATTGAAACGAAATGCAGGCCATTTTGATCGAGTTATGCAGTTACCAACCTCGGCTCTAGCAGAAATGCTGCGGAGGTGGATTGTTAATGTTAGTGAAGCCACCAATCACATTTTGGTGGACGAACCTTCAGTGATCTTACAGACTGATGTTAGTGCTCTCAGGATGGGGGGGGGGGGGGGGGGGGGGGGGGGGGGGGGGGGGGGGGGGGGGGGGGGGTGGGGGGGGGGGGGGTGGGGGGGGGGGGGGGGGGGGGGGGGCCGCCGTATCTGGGGGCGGCCGTTGTCTTTGTTGATTGTTTTCTGTCTCTTTGTTCCCTCCTCTGGCTTCCGTGCTGTTTATGTTGTTTTCTCGATTTTCGTATACTGTTTCTACACCCACATGGGATTATGTATCTGGAAATTATTGGGGGCAATTTTTGGGTTAAAAGCATATTGCTCCACAATGTCTGATTTCACGTTCAACTGCAGATTGATAAAACACCACGCTGTGGCATATATTTCTCATTTGGGAGGAAGTGAAGATCAGTGGTTATGGTGATAACTTGGCTAATGTTACCTGGCATTGGTGTATTTCAAGGATCATCTGGGTTTCAAGACATCTATCTACAGGTATAGACAATGTGGTAGCAGACCTTAGGTCGAGAAAAGTTTTTAATGACAATATAGACTGGGAGTTGATTGCCTATAAAATATTTTCAAACGATTGTTACTCGATTTCTATTGCCAGATATTGATTCGTCGTATCACGATGAATCACCTGTTGCCTAGATAATATGTCTCCTAGGGTGCCAAGTATGATGCACATGACGCCTGGTGGGCTTCTGCACGTAATTCCCTCAACGTCACTCCTCTTAAAATAAGGATTCATCACTTTCGCACTGTAAGTTCTCGTTTATTCTTACTATGAAATTGCTGTTACTTAGTTAATTATTAGTTTATGTTAGTGTAGAATTAAAAATTTAAAAAATACTCTTTAAGCCAAATAGGTTTGTTTTCAAGTCTGTTTGTATTAAGTTCTCCATTCAGTCCGCACTTGTTGTTCTGTATTTCATCGGGATGAAACAAAGAATGTCCTTGAGTTCATATTTCCAAAGAAGAAAGCTGTCTGACACCAGCACATGGGGGCTGCGGCATCTTAGTCTTTTAAAAAGTAACATTTCTCAGTCCCCTTCCAACGAGATCTAGGAATAAAAAGCCTTGTCCTGGCAGTCATCGTGATTTACTTATCACCTATCTCTTTTACGATGTAACGAGTAATCCTCATTTTAGCCGGGTAGACTATCCCATATCTTACATTTTGATTGCCTTTCAGGATCTGTCGTGTTTTAGAAAACAGTTCTCGTTTTTTGACGATTTCTTGAGGATAATCTCTGAATTATTTTGATGATCTCATTCCCAAACATCATATTCTATCCGTTATTTTAATTTTTTTCATAATATCTTCCACCTCTGAAATGTCACGAAATTTCACTATGATCTGCCGTGGGAGGGCTCCTGGCCTTGATTGTGCTCTTCTCACCCGATGTTCCACTTTTCGGTTTCGGAGGCAGGTTGAGTACTTGTTTAAGTAAGTGGTAGCGAACTCATGAGGATAATCACTCCCCTCCTTTCCCTCTGTAACTCCAACTATTATTAAAAATTTGCGACTTGAATGTGCTTCCAATTCAACGGCATTACCAGACATTTTGCCATTTGCCCCACGACACACTCCTGATCTTTCTTCATCGCTCTTCATTTCTTCAGCCATTTGTAGCATAGATTCTTCCATATTTATATAGCGTTTATATGATGTTAGGATTGGTGACAGATTCAAACTTCTCAAACACTCTTCTTCCAACCCCCGATCAAATTTTCACGTTTAATCCACCTTCCACATCATCAATTTGTTTATTTAAAATGCTCATTGAGTCAATAATTTTCTTATTCCCAATTTCCATGTTCTTCATCATATTTTTCATGTTCTCCATCCTACTTTTATTCCCAGAGGCAAACTCACAACTTAAATCTCTTACCGACTGCTTTATTTCTTCCAGCTCTTTACCCTTTGTAGCCATTTCAGTCCATTCAGCCCTTGCCTTTGTAGCCATTTCAGAGGCTAATTCAGAGTTTAAGTCTTCAGATAGGACAGGAATACATTTTTTAATTTAAAAGTACCTAAAAACACCATTATTTTTTCGAGGCGATTTCTTTTTTTTTAAATTTTTTTATTTTTTTTTATTTTTTATTTTATTAGAAGTCAGTACAGGAATATGGCACCAAGGTGCCTAATATATATTGACATATTGCATTTTTTTAAAGTTGGCCCCCCCAATTTATGTACGGCTTCTTATTTTTTTTATTTTATTTTTTAATATCAAAAAAGAAAAAGAGAGAATAGGTAATAAAAGATAGAGAAACATGTGATATATAGTGTGTGAGAAAGACAAAAGTGTGAAAGAAGAAAGTTGAGAATGAAAAAGAAAAAAAGATGAAAAGAAGAGTAGAAAGTAAGAGATTCAGGAGATTGTTATCCATATTCCTTGACCATCCCTCACCCAATCCTGAAAACAGTTAGCTTCTATGATTTTGTTGCACCTTATGTTTCCCAAAAAATTAACATTGGAGAGCCGGACTTTGTTAAAAAATTGGTCTACTTTATCTAGTAGGCGGTAAAATTTATCTAGTTATCTAATTATATTATTATACCAATTGTTATGTCTATGTTTTTTTTGCTGTATGAAACCATAATTAAAATAAATTTTGAGATGAGTTAAATTTATTCCTATCTTCCATTACTCCAAATTTAATCATTTCAGTATTTCGGGTTCCTTTTTAGCTTAAATTAATTTTATAAATAATTTCAAAAGATATTCACTCCAGAATTTTATAAATGTTTTATGCAAGGAGACAGAGTGTGGTATAGTTGAAATTTGGGATAGACATTTATCACAAAAAGGGGAAGTATTTGGATAGAATGTATTCATCTAGTTTTTTGAGTAATATAATCTATGTAAAAAATTTTATAAATGATTCTCAATTATGTCTCCATGTAATCGTACATTTGTGTATACATATCAAATACTGTTGCCATGTTTCCATTCGTAACTTTCATCATTAATTCTCGTTTCCCACTCCTTCTCTAAGTGTCTCTGTCAAATGGTAAATCTATTTTAAATACTAATTATGAATATGATATTAATTTCTGTGAGTCAAGCCTTAATGTTTATTGTTCTTCCAGTGGCTCTGAAGTTTGTTTTGATATCTTTGTATGTATTTCTTCATGAAGTCACAGATATGTAGTTATTTAATATATTGGTTATTTTTCAAGTTAATTTTGATTGTAATTGTTGGTACGATAACAGATTTCCCATTTCATACTATCACCGATCCTTTTAATTCCCATTCTGTCCATTAATTATAAGGTTTACACAAGAGATTGGTTAAATTATATGATTATCTTATTTGGCATTAACAATGATAGGTTTCTAAATTTAAAAGATAATTTTATTTGTTTCCAAATTCTTATTTTATCAGTATAATTGGGTTATTTCTTATATATTGTGTCGTTCAGTTTTATGGGGGAGAAGAGGTATCACTCCTATATACAGGAGATAGTCCTCTTCTCTCATTATGTGCATTCTGTCTGTTAGTTAGAATGTCTAACCAGTAAACTTATATTCTTAATATGACTGCAAATAATAATACAAAAAGGTTTCGGAAGTGAAAGTCCCCAAGTCTTTTGGTTTGGTTCGCGGGATTTGCTGTTGACGTCATCAGCGCGACATCAAACAGCTCTGGTAAGTATTTTTTAAATCGGTCCGTTCTCCAAACCATGCCCCCCCACCCCCCACTTTTTTGTGAATAATCGCGAATTTTCGGGTAGCGGAGCTAATGCTGCGGCCTGTTAATTTAGTCATGGCGCACAAGAATCTGGTGAGCAGGATTGATGATGGGGTGATTCCCCCCCCCATTACAGAGGGTTTATAAAATCATGAGAGGAATAGTCGGGTTGATGCACAATTGCTCTTCCCCTGAGTTATGTTGAATGGAGGACATAGTTTAAACGGTGAAGGTGAAAAGATTTAATAGGAATTTGAGGGGTAATTTTTCACACAAAAGATGGTGGGTATATGGAACAAACTGCCAGATGTGGTAGTTGAGGCAGGGACTATTCTAATATTTAAGAAAAAGTTAGACAGATAGATGGATAGGAGAGGTTTGAAGGGATATGGGTCAAATGCTAGAAGGTAGGACTAGTATAGCTGGGACATGTTGGCCTGTATGGGCAAGCTGGGCCAAAGGGCCTGTTTTCACGCTGTATCACTCTGTCTCAATTTTTCTCTTACTCGGATCCTATCATTATGTGAAATATTCAATCACTTATCGATAGGCCTGAAGTGTAGTCATTAGCACCTATTTTTGCATCCGTCACTGTGCCCGTCGGAAACCAGCACCACAGCGTTGCGAATGTTTTCAACTATTTAATAATAATAATCTACGTGCAAGTCTGTGCTGTCATCTATACATCTTCTTCTACCTAAGGGAAATGTTATCTCATTCATGTGTGAGTCAAGTTCTGAATCATTTTGAAATCATGGGGCATCAATTTCCATAAATGAATGGCATGTAAAGGAAGGCAATTAATCTGCAAGACCCTGTAGCTTATTGTCAGAATCCAGTGAGGCCCACTGGTTTGGTATTCACAGGGAGAGTAAGGCTAAATTCATGGATTCTGCACTCTATACCTTTCCCTTGGCACTACCTTTTGTACTTGACTTTGCCTTGAGTATATTCCTGTTAGGACAGCACAGTGGCACAGCGGTTATACAGTAGGTGCTGCCTCACAATACCAGAGAACCAGGCTTTTAATCATAATCATAATCATACTTTATTAGCCAAGTATGTTTTGCAACTTGATTTTGATTTGGATAACTGTATGGAATGTTGTATGACTATATGGAAATTGATTCGCAATACAGTCATACCAAAAAAAAGCAACAGAACACACAAAATACATTTTAACATTAGCATCCACTACAATGACTCCTCCGCATTCCTCTCTGTGATGTAAGGCGAAAAAATGTTCAATCTCTCCCTTCTTTGTTCTCCTGTGGGCGGGGGGGGCTCTAACTTCCGTGTGACGGGACGATCTTACTCCCGTAGTCGGCGGCAGTCCTCCGCGTCAACGCGATCAAGATCCTGCATCAGACGGGAATCTCAGTTCCCCATGCGACGGGCAATCCAGGCTGGGCTGGAGCTAGTCAAACGTTGTTCAGCTTTTGGAGCTTCCCGACATCGGTCTCAACCCGAGAGTGCGAGCACTTGATGTTAAAGTCCGCAGGCCGCAGTTGGAGCATCGATCTCAGGCAAGGAATCAGCTCCAAAGGTAAGTTCATGTACCCTGGTGGGGCTCAAAGTTGTGCTGAGCAAGGCTTCCAGCTCCACGATTTAGGCCGCATAGTGACCGGAGATATGATCTGGAAAACAATTACATCTCCGGCAAGGTAAGAGATTGAAAAAAAGTTTTGCCCAACCCCCCGCCTGGATTGCCCGTCGCATGGGGAACTGAGATTCCCGTCTGATGCAGGATCTTGATCGCGTTGACGCGGAGGACTGCCACCATCCACATAAAACAAACCATAGAACATTAACACATACTTTTTAAACACACTAAAAATAACACCAAAAAGGACGAAAAGGACAGACTGTAGACAAGGCTGCCATCGAAGCACCACCCAGTGTGTCTGTGATCCTGACCTTGCGTACTGATTATGTGGAGTTTGTTTGGCTACATCTTGTGACCATTGGGTGCCTCCCCATCCCGTAGCCCAGACTGAAGAAGGGTTTCGACCCGAAACGTCGCCTACTCCTTCGCTCCAAAGTCAGGCACCCGCTGAGTATCCTCCAGCTGGTGTGTATGTTAATTGGCCTCTGTAAATTGCCTCAGGTGTGTAGGGAGTGGGTGCAAAAGTGGGATAATATATAGAACAAGTGTGAACTGGAGGTTGGCATGGGCCAAACTGCCTGTTTCTAGCCTATATATTTCAATAGTTTTATCTGTTCTGATTGTATAGCATGCAAAACAAAACTCTTCACTGTACCTTAATATAATAGTTCACTGGACCATTATAATAATAAAACTTTTTGTTTTTTGCTGCCTATTTAACATCTCTATCTGCATTTCCAGATTTCTCTGCCAGCCTCTTTCATAGTGGCCACTTCCTTGCAAAAAAAGTTGAGCATTTCTTTAGAGGTTGAGCATTTCGTTAGAGCCATAATATTTCTGAATGTGCCATGCAAATAGGTATCCAACCAAAATATAATGTCTAATTGCATAAATCTCTGAGGGAATTCTCAATATCCCTATTTTGATATCAATTAACAAAATATTCTCAAAACTAATTTTCAGGACGTACATGAAAAAATAGTTGCTGGAAAAAATTGATAGGTCAAGTAGCATCTGTGGGGGAAGAAGAATAGTCAATGTTTATGTACATGGACACATGCAAAGAACAAAGGGCTACCCAACCAACGGGGATTCACACGATCTCTCCCATTTGACTGTACATGATCAACACCAGAAATTAATTTACTTTTAGATTGTTTACCATTTAAAAGTTCAATTTCACTTCACACATTTTTTTTACATATTAAAATAACATCTTATTGCTCCATGCCCAAACAAACTATTTCTACCCATCATGAAGAATGCTAGCTTCAGTTTTTACGGAAATCACTACTATGATATAATGTTATGGGTGTTCCATGCTGATCTTATTGCTTATGCCATTTCACCCTAAAATTGCCATGAACTTGTCACTGGAATTCCTGTAGCTGCCCGCACAGTTTAGTATATCTCGCTGCCCAATTAAGCAATCAGTTATGTTAAATTGATTAAAATTATGGTCTGTATACAGCGTCAAAGTTATCTTAAAGTCAGGTCCCATTTATTCTAATTAAATATGTCTGCTTTCTCTATATATGAATAAACTCAAAACTAATATGGCTGGACTATTAAATTAAGGGGGTTGTGTGGTATTTTTCCACTGAATGCCCACGAACAGCAGGCTTAGAGAGGATCCCTTCAATATGTGAGCAACTTAATTTTGAATATATAGCATACATTTGATTAAATTCCTATTCAACATCTTGCTGCTGGCCTGACACTGGATTATGAGCTCAAAACTGGTGTTGCAAAATAGCAGCAATTAGCATTATGTGTTGGTTCTTTTTCTTATCGAGTCCACACACAAAATGAGAAGTTGTTCAGCCAGAGCTGAACACACTTCTTGGAATCTGCTTACAATGGTATCCGTCTTGTGGCTTCTTGTGCTTCTTGTACGTGGTGGTGGAAAGATTGGTGGAAACAGGGCCGCGACGTGAACGCTCTTTCCTTGACGCCATGTGTTGGTTAATATCCCCAAAACCAAGTAACTTCAGTGAAATGCAGTTTACCTCAATTGAAGAAAGACAGCACACACAAATCTAATAGATGTAATTCCCCTGATTACTTCTAACATAAATCTTAAGGTTGGCACAGTGGTTCAGCAAGTGAAACTGCTTTCTCACAACTCCAACAAATCTGGTTCAATCATGTCCTCCTGCGTAATCTATGTGAGGTTTAAACATTTTCCCTGTGACTGTGTAGGTTTCTCTGGATGCTCTGGTTTCCTTTTACATCCTCAAAATATGTAGGTTAATTGGCCATCATATATTCCTCTTTGTGCAGAGATAAGAGGTAGAATCTTGAGTGGGGGGGTGAGTATTTTACTTCAGAGTCAGGTGAGTGACTACGTGAAGAAGGCCGTCACCATGCATGCACGTCATTACGTCTGACGCATTGTGCAACGACTGACTGGTGGGCGCGTTGACCTTCCAGCGGCAAGTGTTCATAACTTTGCTGAGGTCGTTGCTCCCGGTTCGGGGTTTTTTGCTTACCTTTCAACATCGGACTTCGGGAGAACTTGTCTAAGGTAAAGAGACGGGCCGCGACGAAACCGGCTGCAGAAGACCGCGGGCCTGCGGGAAGCGGGCGGCCGCCGAATTCGCCTTCAGGGTCGCTGGCAGGGCAGCCAGCGGCTACAGACTTGGTGCTGCCAGAAAGCGCCTTGGCTACTCCACGGGGGAGGAAAGCCACCAGAAAGTCTGTGAGGGCCCTGGACTTGGGACAGGAGGGTGGAAATTTCCCCTCCTTCTATGGGCAGCGTTATTGGCAGGCTGGCCCACATGGCCAACCTAGTGGAGAGGTTACTCCAGAGAAATATGCTCCAAAGGAGGGAGCTATCAGAGCCTGGGGATTAGAGAACCCGATGCAGCAGCACCTGTGTCAGGGCTGCAGAATATCTCCCTCTCTGATGAGGGGAGCAGACGAGGCCAGTTTTATACTGACCCAAAGTACGGAGGCACAGTTAGGCAGCCTGCTTCATGGCATGAGGGGCAAACATCTGATGAATCCCCTATGGCATCCAGATTTGCTAACCCTGCCCATAAAGGGGAGCCATTGGAAGAAGAGCTCGCCATGAGCATACATTATCTGGCCTCCCATCAGCTCCAAGACCAACCTATGGAGGAAACTACTGCCAAATATAATACTCCACTGAATTGTGCCTCACTTAGTGTCCCGGTTGTAAACCAATCTATCTGGGGACACATTGGACAGCCCAAGAGGTAAAAATTTAAAAAATTCTCAGGCTACTTGCCTTAGGCATCACGGCCTTTGCCAGGTCAGTGGATGGTGTGCCCCTCTCAGATACCCAGCAGGACACGATGGCATTAATGTGCAATGCACATTTTGAAATCATTTGCCTCAGGAAGAATGCCATCCGTCCTGTAATACACCCAAAATTTGCTAGGCTGTGCAAGCCGGGGAATGTCCAACCCCCAAACCTCCTGTTTGGAGAAGAGGTGGATGAGGAGGTAAAAGAGCTGGATGAGGAGGCTAAAACCATTGGCCTTATGAAGGCACCTCCCAAGGTATCATCTTTCCGGCGACAGTACCCCTACCCGCCTCTCCATACCAGACGGTTTGCCGGATATGGTGGATGTGGTTCCGAGCGACAGGCACAGATGCCTCTTTTAGGGCAGGGCCCAAACCAGGCCATGTTCAAGATGTTGGGGTGGCATCCTCCAACAGCCCTAACCCCCAGACCTCGAGGGCAGAAGCAGAGACCATACCACCAGTAACCACTAAATTAAGTGAGCCTGCGATGGATCAATTACAAGTTGGGGGGAGATTGCAATTTTTCTTACATGAATGGCATTGGATAACACCTGACCCCTTTATACTGCACAGTATACAAGGTTTCCAAATTGAGTTCATTTCTGACTCGCCTCCACCCACTCAGCATGCACCTAGCTGCACTTTTGTGTTTTCACAACAGGAGTGTATGAGTGCACAAGGAGAACTTGAGTCTTTGTTCAAGAAAGGGTTAATTGAGAGGTCGAGTCGTGAGCCTCACCAGTTTGTGTCCAACATATTTACTAGGCAAAAGAAGGATGGAGGATGGAGGATTATCCTTGATTTGACAGAGCTTAACACCTTTGTGCAGTATAAACACTTCAAAATGGAAACCTTTGTCGCTGCCAAACAACTGCTTTCCAAGGGATGTTACATGGTAAGCATTGACCTCAAAGATGCTTACTATTCAGTGGCCATTCATGATGATTACACGAGATATTTGAAGTTTAACTGGATGGAGCAGTTGTGGCAGTTTAAAGCATTGCCTAATGGATTAACCTCAGCCCCCAGACTATTCACTAAATTGCTAAAACCAGTCCTGGGGCTGCACAGGGCACAGAATCATATAGTCATCACATATTTGGCTGACATCTTAGTCATTGGGAGGACTTTGCAATTAGCTGAATTATCTGTGTCAGCTACAAAACTCGTTTTTCAGAAACTGGGGTTCTTAATCCATCCAGTTAAGTCTAAATTAGTGCCATCTGCGATAATTGACTATTTGGGATTCACCATTAACTCAGGGCACATGTCAGTGACTCTGCCTCGGGGCAAGCAATTAGAGATGATTGAAGCCTGCAGGAAACTCATTGTTAATAATCAACATTCTATTAGACATATGGCAAGTATAATTGGAAAATTAGTGGCTGCTTTCCCAGCTGCTCAATTTGGGCCTTTGCACCACCAAAACTTACAGCGTGCAAAGAAACAGGCACTCAAGCTTCATAGAGGTCACTATGATAGACACATGCAATGGCCAGCTGAAACCCTAGCTGAGTTACAATGTTGGGTTACGAATATTCAGTGTTGTTCTAGTACTATTTTAGTCGATACACCATCAGTTATCCTGCAGACTGATGCCAGTGTGCTAGGTTGGGGTGCTACTGATACCATTTCGAGCTGCGGTGGCAGATGGGATCTGCAGGAAAGTATCGATGCTTCAGTCACACAGTATTAACTACTTACAGTTGTTGGGAGCACTCTATGGGTTAAAGGCTTTTTGTACCAACATGCATTATGTGCATGTTCAACTTCAGATTGACCACACTGCAACAGTAGTGTACATTAATCACATGGGTGGAAGTAAGTCTGTATTAGAAACATAGAAACTAGGTGCAGGAGTAGGCCATTCGGCCCTTCGAGCCTGCACCGCCATTCAATATGATCATGGCTGATTATCCAGCTCAGTATCCCGTACCTGCCTTCTCTCCATACCCTCTGATCCGCTTAGCAACAAGGGCCACATCTAACTCCCTCTTAAATATAGCCATTGAACTGGCCTCAACTACCCTCTGTGGCAGAGAGTTCCAGAGACTCACCACTCTCTGTGTGAAAAAATTGTCTAATCTCATCTGGCACTGGTGTATTGCGAGAAACATCTGGGTTTCAGCTATCTACTCACCAGGTAGATATAACACAGTGGCAGACACCAGGTCACGAGAGTTCAATGACAACAAAGAATGATGTTGAATCACGAAGTGTTTAATGACATTGTCCTTCGCTTTGGTGTACCGGACATTGATCTGTTTGCATCCAGGCTTAATCAACAGTTACCAATTTATGTGTCATGGGAGCCAGACCCAGGGGCAGCAGCAGTAGATGCATTCTCGCTTCACTGGGGTGGGAATTCTTTTTATGTTTTTCCCCCATTCTGCCTCATTAGTTGATGTTTGGCCAAAATCGAGCAAGACTCCGCCCGTGGCATATTGGTAATACCAGACTGGCCTACTTAGCATTGGTTCCCACTGGTTCTAGCTTTAATTACACAGCCTTTTTTGGCATTGGTCAAGAGCAGAAATCTGCTGGTACACCCAGTGACAGGGGATAGCCACCCTCTTCATGACCATATAAATTTATTGGTTTGCACATTCTGAGGAGACCATTCCTGGGGATCAGGCTTTCAGAGCATACGATGGATGTCATCACTGCGGCCTGGAGGAAGAGCACACCGAAACTGTACATTACTCACATAAGGAAATGGGAGATGTGCTGTTCCCGCTCTAAAATTTCATATGACACGGCTTCTATCACGGGGTTTGGAGTTTCTTTCGTTATTTTTTCATGATAACAAGCTCAGTTCAGTGCCTTTAACAGTGCCCGGAGCGCTTTGTCAAATTATTTATGGCTGTGGTCAGCGAATCACATGGCAGGATCTCACCCTTTAATAACTAAGTTTATGAAGGGGATTTTTAACTCCATTCCCCCTAGGCCCAGGTATTCACATATATGGGATGTGAGTGTGGTTCTCACGCTGCTCCGTCAGTGGGCACCAGCTTCATCTCTGTTTCTGCACCATTTTACACTCAAAGTAGTCATGCTCATGGCGCTGGCCTCAGCACAATGAGTCCAGACATTACATAAACTAAGACTGGACAGTATGGGTACATCTTGTAATAGCATCACCTATTTTGTTCATGACCTCACTATGCAGAGCAGGCCAGGGATACTGGGGCTCAAATTGAGTTTTATGGCATACCCCTCAGATCCACAATTGTGTGTAGTGTCACACATACTTCAAAACAACAAGGTCACTAAGAGCCTGAGAGGCTCGGAACGCTCCTTCTTTGTTAGTTATACCAAACCTCATAAAAAGGTTACGGTGCAGACCATCTCTAGATGGATTAAACAGAAGTGGACACTGACACTTTTAAACCTCATTCCACCAGGGCGGCATCGACATCAGCAGCAAGGGATATGGACGTTGCTTTCAACCACATTCTAGCGGCTGCGGGATGGTCGAATGAGCGGACGTACCAGAGGTTTTATGACAAGCCTATTGCCAGACCGGGGATTTTTGCTGATTCTGTTTTAAATTCTGTTTCACAGTTTCCCCCTGGGTGAGAAGGGTCACTGTTAATTTATTTTGTTATTAAAGCATCAGTATTGTTTAACCATGTCATGTTTGAATGCATTAATTTTTCTCACTCGTCCTGGTCATTTGATGCAGTTGTGACACGTGTTTTCGTTCCTTGGCATGAAATCACAGAGCTTCAAAATCTTCACGTAGTCACTCACGTGACTCCGAAGTAAAATAGTAAGATTAAATGAGAACTTACCAGTTCGAAGTTTGATCTTTATTTTATGAGGAGTTACGATGAGCGATTACGTGCCCTCCGCTCTCGACCCTCGTAACATAAAGATATTTCTGTAAGTTCTAGTCAACTCTAATCTTACTATTTCAGTTCAACAACTCTTCCCTGTGATTTCACACCGCTGCTTTGAAGATTGACGCAAATGCGTGGTGACGGCCTTCTTCACGTAATCGCTCATCGTAACTCCTCATAAAATAAAGATCAAACTTCAAACTGGTAAGTTCTCATTTAAACTTACTATTCATGGGAATGTAGGGACGATAAAATATTTTTGGGATGAATAGTTTAGAAATGGATGCTTGATGATCATTTGTGCCAAAGGATCTGATTCCATGCTGTATCTCTCTACAACTATCTGACTTTAATATTAGAAATAGCATAATTTAAAATCCACTGAATAATTGCTCTTGTGATATCAAACTCCTTATATTTTATGAGCTGTTTTAATTTTTTTCTGAGACTATAGTACATTAACGCAGTTGTGAAGGATCAATTTTATGTTCCGCATAGCATGCGCAATGATAAGAAACTGATCTAACTTCATCATTATAGGGCAGTCTTCTGTCACAAACAGGAGAGAAACAAAAGCTGGAGAAAGCAAGGCATTGGATGGCATTGAGATGAGAAGAATGGTCCAGAGAGAGACAGGTAAGTAAGTAAGGAGCCCAGAATAGGATCAAGAGGCTTGTGATCTGGATGGTGTAAGAAGTCAAATCTTAGGCCCAGACATCCTTGCTTCTTCTTAATCTGTTCATTAGAAGAAAATTATAAACACAGTTGATTCAGATCTTTTCTCTTTGGTAGCAATGGTGTTGGAACAACGATGGCTTCCCCACAGAAGCCCTCTAGTGAAGCCATCCAACCTGTTCAGTATTTGTGAAGGTCCCTGATGATTCTAAATGGGAGTCTTTTCTACCTGCAGAATAGAATAAAACCAGAAGCTACGGTGGAGGAAGTATCTCCATAATAGGGTGGACAAGGTGTACAATTTTACCATTGAAACATAATAAATATGGACAGTATAAAACACAATGCAAAGCTTCAGTAAAAGTGATTAACTTTGCACTCCCTGGTATGCTGAATAAAAACATTTGCACGCAAACCATCTTTGGTTAACATTACTGATTAAAACAATCTTTCATTCGCTGCTTAATGGAACCCATTCCACTGCATCATTACACTCACACATCCTGACAGCACTCATTCTGTGGTTCACTGCCATGGAAAGCAGTAATATTAGTCTCAGTTTTAAAACTGTGACTGATTCTTTCAAAATATTTTACAGTAAGGCTGAGACTATGTGTAAATCATATACCCATGTCACAACAAGACAGCATTTTACTTAACCCCTACTTACTTTCAGAAATGAAATTGCTGAAGCATATTTGTTGAAAAAAATATAAGCTTTCATGACTGTCAAAATGTCAGCCACTTATGGTAAGACATTGTGCATCACTTAATACTTATTGCCAAATAAATAAGCATATTTGGAAAATGTAAATTTGTCTCAATGAATATTAATGATCTATCCTGAAATTTACATAGATGATTTTAGTACGTTTTGACATTTCATGAAACCATAATCTTAAGCAAGTCTTACTGAGAATTAGTCAACTAATATTGAATAGATTTCCAACATTTGTTGTACAGAGAAGTTAAAAGCTCTTCACAGAATGTAATTGATGTTAAATGTTATCCAATTATAGCTCAGTCATTATTATCTGAGTCCATTTCTCAATTTATAGCATGTCTGACATTGTGTTCAAATTGTGATTTTCAGTTATTCCACTAATAATCTGGGAAAATTACAGGTGAAAAATTAATTTAAACACTGAAAACGTAATTTAGTTTAGGGATACAGAGCGGAAACGGGTCCTTTGGCCCCACTGAGACCTTCACCACTATCCTACACACATCAGGGACAATTTACAATCTGCACCTAAGCCAATTAACCTACAAATCTGTACGTCTTTGGAGTGTGAGAGGAAACCAACATGATCGCAGGGAGAATGTATAAACACCTTACAGACATCTGTGGTCAGGATCGAACCCGGGTCTCTGGCGGTGTAAGGCATCAACTCTACCACTGTGCCACTCCTAAATGATAGTGAAAATGTCAAATGTAGTCTTGGATCGCTGCTGCCTCACAGTGCAAGAGACTTGGGTTTGATCCTAACTACAGGTGCTGTCTGTGTGGAGTTTTTACATTTTCCGTGCGATGGAGTTGGTTTTCTTCGGGTGCTCCAGTTTCCTTCCACATCCCAAAGACATGCAGGTTTGAAAGTTAAATTACTGCTTTAAATTGTGTAGGATGTGTAACTGTGATAACAGAGAATTTCTGTATTGTGATCAATGGGTGACGTGGACTCGCTGGGCTGAAGGGCCTGTTTCGGAGCTGTTTCTCTAAACATAAAGATAAACATAGTCTGATCAAGGCTCATATGTAAATGATTCATTCAGTACACATTAATCAATGAGTTAAGTAGCTGAAATGATTGTTTGCACTGAAACAATTTTTATCCTGTGTCATGTTGTCCCTTTGACAGTCCTGTCTTAGTTCCAAGTTATTTGCTATTTTCAAATTTTGATGTGACATTTTTTTGGCAGACTCCAATGAAATTCACTGAAGAACTCTCTTGATTCTTTGATATCCACCTCAGAGAGCATCTCCTAGCTGTCATCATTGTACTCATGCTGCACATCGACAGTACATTTCAACTTTGGTTTCAACTGTACCACCTCAAAGTTAATGGCTTATTTCAGAAGGACATTACTCGCAGCTTAACAGTCAGTTGAAATGCCACCAGTTCTTCTTGCATCAGCATCCGAGTTGTTTTTTTACGTAATTAACTTGTTTTCATACCAGATATATCATGTGAATCTGCGCTGTCCCAATGCTTTCCCAGTTTATTTCATCTACTGTGTGGGGTTACAAAAAAAAATGTCATGAATATTGAGCACACTTCTTCCCATGTGCAGGGTACTTTGTTGTAGTTGTTCTGCTGTCCACAACGTTTACAACAGTGAAGCATTTTTTGCTGGTCTTTGCCTCATTCTTGACAATCCAGCATGTCTATCCTGGAAATGGATAGATCCTCAGCATTGTCTTTCTTACACATTTTATATATGTGATGTCTGTCTTGTGGAGCAGCAGGTCCATTCGGTTGGATTCCTTATTTCCACAAATCAGTTGATCTCAACTAAAATCCATCAAATTTGCAGGATTGCAATTACCTGCTAATACTACTAGCTCTGTTCAGCATGTGCCAAACAATTATCCGAACAGCTAATTATCTCAAAGAACTGGTACTTGTCAACTTTATTTCTAAAATTGAAATAAACTTGCCATGTATTTAATGTAGTCAGGGTCTAATTTGAAAGTTTTCTGGTTTGGTACATTTCTCTCCCATCGTGACTAATGAAATGCTAAAACATCGGAATCAAAGAAAAATTAGATGCTGGAAATCTAAAATAAGAACAGAAAATGATGGGAATACGCAGCAGGCATGCTACATTTATGGAGAAATAGGGTCAACATTTTAGGCTGAAAAACCTTCAACAGAGCAGGGAAGGAGACAAATGGAACTCATTAAACTACAGGATAAAGATCTCTCTAACAGGGTAAATATCAGGGTGACCATGGGGATAATTAGTAAACAAAGATAAGGAGCAGGTCGGGCTGGGGATGTCCACCCAGCAAAATCAAATTAAAAAAGGAAAAAAAAAGAAATCACCAACAAAGCCTACTCTATTCACTTAGTCCATTCTTTACCCAGGTGACTCTTCCATTCCACATACGAGAATCATCTCCGACTCGGGTTTCAGTATTATGAGCCAGACACAGTGTCCAAATTTCATAATTTTATCAGTTACCATTTCTGACTCGTATCACATTATCTTCTTTATTTAGCTTCATAAAATAATTGACAATTTAAATTTCCACTAGATGTACTTTATTCATGAAACAGCTTAAAAACCAACAAAAATGCTAATCCTCATTTTTTCACCCAAATTATTCCTTCTGTAATTTTCTGCCTCTAATCCCTTAACATGGCGATGGCATTAACGGAACAGTTACTATCTATGGACTGATATAGTATACAGCACCTACATCATTGCAGTAATTGTGTTTCAGAAGGTTTTCATAAGAGTAGTGTTGGGAGACATAATGCCAAATCTATAAACATAATTTATGTGACCAGGAAAATCAGGAGTACTCCTTCCAAAATGCTCTGATCCCAAATCTCATCCCATCCTGCACAGTGCAAGGTCAATTGTGCAACATTTAGTAATTTTCTTATGGGGATACAGTATATCTTTTCTCTGCATTTAGTCTGTCCATGTTTGATTGATTTCTCGAACATATTTACAAAACTACTGAATCAGAATGGCTCACATTCAATGACTGGTTTTGATGGCCTTACTATATTTGTGTTTTGTTATACTAGCACTTTTAGAAGAGATTGCCTTGTCAGTTTCCAAAGCAAATCTCTGAAGTGACTTTGCACAGTGAACCTGGAGTCTGCATTCCTAACAGACAATGGGGAGCTTACATGTAAACAGTTTTGTTTGAAGACGGAATCTTGTTTGAATTAACTAGATGCTCCCCATCTTTCTTAATTCCTGACAAATAATCCCTGAGCAATTTCCAGCATTCTTATCTCAAGTCTAAATCATCTACAGTTGAATAGACAGAAGTGGATCTGGTAAACAAGCAGGGGAATGATGCAGTCGACCTGCTGCAATCTGGGACACACTTAAACACACTTAATAATTTGACATCAATCCCTGTCCCCAACAGTATACCGATAGAGCGATACTGGCCTAGGAAACTCAAATGACAAACACACTTCTTCCTGTTGGTTCATTGGGGCTTTACATGCCCCGAGGATCTGCCACAATCTTATGTCTGTTGCTAGTAAAATTGGGTTGTTTTGGATTGACTCTTTTGCCAGTTTGACAGAACACAATGTCAACGTTGTCCAATTCATGAACAGATAGTCAAATTAGTAAAAAACATATTTAAGTAGATCACTGAGCAATACATACCTGATAAAGCAAAAAGGCGGGATAGAGGCAAAATCCCTAGGATAATTGAGCTAAGTTTGGTGTTAACATTATGGTTTAATCTAAAGAAATAATCTGAGAGAGATCAGAAGTAAAGCATCATTTATTTGTTGACCTTACTAAAGCTAACCATCCAGTAATATTTATTTGCTTTATCAATTCTACCTTGATTGACTAATTAATTTAGCATACAGTACAATTAATAATGCAATTGAATGATAAAGACAGCTTGAAATAAATACTAGATATTTAATTATCAATATACAATTAAATATTACCAATCAAAATTTCAGTAAGAAAGGAAATTATCTTTCGTAAACAATTATAAATGAAACAAAAGGCATTTGCGATAATGTCACTAGAAGATGACTGATTTCTTTTTTGATGGAAAGTATCCACCGATAACAAGCATTGCCATCAATGATTTGTCTTCTGAAGAGCCAACTGTTGCAATGAATGCATTAGTCAACAAAAATTGTTTCTCTTAAAAAATATTGCTTTCGTGTAGGATAATTCATCACACTGCGTGTACAGCAGCTCTTCCAGTTAAAATATCTAAGAGCTGATTAATTATCCTGCTCAATTTAGCCTTAATGTGAAGTGACAAATTGTCTGTGTTTATATCGGTTAAATTTGATCCAGAAAATAGTCAAAAAAAGTATGTTATGCAACTCACTAAATGATTGGCATATAAATTTTGTGTTGCCCTCAGATTTAAATGTTTCCAACATATGCAGGACACAAGTTTGATTGGCTGGTGGACATATGCTTTTTAGGTTAACTTATTTAAGCTATCTTGGAGACCGCCGCCTTCTCTCAATCTCTCTCAGTCTCTCACTCACTCTCACTCACTCACACATACATACACACATGTGCGCACACACACACAAAGGTGAGCAGATGACCACAGATGTTATGAATTGAAACTATCTTGACAAACACTGAAGAATGAAGCAACATTGCGAGGGGAGTCAAGGCTTTGAGAAGCTGTCCCAAATGCGCTTGTGGAGAGACTGCTGAGGAGATGCTAAGGAGTGGATCGAGATGAATCTATTGACATGTAAATGGAAATCAGTGGGAACACGCACCCAGAATTCAAGCTCAGAAGATTTAGAGGGTCAATAATACATTGTGAAAGTTAATGACTACATCTTCAAATGCCATAACGAACCAGCTACAGAAAAAGCATGAATGTCTCTACTAACAACCTTCATTAATCAAGATTCCCAATTATTAGAACTAGCATATGTTCAGAGTTGACAACTGTTAACTGAAGAGGGATGGTCCTTCCGCATGCCCCGAGTCCCATGAAGGTGATGCTGCAGTGCACAATTAAGAATATTAATGAAGCTGTGGTAAATTACAGGCTAACAGAATCTCACAATTAATGTATCCTCATGCTTACTCCTCCCATTCTCAAGTCCTACAAGCACAACTCATCAAACATACACCTACATGAGGTTTAATGAAAAACACCTGTAACTTGCTGTCACCGCCCATATCACAGAACTAGAGGGCATAGATTTAAGGTGAGAGGGGAAATGTTTACTAGAAATCTGAGGGACGACTTTTTCGGAGGGTGGTGGGTATATGGCACGTTGACAGAATAAGTAGTTGGGGCAGGTTCAATTACATAGATAGGGAAAGAGTGGGAAAAACGCAGGCAAATGCAATTACTTAGATGGGGTATCTTGGTCAGCAAAAACGAGTTGGGCCAAAGGCCTGTTTCTGTGGTGCATGACTATATCATGACTATATATATAAGATCATGAGAGGAATAGACCGGGTAGATGCACAGTCTCTTGCTCAGAGTAGGTGAATTGAGGACCAGAGGACATAGGTTTAAGGTGAAGGGGAAAAGATTTAATAGAAATCATGAATACATGATCACATTTTCAGCAAGAATACTCATCTACATAAATATTCATTGTATAAAACATACTTACTACATTTTAATTGTATTTTTACCAGTGCAATACAAGAGATAACTTTTTCACACAAAGGGTGATGGATGTGTGGAACAAGCTGCTAGAAGAGGTAGTTGAGGTAGGGACATTTAAGAAGCAGTTAGGTAGGTACATGGATAGGACAGATTTGGAGGAATATAGAACAAAGGCTGGCAAGTCGGATTAGTCTAGCTAGGGCATGTTGGCCAGTGTGGGCAAGTTGGGCCAAAGGGCCTGTTTCCACACTGTATCACTCTATGACTCTATGACATCTTTCATTTGTCTTTTTTTGTTTTAAATACCCAAGAAATAGATCTAGTTACATATTAAATGGATGCAAAGAGATGAGGCAGATGCCGAAGGTATATACTGAGTAACTCAGTGGGTCAAGCAGCATCTCTGGAGAACAGGATTAGGTGCCATTTCAGTTTGGAACCCTCAGGCCATTCTCAGGCCATTATGGACTCCACTCTTCCCAAGGACATCTGCTGCCAGCCCTGTTTGTTTTGGACTTCTCTCACCTCCAGTCCCCAACCCCACCTCTAACTTGCAATCAGAAGAAGGGTTCTGATCCAAAACGTCACCTATTTCTTTTCTTCAGAGATGCTGCCTGACCTGCTGAGTTACTCGTGGTTACTCCAGCATTTTGTGTCTATCTGCTGTAGTAACTCAAAGGGTCAGGCAGCATCTCTGAAGTAACATGGATAGGTGACTGATCAGGACTATTCTTCAGACTGATTCCAATGGAGGTTGCAAAGAATGCTGGAAAAGAGTAGGGGAAGGAATGGGTGACATAGCCAGACGAGGGTTTATTTTTGCAATAGGTTTGCTCGAAAAATAATCGTGCAGCAATCCACCTATGACTGCAGGTGGGCTGTGGCTGGCATTATAAATAACATTCAGTTATGCTTTCAGCATTTGTAAAAGCTGTTTATTTTTAACTTTGAGAGAGCAGTGTCAATTGACATTCAGACTGACATAGTTAAAATTCTTGCCAGAAATCATTTGGGTAATCTTCTACCAATGACATCATACAGCCAAGCTTGACAATGAGTTACGCCTTGTGAATGACCGTTGTTAACTATGAGAAATGTGGATAAAATTGCAAGTCTGTACCTCACCTGCTTTTTGGGTTTTGCAGAGAAGAATTTCTACCACATGATCACATTTTCAGCAAGAATACTCATCTACATAAATATCCATTCTATAAAACATACTTACTACATTTTAATTTTATTTTTACCAGTGCAATACAAGAGATAAAATCCAATCTAATCAAAAAAGGAATATATTGCAGAGTACTTTTGTGCAGCCTTTTACCTGCACATCCTTTACTGCATTAATCAGGGCAGTTTCCGATCGACCACGTCATTTGGACTATGTCAGCTTTATGTTCTCAATCATTTTTTCTATTTTTTTGATGTCCTTATGTAATCAAAAAATAAACAAATCTCCTAGTGCCTTCCTTGATCTTTATCGCTCTTCTCATGGCTGTGTAACTTAATGGCAATTGCTGGTTGATTATTTCTAGGGAGGTTTTGTGCATGTTAGACACAATTCCTGCAGAGTTGTGCAAGAGCCATCGCATAACCTTTGCCACCTGCCATTCTCAATGATCAACTGAATATATTGGCACTGGAGAATCAATATACTGATGTACATCAACCTTAATACTTGCTATCATGACCATGTAGATGGTTTGTGAGCCGTAGAGCTCTTGCACTGGGATAGCAGTACACTATTTTATCTACATTTGCCTTCACAAGGAACTTAAATGAATTGACCAACTACAAAATGTCAAAGCGCCGAGGATGTGACTTGGACAAGTTATTCTTACACCTTCATATGGGAATGATATGGGAACAACTGGATAACCAAGAAGTTAATAACCATAACACACAGGTAGAGTGACTGGACCTTGGCTACTGATTGTAGTTATTTTCATATTATTTCAAATATGAATGCATCCCCAGGTACGATAGCATCTGTAAACAGTGTGACTGTGTTCCACAATTATCTGAAACTGATGACAATGCTCCATGACTTGAACCTGGAACCGGCGTCCTTCCCATAAACAAGCATCTTCTTTTGCACAGATGACTACTAATAAATTTAAATGAGTCGAGGCCTCATTTGACTAATTAATTAAAGAATTTGGCAATAAAATAAAATATACTAAGTAAGAGTTAATACTTTAATCAATGCAACTGACAACAATCTGGATGATGCAAATCTGAAATACAAACTGAAGATGCTGGAAACGTTCAGGTCAGGCAGCATCTGTGGAAGGAGAAATAGTGTCGTCACATGTGGAGTTTAAGACTTCTAATCAGAATTGGACATTAGAACGACGATCGTAACTCTGTTTATCTTTCCATGATACCAGGAGTTATCACTATCTGACCTGAGTGTTTTCCATTTGTGTTTACTATCACAAAGCTTCATTCTGTAAGAAATCATAAATAACCACTCTGTGCAGACAATATTAGTCAGCAGCTTCTGAAATCATGCGTGCGTGAGTGTAGTATAGATGTTTGTGTCTGCTTCCTCTATTAACAGTGGCTGTTGATTTCCCTGTCGCTATTTGTCACTACAAGCTACACCCTTTGCAGAAGACTTCTTACTAAAAAACTACAGCAGTTTTTGGATTTAAGGTATCAAATTATAACTGAAGAGATGCACTGGGAAAAAATGCTTATAATCTGAATTTAAAGTCATGCTAATGCACTCCAGCAGAGTAACGCAGTATCTCTCACAGACTCACCAGTGACTTGAAAATGTGTCCATAATTTCATTACAAAGCTTATCCTTTGTTGTGATTATACTCCAGCAGTCCAGCAATTGATTAAACGTTGTTGACAAAGCAAAGGTGTGAGCCAAGGAGTGGTGAACTATTACAGGATAGTGTTCCAATGTAAAATAATTCATTTTCTATAGCAAATGGATAAATTACATTGTTTAGTTTGATAAACAACTGCTTCACGTTTCGATTCAGTAAACAATTGTATCTAGCTTGTGTGACAAATTAAAAAGGGATTCAGATTGTTATACACCTTTGCGTGAAGAGCTGTGGAGGGTTTTTTATGTTGCAGACATCCAACTCAAGAGATAAAGGCCTACACAATTGTGCATAATTTCATGTCTAAGTAAACACCAAGCAATAGTTGTTTCAGAGTAACAATACCTTCATGGGCAAGTAAATAAAATTCAGAGGTGAGTTTTACAGGACAATAATTAAGTTTTTAATTTAGAGATACAGCACAGAAATAGGCTCTTCGGCACACTGAGACAGCACCGACCAGCGATTACCCCGTACACGAAAACATCTGTTACATATTCACAGTGTAGCATGGTGGATTTAACCCTGCTTCTTAAAATCAGTTCCACTGACATTGCAAATGTTATTCTGCATTTAGCGAAGGTGTACCTGTGCAGACTTTCTACCGCAAAGACTGTAATCTAGAAGTGCATGAGTGTAGCAGTTTGTCTTTGTCCATTACAAGATTTATTTCCTGCAAGACTGGTAGCAAAATGTTCTCAGCAATTCCACACATGAATAACAATGTGAAATTGAATCACAGGTCTCCGACTGCCTGACACAGTCAGGCATGAAGGCCACAGGGTGCAGAACAAGGACGTCAGACAGTCAGTATGCAACTCTCCTTTGGCATTGTTACTGTGAAACACAAGCATGATTACAAAGTGGAGTAGCCATCTGACTCTTCACTACCAGATCGGCCTTAAATGGATGATGATGTGCCTATATATAATTAAAGTGCCTGATCTATTTTTGGGAAGTGTGTCACATTGCTTGTTCCTATGTTCTATGGAGATCTGGATGCCTGCTCTCATTTCAAACACATTATGAACACCTGCACAATTATATCACCTATATTAGACTCTTATTTATCAACTATAGGTCCACCATCAACACCATAATCCCATCCTAACTCATCTCCAAACCCCTGGACCTGGCAGTCTGCATACCCCTCTGCCACTGGATCCTCTATTTTCTGACCTACAGACCACAATCAGTGAGTATAAGTAACAATACATCCTCTGCTATAATTCTCATCACTGGTACCCCACAAGGATGTGTTGTGTCCCCTACTATATCCTCTACACACTCACGACTGTGTGGCAAAATATGGCTCTAACCCCACCTACAGATTTGCAGTTGACGCGTCTGCAGGGGGCTGGATCATGAACAATGATGAGATGGAGTACAAAAAGGAGATAGAGAATATAGATATCTCGGTGTCAGAACACAACCCCTCTCTCAATATTAGCAAGATGAAGAAGCTAGTTATTGACTACAGAAAGTGTGGTGGGTAACTTGCAACAATCACCACCAACGATGTTGAAGTGCTAATGGTTGAGAGTTTTAAGTTCGTTGGCGTAAATTTTACCAATGATCTGTCATGGACCAACCACATTGAAGTGACAGCCAAGAAGGCACACCAACACCTTTACTTCCACAAGAGACTGCGTAAATTCAGTATGTCTCCAATGACTCTTACAAAGTTCTGCAGATGCACCATAGAAAACACACTGTTGGGTTGCTTCACAGCTTGGTTTGAGAACAGCTCTGCCAAAGACCTCGAGAAATTGCAGAGAGTTATAGATGTAGCCCAGTCCATCATACAGACCAAATTCCTCACCATTGACTCCATCTATACATCACATCTCCTTGGAAAAACAGCCAACATAATCAAAGATTTGTTCCACAACACTTATTCCTTCTTCTCCCTGTTCCCATGGGACAGAAGATACAGTAGCTGGAAAATTGGACTTTGTTTCTGGAACTGGTGCGTTACAATGCTGTGAATTATATTCTGCACTCTGTATCTTTCCCTTTGCTCAACATATTCGACTTGATTTTGACTAAATTGTATTTATGTGTATTGTTATCTGATCTGAATTGCATTTTCACTGTGCCCCGTTACACATGACAATAATAAACCTAAAACTAAATCTAAGTATTGGAGTGGAGATCACTACTTGTAGCAGCATTTCCTGTAATAACTGCCAGTTTAAGAGGTCCTGCATTGATCAGAGATCACACATGTAACCTTTCACTTCTCATGCAACTGGATATGTGTACAGGTATCAACTATGTTCACTTCAAAGATCCGGACCTAATTTTTACACACCCAGCACATAATTCCACAAGATACTGGTACAGGTCCAGTTTGAGATACCAGTCTATTGTTTGTTTTCACATGTTACATAATTTGTGGCCTTTTGTTTGAAAATAAATGGTGCAGCCATTTTCAAATCCATTCAAAGAGGTAGTTGATCATGAAATACAGGAATGGACAGCACAGTAGCCCAGCAGTGGAGTTGCTGCCTTTCAGTACCAGAGACCCAGGTTCAATCCCGACTATGGGTGCTGTCTACGGAGTTTATACATTCTCCCAGTGACCGTGTGTGTTTTCTCTGGGTGCACCGGTTTCCCCCCCACACTCCAAAGATGTATAGTGTGTAGAATAGTGCGAGTGTACTGGATGATCGCTGGTCAGCGTGGACTTGCTGGACCGAAGGGCTTGTTTCCATGCTGTATCTCTAAAGTCTAAAGTCTAATGCATATTTCTCTGATCAAAAGAATAACTAAAAACACTGTTGTTTCCTTTACACAAAAGAACATAGGAAAGGAGAATTATTGAGAATTCAAGCATAGGCGGTCTCCACATTACATAAGGGTTCCACTCCAAGAACTGCCTGCAAGCTCATTTACTTCAGGAAAGTCTGTTTTCTATAACAACCCATATCATAATCTCTCGTATTTGCTATAATTAATTCATTTTGTTGAATAATCACCCTATTGCTACCCATAATTAAATATTGATATATATATACTGCATTCAATCATTAATGAATACTATGAAGCATTTTATTATTTATATCACTAGTTAGAAAAATGCTTTAGAATGTATGGGAGAATATGTTTAAAGATCAGATTTCAGGTCATTCAGAATGCAAGGAGCCTCTGCACTTCATGTTTAACTCAAAACTATTTATTACATGAAATTGAATAAACAAACCTGCACAATTTGATAGTTTAAAGTTATTATAAAATGTATTTGCAGATTGACTTGTTTTGATGAGGGAGGTCAAAAAGGAGTGCCTGTGATTATTTGTCCTCTGTACCCAAAGACTCTTTGTCTGCTTCATCGCCTAACAAAGTAATTTCACAACAATGACACTGGCCCACAAGTGTTCATTTGTTGGATAAAGCAATTTGCAGAGCTACAATGCAATACATATTTGCACAATAACACTGCAAAATGTTAATGTAGAATGGATATGCTGAATCTGTTTTTATGTAACCAGAAACAATTGGCATTTTGGACAATTGGATACCCTGAGATCCCCTCAAGATCTTATATTTCTTCCTCTAAGTGTAGGTCCTCTTCATGTATTTACCTCTAAAAGGAGGAAATGTTTGATACAATGATACAATTTATTTTTTTGTCATTTGAACCTCATTGAAGTTCAAACGAAATTTGGTTTCTGCAGTCATACAACAACATACCTCTTGTCTATCCTATCTACAACCCTCATCATCTGTGAGGAGACACTGGCAATCTCGGACTTGTCCTGGTAGCTTAGTCGTGTCTTCTAAAATGAGGCGCAGCCAATCCTAGGCTAATCCCAGCAGCTCACACCACTGCCCGAAGCATCACCTATCCACGTTCTCCAGAGATTATTTTGTAAACAGCACCTTGTCTGAAGAAGGGTTTCGACCCGAAACATTGCCTATTCCCTTCGCTCCATAGATGCTGTTGCACCCACTGAGTTTCTCCAGCACTTTTGTCTATCTTCGATTTTCCAGCATCTGCAGTTCCTCTTAAACACCTTGTTTCAACATCCTGATGAATCTTCTCTGCACCCTCTCCAGTGCTATCAAATCTTTCCTATTGACTGGATTTGTCAATGTTTGATAATGTTGAAACATAATAACTTGCTTTTGTATTCAATGCCCTGACTATTGAAGGTCAGTGCCCCATATGTTTTTTTAACAGTGTTATCTAACCTTCAAGGATGTTTGGACTTGCAGAGATTGTTCCCAAACACTCCGTAGCACATTACCATTCATGACCTATATCCTAGCATTATCAGTGCCCCAAAATGGACTACCTGATGACATTATTATCTGGATGAAATGTCATCTGCCATTTCTCAGCCCATTTCACTCTGTGGCATAAACTACCCTCCACACTGTTAACAATACCACTAATCTGTGTCATCTGCAAACTTATTGACCATCTAAATTATTCATATATATTACAAATAGCAGTTGTCCCAGCACCAAACTCAATGGAACATCACAAATGACAAGTATACAGACACAAAAACAACCCTCTATTATCACCAAGCCGCCTATTAGCAAGCCAATTTTGTATCCAATTTACTGACTTGTCCTGGATTTCATGGGCTCTAACCTTTTGGACCCATGTGGGATCATTGATAAGGGCCTTATTGAAGTTCATGTAAAAAGTATCTATTGCACTGCTCTCATCAATACACATTCTTACCTCCTCAATTCATCCAATTAGTTTGGGCGGACAACATAGAAACATAGAAATTAGGTGCAGGAGTAGGCCATTCGGCCCTTCGAGCCTGCACCGCCATTCAATATGATCATGGCTGAATATCCAACTCAGTATCCATACCTGCCTTCTCTCCATACCCTCTGATCCCCTTAGCCACAAGGGCCACATCTAACTCCCTCTTAAATATAGCCAATGAACTGGCCTCAACTACCCTCTGTGGCAGAGAGTTCCAGAGACTCACCACAAGATCTGTCATTAACTAAACATTGGTGTTTATCTTTGATTAGTCCCTGCTGTTCCATTCATCCTGCCCCTCACTTTTTTCAATAACTTACCCATTGCTGATGTTAGGCTCATAGGTCTGTACATGCAAGGTTTTTCTGTGCTACCTTTCTTGAAATGTCTGTCATCCTTTAGTCATCTAGTACCTCACTTGTCGCCATCAAAGATTTAAAAATCTTAGCCAGAACCGCAAAAAACTTTCCCCTTGCATTCCATTGCAGCCTGGGATAAATCTCATACAGCCCTGGGAATTTATCCATCTTTAAGGTTTCTAAGGCATTGAGTACCTCCTCACTATCTATGGAGACATGCACTAGAATTTAATCAACCAATTAATTGAGTAGTTTGAATTAGTTTAGTTTAGTTTAGAGATACAGCGTGGAAACAGGCCCTTCAGCCCATTGAGTCCGCACTGACCAGCGATCCATGCACATTAACGTGCCTACACACATTAGGGGCAATTTACACTTATACCAAGTATACAAACCCAAGCCAAATAACCTACAAACCTGTATGTCTTTGGAGTGTGGGAGGAAACAGAAGATCTCGGAGAAAACCCACGCGGTCATGGGGAGAATGTACAAACTCCGTACAGTCAGCACCCATATTTGGGATCGAACCCGGATCTCTGGTGCTGCAAGGGCTGTAAGGCAGCAACTACCGCTGTACTACAAAGACTGTTTCCTAAGTGAACACTGATGAAAAATATTTGTTCAGATCCTCACCTATACATTCTGGCTCCAAACACAGATGGCATAAAGGGCCTGTCCCACTTAGGCGAGTGTCAAGAGTGGAACACACGAGAACACACACACACACACACACACACACACACACACACACACACACACACACACACACACACACAGCTAAGGCAGGGGCCAGGGAAAGCAGGGGAGCGCTGTCTCAAATTCACACGGTACAAAGCCAAGGTGGTACAGACCCACACTGCGATGAACAGGAAGGTTAATATGGCTGGCACAGTGTACGGTACAGTGGCTTGCAAAAGTATTCATACCGCTTGAACTTTCCCAAATTTTGTCACGTTACAACCACAAACGTAAATGTATTTTATTGGGATTTTATGTGATATACCAACACAAAGTGGTGCATAATTATGCAGTGGAAGGAAAATTATACATGGTTTCCAAATTTTATTACAAATAAAAAACTGAAAAGTGTGGCGTGCAAAAGTATTCAGCCCCCCTGAGTCAATACTTTGTAGAACCACCTTTTGCTGCAATTACAGCTGCAAGTCTTTTGGGGTATGTCTCTACCAGCTTTGCACATCTAGAGACTGACATTTTTGCCCATTGTTCTTTGCAAAATAGCTCAGGCTCAGTCAGATTGGATGGATAGCGTCTGTGAAATGCAATTTTCAAGTCTTGCCAGAGATTCTCAATTGGATTTAGGTCTGGACTTTGACTGGGCCATTCTAACACATGAATATGCTTTGATCTAAACCATTCCATTGTAGCTCTGGCTGTATATTTAGTGTCGTTGTCCTGCTGGAAGGTGAACCTCCGCCCCAGTCTCAAGTCTTTTGCAGACTCTAACAGGTTTTCTTCCAAGATTGCCCAGTATTTGGCTCCATCCATCTTCCCAAGAACTCTGACCAGCTTCCCTGTCCCTGCTGAAGAAAAGCATCCCCACAGCATGATGCTGCCACCACCATGTTACACAGTGGGGATGGTGTGTTCAGGGTGATGTGCAGTGTTAGTTTTTTGCCACACATAGCATTTTGCATTTAGGTCAAAAATTTCAATTTTGGTCTCATCAGACCAGAGCACCTTCCTCCACATGTTTGCTGTGTCCCCCACATGGCTTGTGGCAAACTCCAACTGAGACTTCTTATGGCTTTGTTTCAACAATGGCTTTCTTCTTGCCCCTCTTCCATAAAGGCTCGATTTGTGGCGTGCATGAGAAATAGTTGTCCTGTGGACAGATTCTCCCACCTGAGCTGTGGATCTCTGAAGCTTCCCCAGAGTTACCATGGGCCTCATGGCTGCTTTTCTGATCAATGCTCTCCTTGCCCGGCCTGTCAGTTTATGTGGACGGCCATGTCTTGGTAAGTTTGCAGTTGTGCCATACTCTTTCCATTTTCGGATGATGGATTGAACAGTGCTCCGTGAGATGTTCAAAGCTTGGGATATTTTTTTTATAACCTAACCCTGCTTTAAACTTCTCCACAACTTTATCCCTGACCTGTCTGGTGTGTTCCTTGGGCTATATGATGCCCAAGGAACATTGTTTGTTCACTAATGTTCTCTAACAAACCTCTGAGGCCTTCACAGAACAGCTGTATTTATACTGAGATTAGATTACACGCAAGTGGACTCTATTTACTAATTAGGTGACTTCTGAAGGCAATTGGTTGCACTGGATATTATTTAGGGGTATCTGAGTAAAGGGGGCTGAATACTTTTGCACGCCACACTTTTCACTTTTTTATTTGTAAAAAAAATTGAAAACAATGTATCATTCTCCTTCCACTTCACAATTATGCGCCACTTTGTGTTGGTCTATCACATAAAATCCCAATAAAATACATTTACGTTTGTGGTTTTAACTTGACAAAATGTGGAAAAGTTCAAGGGGTATGAATACTTTTGCAAGCCACTGTAAGTCCTTTAAAAGAGGGGGGTGGGGGGGGAGGGGAGAAAGGGGAAGGGGGGGATGGGGGGGGAATGGGGGGGAGAAGGAGTGGAGACACTTTTAGGGAGCCAGAAACTTTTAATAAGCCAGAGATGCACAGCTGTGAAGTTTGGCAGGCATTTAACTTTACCGGTCGATTTTCCTTGTTTCTGAAAACTCGTGCTTACGTTTTTTATTCCCCAATGAGCCAATGAAAATGCCCGGTCAGCAAAGGAGATTAACTATAACTACCTACGGCTACCTCGACTACCTACAACTACATGTCAACCCCACTATCACTGCACCTACAACTACAAAAGTGTCGATTTTCTCCATGGCGACTAATTTTGAACAACATGTTTCAACATGTTGAAAAATTTGCTGCAACCATACTGAGGTCGCGACTAGTTCCCAGAATGCAGGAACTCCTTGCGACTATTAAGGAGACTCAGCAGAGACCACCAGTGAACATGTGGTGACCATGTTGCGATCATGAGGTGAGCGCAGAGTCTCCTGCACTCACCTAAAAAGTCGCCTAAGTGGGACAGGCCCTTAATGGCCCCTTCTCTTTCCCTGATTATTCTTTCGTTGTTAAAAATTTATAGAACACCTTTAGTTATACTTTAATCCAGTTTACCAGTTGCACGTTGCGACCCCTTTTTCCTCTGCAAATTTCCTTTTCAAGCATCTCCATGCATGTTTTCTACTTTGATTCATATTTTAAAAGAACACGATAAATGTGTAATTGCATTAAAAAATAATGTTTGCCGTTTAATTATTTTTCTGAAGCTGCAGCAGTCGCCTGCGTAACAGCCATTCAGGTTATGGAGATTTGTCCTTACTGAATTCACAAATCACTCGCCAAAAATTTGTGATACAAAATAAAATTAATTCTCATGCAATTTATGTGGAAAAAAAAGTTTGTTATTTCATTCCCATTTCTTCACCCATGCACAAACATTAAGACTATCCATGAAAAAAAATTGGATATTGTCCGTTTTCTAGGAACACAACTTCCCTACCCCCCTCTCCATAACATAGAGGCCTCCTGTATGTGTTTGAATATACATAAAGGGACACCATCAATAAAGATCAAGGCAGAACATATTGGAAACCTTCAGCAGGGAGTACAGGCAGAAACAGAATTAACATATCAGGTTGATGTCCTTTAACCAGAATTAGTACCAACATTATTGCTTTCATATTAAGACGGATTCCTTACTTTTTCACATATCGTCACCGTGGTGCAGTGGTATAGTTGCTGTCTTACAGCACTTGCAGTGCCGGAGACTTGGGTTCGATCCTGACTACGGGTGCTATCTGTACAGAGTTTGTACGTTCTCCTGAGACCTGCATGGGTTTTTACCAAGATCGTCAGTTTCCACCCACATTCCAAATACCACATTCCAAAGACCTACAATCCAAAGTAGTTTAATTGGCTTGGTAAATATAAAATTTGTCCTGTGTGTGTGTAGGATAGTGTTAATGGTCGGCGCGGACCCAGTGGGCCGAAGGGCCTGTTTCCGCACTGTATCTCTAAACTAAACTAAAATCTCCATTATGTGTCCTCTTTGTTGATCATCTTCAAGGATATAGAGCAAAGGTTATATTTGTGTAACCACATCACGTTGTTGTTTGCAGATAAAGATCACAAGCCTCCAGCTCCACTCTATGGTTTCAAGACCTTGAACATTAGTCAGATGATGAAGAGAACGGGACAAAAAATGTCATGTCTGGCAATTTAAAACAAAACTTTTTTCAACTTGCCAGGAACTTAGATATTGGTTTGGTGGGTAACTAAACTGTTGACAGCAAAATAGCTAAAAGATTTTCTCACCTTACTCATTTTCACATTGGATGTCATTGGCCAGTTAAGGGCCTTTCACACTTTTCACGACCTAATTCACGACCTAATTCACGACCTCTGCCGAGTTTGCTCTTGACTCATACTCGCAGCATGGTCGTCACGAGGTCGTAGGAGGTCGTAGGTAGGTCGTTAGCAGGCCGTGATCGGCAGCGGTGTGCTCGGCCAAAACCTGTAGCTGCTTTGTGGGAATAAAGTTAATGCCCAGTACGAGCAAGTCCTCTGTTTCATAGGGGTGGCGAGCGCAGGAGGTCCGCGGGGCGCGCGATAGGGTGTCCGCAATGTGCATCTCGGTGCCCTTCTTGTAGATTATATCAAAGTCGAAACGCTGGAGCTGCAGCATCATACGCTGCAGCCTGGCAGGGACAGCGTGAATCGGCTTGTTCAGGATTGTCACCAGTGCTGGTGGTCGGTTTCGACCGTAAATCTGCTGCCGAACAGGAAGGGGAAGGCGTTATGATTGATGTTAACTAGGCGGGGTTAATGGGACTGAGGTAACTATATTATTGGTTGCATATAAACCATCTACACTAGTCATAGCTACATGTGACAGGGCGTTTTTCTAGCATGATGAAAAATGTCCACGAGTAAAAAAGGTCGTGAATTAGGTCGTGAAAGTGGGACAGGCCCTTTATTATGCTCAAATTGGTTTAAATTGTGTATTGATTCTTTGAAAGCTTATTAAAAGAAAATATAACCTTTTTTATTGATGATCTCCAATGGCTGAATGTTGCTCACAAATAGTTGATTAGTCTTTATATGGGGTGATTGTTCATTTTACTTCGGAGTCACGTGAGTGACTACGTGAATAGAAGCCCGTACAGCCGTTGGTGCGTCATGACGTCAGACGCTGGTGCAGTCGGGCGGTTGGAGCAGCAGCGCTCCTCCGAGCGGTAAGTTTAAACCGCGGGTTATACGAAAAGCTGGAGAATTTAGCGGGTGCAGCGGCATCTAAGGAGCGAGGGAGATGGTCGATGTTGCGGGTCGAGACCCTTCTTCAGACTTCACCCTCGATTCTCCAGCATTTGCAGTTTGTTAACAAAGTTCAAACAGGTAAGGTTTTTTAAAAACTTTTACCGCATGTCCTTTTCCGCGACGGTTTGGGTAGAGAAGGTTGCAGAAAGGGAAGAAGGTGTCGGCGAGGCGCTCCGGGGGTAGAAAGGAGAGTGACCAGGAGAGTGTTGAGGATGGAGGCCCGTCTGGTACACCTGGTCCGGTGCTGGCTACACAGCCAGTGGTTGCGGACCCACTGCCGGGGGGCAGTGGAGGCTTGCCAGTAGGGCGGAAGGCCACTGGCAAGTCTCTGTGGCCCATAGATGAGTCGGGCCTGGAGGTTATACCCTCCATAGGAGAGTCCGTTTGCTCACGGCTCTCCCACGTCGAGA
The DNA here is from genome assembly GCA_035221665.1 of Okamejei kenojei. Lineage (NCBI taxonomy): Eukaryota > Metazoa > Chordata > Chondrichthyes > Rajiformes > Rajidae > Okamejei > Okamejei kenojei. The sequence goes on from CM069143.1 coordinate 12,393,056, forward strand.
TTCTATTTCAAAAGAATGCTCGACAGGGACCAGCTCCGTGGGGAGGAGTGGTGCCCAAGCCAGGCTGATGGAGAGCTTGTGGTAGCAGCACCTGTTTCAGGGCTGCAGAACTATCCTGCCTGTGAGGAGGATGTTCCAGCTCCGTGAGGAGGAGTGATGTCCAAGCCAGGCTGATGGAGAGCTTGTGCTAGCAGCACCTGTTTCAGGGCTGCAGAACTATCCTGCCTGTGAGGAGGATGTTCTATCAGGGCAGTTTGCTGGGGGAGAGCAGTAAAGGTGTTCGGTTGGAGGTAATTCCGAACATTGCTGGGAAGTTTGCTGAGTGTAGAGAGGCAGGAAAGGCGATTGATGTAGAATTGGCTGAAGCCATTCAGTATAATGCTCTCCCACCAGTTACAGGAGCTAGCTATGGATGAAGTAGCAAAAAACTATAAAGCTCCTGTTAATTGTGATCTCCTGAAGGTACCGGTGGTTAATCACCAAATTTGGTCATAGATGGGTTTGCCTGCTAGGGCCCAGGAGATGAAGTTTTAAAAAGTGCTTAAAACTGTTGTCAGCAGGTATTACAGCTGTGGTGAAAGTTATTGATACAAATGATATGGTTGAAGCACAGCAGGATGAACTGGAACTCCTTTGTAATGCATTTTGAAACCAGTGTACCACCACGAAATCTGTTGTTTGGTGGTAACCTTGCAAAAAGGGTCAAAGACTGTTATGAGGTTGTTATAACCATGGCCCTCATTAAGCCAGCTGGAAGCAAGGCAAAAAAGGTTCTCTACAAGAAGTCGAGGACAACAAGGCCGCAAGGAAAGATGCTGGTAAGGAATATACCATTGACAGACGATGAATTAACTGATGTTCCTGTTCAAATTGGGGAAGGTAAAAATTGTTTCTCAAACAATGGCAGCAGTTGACATCAGATTTGTTCATACTTAGTGTATTGAAGGGGTGAAAAATTGGATTTTACTATAAGGACAGTCTACCTAGTCAACATTTTCCTAGTCGTAAACTTATTTTCAGATGAGGGAAATGTGCTTATTCAAGCAGATTCAGTCGTTACGTAAGAAGGGGTAATTGAGCCTTCTGTATATCAAAGTCAACAATTTCTGTCAAGTATATTTCCCAGATCTAAAAAGACTGAGGGAGGTAGAATTATTCTGGGCTTATCCAATTTGAACAAATTTGTTTGTTATAGGCATTTCAAAATAGAGACCTTTACCACGGGCAAACATCTAGTGTCCAAAGGGTATTATATGGCAACCGTTGATTAAAGAATGCGTATTACACAGTGTCTATTCATGATCATGATAGAAGATATTTGAAATTTATTTGGATGACTGAGCTGTGGCAATTCAGGACATTGCCGAATGGATTAACTTCAGCTCCTAGATTAGTTACTAAATTGGTAAAACCTGTGTTAGCATTACTTAGAGCTTAGGGGCATGTGGTAATGGCCTATTTAGATGATATTCTGATAGTTGGAAAGACTCATGCTGAAACTCAATCATCAGTTTCAGTTGTTAAAATCACTTTTGAACAAATGGGATTTGTTATTCACCCAGATAAAATCTAAATTATCACCAGTGCAAATTATTGATTATCTGGGATTTACCATTAATTCCAATCACATGTTGGTAACTTTGCCCAGGGCTAAATTGAATCAGTTAATTGAGGACTGTGTTAAGCTCGTTGGAGAACAACGGCCTTCGATTAGACAAGTAGCCAGCTTTATTGGGAAGTTGGTGCAGCCTTTCCAGCTGTGTGCAGTATGGTCCTCTGCATTATCAACAATTACAACTATCAAAGGAACAGGCACTGAGAATACAAAGGGGCCATTTTTGATAGGCCTATGCAGTTGTCAGCTGGGGCGATTGCTGACATACAATGGTGGATAGTACATGTTTAAAAAAATTTAAGGAAGGTTTGGTGGAATCACCGTCACTGATATTACAGACTGATGTAAGTGCACTGGGTTGGGGTGCAACAGATATGTCTTCTAGTTGTGGAGGCGGATGGAATATGGATGATGAGACATCGCTTCCTCAATTAAGAGGGATTAATTATTTAGAGTTGTTGGGCACCTGGTATAGGCTCAAAGCTTATTGTTCTACAAGGAGGGATATGCATGTGCAGGTCAGATTGACAACACCACAGCAGTGGCATATGTTAACCACATGGGTGGAGTTAAGTCACAGTCTTGTGATAGACTGGCTAACCAGATTTGGAGCTGGTGTATTGACTAAAATATCTGGCTTTCAGCACTTTATTTGCCAGGAAGAGGTCACGTCAGTTTAATGACAACATTGAATGGATGTTAAATCAGGATGTATTTAACCAAATGATTGATCAGTATGCATTGCCAGATATTGACTTGTTTGCATCTCAATTAAATCATCAGTTACCTAGATATGTTTCATGGTAACCAGATCCTGGGGCAGTAGCAGTGGATGCATTTTCGCTGCATTTGGGGAGGAATGTTTTGTATGTATTTTCTCCATTCTGTCTCATCAGCAGATGTTTGCAAAAGATCAAGGAGGACTCCGCTTCAGGGGTATTGGTAGTGTCAGGTTGGCCTACACGGGCATGGTTTTCCCGTTGTATTACAAATGGCTAGGGAGCCTTACATGCTTATGCCCAAGAATAAAAATCTACTGGTAAATCCAGTCACTGGGGATCAACATCCTTTATAGGATCGTATTGATCTGTTAATTGCAGATTTTAAGGAGGCCATACCTGGGGAGAGGACTGTTTCATCGGACGGTGGATGTTCTCACGTCGACCTGCAGGGATAGTACACAGCAGCAATATATCACCTATATAAGCAAGTGGGAGCAATTTCTGCCCACAGCAGGATATTGTATATCACACTGCAGGGATCACGGATGTATTGGAGTTTGTCAACTCTTTAATTGACCGAAAAAATTAAGTTACAGTGCGATTAATTCAGCCAGAAGTGCTCTGTCTTATTTATCTATGAATGCAGAATTGCATACAGTAGGGACATCCGTTAGTTTCACAATTCATGAAGGGAGCTTTCAATTTAATCCTCCTAAACCCAGGTATGCGGTATTTGGAATTTGAGTGAAGTTTTTATGGCTCGTCGCCAGTGGGCTCCTGTTACAAGCCTATCAGTAGCCAAATTATCTATGAAGGTGGTCATGCTTATGGCGTTGGTTTCAGCTCAACGTGTATAAATGTTGCAAAAGCTACGGCTAGATAGAATGCATTTGTCGGCTGATGCCATTATATTTTATGTCTATGATTTGCTTAAACATAATAAAAGAGGCATGACAGGATGTAAGATTGTGTTTTCAGCATACTCCGCAGATGATCGCTTCTGTATAGTCTCACATTTATCTCGTTACATTGAGATTACTAAACCTCTGAGAGAAACAGAGTTGGTTTGTTTATTAGTCACAAAAAACCACACAGTAAGGTGTCGGTGCAAACGATTTCAAGGTCCTCGCGGTCGCAGGATGGTCCAGTGAGCTAATTTCAGAGGTTTTATCACAAGCTGATTTCAAGGTTCGGGGTGTTTGCTGATTCTGGTGTCAGTACTGTTACACTTTTCCCCTGAGTTAGAGGGGTTTGTTATGATGTGTTTGTACATGAACTGTTATTCCATTTAACAAATGTATTACTGATGCATGATTGATTGTTAACGACTTTTGAGTCAATCCAGGCAGTGTGAACGTCGGATTTGAGTCTGCGGCGTGAATTCACAGTGCTTTGAAGTCTTCACGTAGTCACTCACGTGACTCCGAAGTAAAATAGTAAGATTAAACGAGAACTTACCAGTTTGAAGTTTGATCTTTTATTTTATGAGGAGTCGAGTTGAGGGACTACGTGCCCTCCGCTCCCACCCTCATAGATCTCATCTGGTAGTTCTAGTTTTATCATCTTACCGTTATACTTCGGTCATTGTTAGCTGTGAATTCATTCCGCTGCTTTGAAGATTGACGCACCAACGGCTGTACGGGCTTCTATTCACGTAGTCCCTCAACTCGACTCCTCATAAAATAAAGATCAAACTTCAAACTGGTAAGTTCTCGTTTAATCTTACTATTTAAAGCATTTTGACCTAAACCTCATTTAGCACTAATGAGTGAGTAAAAGAGCCTCTGTCAATATTCTATATTATAACATACAGAACTTTCTCTGAGAAAAGGAACTGTAGGTGCAGAGCAAATACAATGATTTAATTCATGCAGTGCACATTTTGTGTTGACCTTTGTCTTGGTATGGAATGATGCAACATCTCCAGCCAGTTGGTCTGCACAGGTTTTAAGAAGATGGATAGATATATCATCAGGTCCAAATGCTTTCAAGGGATCACCCTGCTGATGGATCTTCTGACACAGCTTTCTGTGCAGAGATTGCAATAACATCGGGAGCAGTGGGTGCCAGGGAGGGCACAGCAGCATTATGCCTATCAAAGACCATAGAACGCATAGAGCTTGCCTGGGAGTGCTGCTTTGCTGTCACTTGATCTGCCCCAAATTCCGCTTAAGATAGACACAGAGTGCTGGAGTAACTCAACGGGTCAGAGAGCTTCTCTGGAGAAAAAGGATGGGTGACGTATTGGGTCGAACCTTTCTTCAGACCCTTCTTTAAGATTAGAAGTCTTCTGTTTTTGCCTTGTAGGAAATGCTGGCATGCATGCATGCCCTGCCACAGCTGCTGGACTTCCACCTCATCCTCCAGTTTAAAGCTGACGTTATTCTCCTCCTAAGTTGTTAATTTTCTGAGTTTGAAGTCAGTGACAAGCATTGCCATGCTTTAATACAATCATTTCCAAAACAGTTATATTTCACGTTATATATCAGGTTCTTTGGAGAATTGTGTCCTCTCATTAAATGTGATACTTCAAATTGAAAATAATGGACATTTTGGGTGCCTGACAAAATGGAGGATTTCTGCTTTTGTAAAGCCTGCTTGGCATCTTTTGCAAAAGCTGCAAAGACCATGAGAATCATGGCTCCAGAGTGTCTGTGGCCTAGGAAGAGGTTGAATACAGGTTGATGTCCAGATGTCCTTTAATTGTTAATATGTATGAGAGTTTTGCAGAGGGACCTAGGTCCTGCTGCAAATGCATGCTCAGGATTGGTTGGGAGTTGATGGGTTATAATAATGTTGATAACTATGTTGCATGGTCTTCGCGCCGTTACTCGTGATTGGTCAAGGAGAGGGGCCTTGCCCAAATTATTTACTTTACATGGTAAAATGTTTCTTTGCTTAATGGAACTGTTTCCCACTAAGTGCTTTCTATTGAAATCATGTTATGTGATATTTTGTGATTGAGTTAGGGAACTGTCAATTAATGTATTTTGTGACCCTTATTGATGATTGGCTTGTAGTGGTTGCCCCCCGCCCATGTATTTCGTGCCAAGGGTCCGTGAAGGTATATAAGAGGGGAGAGCACATGAGAGTGTGCTGATCTTCTGGAATAGCACATAGGACTGTACTGATCTGCTGGAGTTGTTCTATTTGCATGAGGCTGAAGGGCTTGAATGGGAACAAGGATCGGACCCGTGGTGTTGGGCGAGGTATCGTGTTGGTGTTGGATAATAAAGAGAGTTGATTTACCAGTGCTTCGTATTCGGTGTTTGACTGAAGGGGGGTAAGATTTGGACCGGAATTTCAAAATTATTTGTACATGTAAATTACCCACGGTCTGGGAAGGATTAGAAAGTCTAAACATTCTCCTTCCATTATTTCACCCTAAAAATGACATGGTTTTGTTTATTGGTTATTGTCAAAGGGGATATGGTTGATTTAAATAGCATATTCCACATTTTTTCATCAAAAAGTTGTGACAGAACATAAAAACTCTGTTTATTAGTGTCTAGTGCAACTTCTGCAAATTTAAAATTAAAACAACTCTCTGACTTGGTAATAACCTGGATAATTCATTGAATGTAATAATTCTTGCTAGTTCCTCAATGTTATGTTTATAATGTTTAGGAACCTCACTATCTTGTTGGTTATCATTCTGGGAGAATGTCCTTTAGTCTTTATTACTTTAGGATTTTAATTACAGATAATGCAATTATGTTGATTTTATAATGATATTATAATGATTTTTTAAAACAGTGTTAATTAGCAAAAAATAAGTTGGAACAATATATTCATACAAGCTACATTCATATATCAATAAGCATTATTCCTGCCCCACAACATGGTAGGAAGGGAGATTCCTTTACCACTGCATGGAATTCAACTTTGCTGTAGTAAACATAAAATCTCTGCCTGTGCTAACATAGTGGCTGTGAGGTAGTCTTTTCCAAAATTTGAATAAACTATTACTAATTTGTTAGGAATCGATCAACTGTAATAGTGACTGGAATAGCAGGGACTAAAATAATAATGGGCCTGTCCCACTTAGGCAACGTTTTAGGCGACTGCAGGAGACTATGGTCATCACATGTTCGCGGGTGGTTGCCGGAGAGTCGCCTTCATGGTCGTGAGGAGTTCCCGCATTCTTGTAACTAGTCGTGGCCTCAATTTTTAACATGTTGAAACATTCGCGGCAACTGGAATGAAGCCGCCATGGGGAGTAGCGAGAATTCTCGTGCCGTAGGTGGTTCGCCAGGAGGTCCTAGTGGGTTGCTAGTAGGTCACTGGTTTTCGTTGGTGCTCATAGATGCTAACCAGTGATTTTCATTGGCTCATTGGGAAAAAAAATGTAAGCAGTAGTTTTCAAAACCAAGGATAACTGACCGGTAATGTTAATGTCTGCCGATCTTCACAGCCATGTATCTCTGGCTTCTTAAAATATGTCTCTACTCCTTTGCCCTCCCCCCTCTACTCCCCACCCCCCTCTTCCCCCTCTTTTACCGTACACAGTGCTTTAGCCATCTTAATTACAGCGCCAACCTTCCAGTTCATCGCGGTGTGTGTCTATATCACCTTGGCTTTGCACTGTGGAAATTGCACTCAGACAGCGCTCCCCTGCTTGCCCTGTCCCCTGCCTGTATAACGGGCTAGTGAAGGAAGCGATGTGTGTGTGTAACTTGACAGTCGCTGGCAATCGCCTGGAAAATCGCCGAAGTGGGACAGGCCCATATCACTTGAACTGGCAGTAATTGGAGGATGGGCGGCATGGTGGCGCAGCAGTAGAGTTGATGCCTTACAGTGCTTGGAGACCCAGGTTCGAACCCGACTATGGGTGCTGTCTGTACAGAGTTTGTATGTTCTCCTCCCGCACTCTAAAGACGTACGGGTTTCCTCCCATGCTCCAAAGATCTACAGGTTTGTTGGTAAATTAGCTTGATATAATTGTAAATTGTCCCTAGTATATGTAGGATAGTGTTAATGTGTGGGGATCGCTGGACAGTGCCGACTCGATGGGCTGAAGGGCCTGTTTCTGCACTGTATCCCTAAACTAAGCTAAACTAAACAAAACTAAACTATGAGAATGAATTTTAACCGGTCCAATAAATGACCGCTGAATCCAGGCATCATTTCAAAATTCAACTATTAAAATCAAAAGAGGCTTGAACTATTTAAAATCCTGTGCCTCATTTCTTCATCACCAGTGCGTGATTGGTGGTGAAAATTCTCTCAACTTAAAGCTGCCGGTCAAGACCATGTGTGCCAAGCTAATCTGCAAAGTTTTCTGACATAATGAAGAGGACTCTTTCTTGGGACAAATTCACAGCATGGTGAAACATTTATTTTGATTTCTTCTCAAGCCACGTAATGAAAGTTAGAATCGGACTTAATAATGTGTTCCTTAATTTTGGTCAGTAATGTCCTCAGCTACAATAAAATCTGTCTTTATTTTCACTGTTCTAAATTCAGTTTATTTTTCTCTTACTGTTGAGACAGGCTATTAATTAGATTTCTATTTCACATCCATTTTAACTCCCCATCCCAACTTTTCATTATTTTAAATGCAGTAAATATTATATCTGATATTTTATCTAAATGTTTTAGCATGAAAGGTAGAGAGGGATCGGATCGAAGGATTTGATATCATCTCTAATGCATTGTAGGTTCACTGAATTCTGTTTGATTTGCTGAGTCCAGTGGTAGCATTTTAAAACTTTTTATCTAAGCACAGCAGTTATATGTCATCAGAGCAAAGCATTAAAATATCTGCAGATCTTTTTTTAAAAATATCTTTATTTATTAGCGGTACTGTCAGTTACATCAGTGTACATCCCTTGTATTGTATTACAGTCATTGTACCCCTTAATTTTATTTTTTTTATTTTAAGGCTTTAGAAAAGAGAGAATAGAGAGAAAAATAGCAGGATAGATAGTAGAAAAGTGAAAAAGAGATGTGAAAGTGCAAAAGCGTGACAGAGGGAATGGAAACCCTTGAAGAGTTAGAAACGGGAATTAAGAGATAGACCCCTGGAGAGGAAAGAAAAGAAAAAAGAAAAAGGGAAAAATAGAGAAAGAAAAAAGAAAAGCCAGTTACTTTGTTATAAACATCTCGCAAAAGGAATCTACCAACTCGACAGTTTTTCTTCCCCCTTTACCAAGACCTGACACCGGTATTTTTTGAGGTATTCTTGCACCTTATCCTTGTAATAGATTTATAAATGCAGACCACGTCTTATAAAAACAGTCTGATTTTCCTGCTAGTCAGAGTCTCATATCTTCCAAGTGTAGTGTTTCAAACATAGTTGAGATCCACATATTGACTGTTGGTACCGGAGAATTTTTCCAGAATTTTAAGATTAGCTTTTTTCCAGTTATTAAGCCATATTCAAGTAGAGTCTTTTGAAACACATTTAAATCGGGGCAATCTTCCGATATCCCGAAGATTATCCAGTCTGCTTCCGGGGTCAGTTTTATTTTAAATATTTTTGTGAAAATTTCAAAAATTTCATTCCAAAATGTTTGAATTTTTGTACAAAAGACAAATGAGTGTGCTATATTAGCTTCTTGACATTGACATTTATCACATGTAGGTGAGACGTTGGGAAAAAGTTTACTTATTTTAGTTTTTGAATAGTATAATCTGTGTAGGATTTTAAATTGTATTAAGGTGTGTCTTACATTAATTGAACATTTTTGCACGTTTAATAAATATTCTTCCCACCTTTCTTTGGGAATTTTTATACTTAATTATTTTTCCCAATCTCTCCTGATACCATCTGTTGTTGGTATTTCTGCATTTAGAATAATATTATATATATATATGATATTAGGTTTGCTGATTCTGCCTTTGTATTCATTACCTCTTCCAGTAAATCTGGAGACATATTGTGATAATCTTGTGCGTATTTTTTCAGATAGTCACAGATTTGGAAATATTTAAAATACTGATTATTTCCCAAATTGTATTTTAGTTGTATTTGTTTAAATGATAATAGTTTTTCCGATTCATACACATCTCTGAAGATTTTAATTCCAGCTCTTTCCCATTGTATAAATGCTTTATCTATTGTTATCTGTAAATTTCTTGATTTTAGATTGTATTTTATTTGTTTCCAAATTCTGATTGTACTGTATATAATTGGATTATTGTTGTAATTTATATTATTCATCGATATTGGAGAGAGAATGATTGCTCCAATATTATAAGGAGAGCAATCCTCTCTCTCCATCATCGTCCAATCCAATTGTTGGGGAGAGTTATCCAGCAATTGGATCATGTTTCTGATATTTACAGACCAGTAGTAATACATAAAGTTGGGGAGTGCTAATTCCCCTACTACTTTGGGTTTATTTGTATTCTGAGTTTGTTATATCTGAGTCCAGTTTTTTAAAAAACTTTTTGGGTAAATATATTGGGATAGATTGGAACAGGTATAAAATTTGTGGTAGAAAAATCATTTTTATGGCATTTATTCGGCCCATTAAGGACATCGGAAGCGTTTTCCAAAATTTAATCAAGTTACATAGTTTCTTAAGTAGAGGGTTATAACTTTCGTCAAACATATCTTGATATCTTCTAGTAATTTCGATGCCCAAGTATTTAAATTTTACTGTAACTATTTTGAAAGGAAACTGTAAAAGATGCGTAGAGTCTTTCGGTTTTATTGACATGATTTCACTTTTATTCCAATTTATTCTATATCCTGAGAATGATCTGAAGTCCTCTATTAATTTTAAAATATTTTGTATAGCAATATGAGGTTTTGTGATGTACAATAGTACGTCGTCAGCATATAGTGATATTTTATTATTGGAATATTTTGTTTTAAATCCATGGATATTCGGATGAGTTCTGAATCTTTCCGCTAGGGGATCAATTATGAGGGCAAATAACAACGGTGATAATGAACATCTTGTCTGTTTCCCCTTGACAAATGAAATTTCGTAGATAAATTATTGTTCGTTAATATTCTGCCCGTTGGCTTATTATATAGTAATTTAATCCATAGAATAAAATTCTCTCCCAGTTGAAATTCTTGCAATACCCTGAACATATAATCCCATTCGACCTGATTAATGCTTTCTCTGCATCCAACGATATTATTGATAGTTTTTGATCTTCAGTTTGGTGCGAATGCATTATATTGAACAGACGTCTCAAATTATTAAATGATTGTCTCTTAGGGATAAACCCCGTTTGATCCGGATGTATTAATTTACTAGCATATTTACCTAGTCTTCTAGCTAGTACTTTCACTAATATTTTTGATCTGTATTTAGCAACACAATAGCTCTGTATGATCCAGGTTCTTCCATATCTTTATCTTTATCTTTCTTAGGTATTAGTGTGATCATGGATTCTGCTAGTGTTTCAGGTAGTATTTGTGCTTTGAAGGCATAAGTATACATTTTCTGTAGGCGGGGGGGTAAATATGTCATAAAAACTTTTATAGAATTTGTTACTAAATCCATCGGGACCTGGTGTTTTTCCATTTTTTTAATGAGATTATTGTTTCTTCTATTTCCTTATTTGAGATTTGTGCTCCCAATTCCTCTTGTTCCTGCAAACCAATTTAGGAAGGTTACAATTATCCAAGAACTCTGTGACTTTGGTGTTGTCCATTATCGTTTTAGATGTATACAGATTCTCGTAAAATTGTGCAAATCTTTTATTAATATCACTCAGCAAGGTCTGATTTAATCTTTAAAATTGTGTGATCCTTTTCTCGTTTTTTTAACTGACATGCCAAAAGTTTATGGGGCTTATCCCCAAATGCAAAGTGTTCCTGTCTTGTAATTTGTAATGATCTTATGGTTTTCTCTGATAATAATTTATTTAATTTGAATTTCAGTATTATTATTCTATTATGTTTATCCGTAGTGGGGTCTTCAGTGTTTTCTATGTCCAGTTGTCTAATTTGTTCTTCTTGTTGTCTTTGTTCATTCTTATTTTTCTTATTTTGGAAAGCTTGATATGAAATTATCACGCCTCGAATAAATGCTTTAAAAGATTCCCATAATAATGTAGGTGATATGTCTGTCGTGTCATTTATTTTGAAGAAAAGGTGCATTTGCTCTTTTAAATATGTACTCCCTTGCAGGTCTTTTAAAATTTGTAGATTTTACCTCCAAAACGGTTTGTTCTTAGTCATTCCTTCCATTTAAAAAAAAAGTTATTGGGGAGTGATCTGAGATCGTATTTGTGTGGTATTTTGGTTTAGAAGTGTGGGGTATTAGTTTTGTATCCACCAAAAAATAATCTATTTGTGAATATGTCTTGTGTACCATAGAATAGAATGAGTAATCCCTGCCGGTCGGATTTGCAATTCTCCAGACATCTGTCATGTTTGTGTTTTTTATGTATGTGTTTAGAAGTTCGCTAGTTTTGGATTTTGTAATACCTCTTTGTTTTTGATTGGATTTATCTAAGTAAGTGTCTAAGACACAGTTAAAGTCTCCGCCGATTATGACATTTTGGTAGTTATATTCTGCAATTATATTCAAGATTTTATTGAAAAAGTGCGGGTTGTCAAAGTTGGGTGTGTGTATATTTACCAAGGTAATTGGGGCAGCGTGGATCTCCCCGGTAATGATCAAATATCTCCCGTCCATACCTGTTAAGGTAATTTTGGGTTTAAATGGAATGCCTTTGCGAATAATAATAGACGTTCCTCTAGATTCTGACGTATATGACGAGTGAAAAGTTTGGCCTATCCAGTTCGCCCTCAATGTAGCTTGGTCTTGAAGTTTAAGATGCGTCTCTTGTAAAAAGGCAATATCTGTGTTGTATGCTTTCAGCTGCGCTAGAATCTTACCCCTTTTAATGCGTTCGTTAACACCCCTAATGTTCCAACTACAAAATGAGATTCCTCCCGGTTTATTTTGGTTATCGGCTTGCATTTTGAATAGATTTAATACCTATGTGTCGTGCGGTGCATTCATACCTCAGGTCTTTGGATATAGGGGGATCATTTACCCTACAATGTTCAGTTAGTAGATTCCCTTTGCGATAGTGGGAAAAAACATTTTATTGACTTCCGTGTCGATATAAAACAAACAAATAGCCCCGCTCCCTCAATTAATCATAACATATTGGAACGGGACCAGTTTAAAAAAAATCAAATGTATAGTACCCATTTACAGAATATATGTACATTTCTAAGGTATTTCCGGATATAACTATAATTTTTGTCTACTGAGTGTTAAGCGTATATTTTAACCTCAAAAATCATCGACTATTAGATGAATGGGTTAACCTATTTCTGACTATCTCATATAGTCTGTTGTTGAGCTCTGCTTTTGTTGATTATCTTTTTCCAGCTTCTCTTGGAACAGAGTGTGTCCTTGAGTTAGCATTCCGCCAATAAGACGTCTAAACAAAGTTCCTTCATTGGGCAGTGTGCCACCATTCTGGTTGCAATAGTAAAGAGAGAGAGTGTCCAAAATGTCCAACCTTTCCAGCTAGTCCTTCTGTTCCACGATGGTTAGAGCATATTTGTACGCCTCCTCGGGATTTGTGAACAATTTTTGCTGTTCTTTGTAGGAGATGCGCATTCTAGCTGGGTAGTAAACACCATGTCTGACCTCCTTATATCCTTGGAGAGCCTGCTTTGCCTTGGAGAATTGATTCTGTTTTTGAATAATTTCCTTAGGGTAGTCTCTGAAGATTTTAAAAGTAGTTACACCATACATCAGAGGCACGCCATATTTGATATTCCTCATAACCTCTACAGAGAGATTTGGGCCATATGGAAAAGTGGGCTGAAAGATGGCAGATGGAGTTTAATGCTGATAAGTGGGAAGTGCTACATCTTGGCAGGACAAATCAAAATAGGACGTACATGGTAAATGGTAGGGAATTGAGGAATGTTGTGGAACAGAGAGATCTAGGAATAACTGTGCATAGTTCCCTGAAGGTGGAATCGCATGTAGATGGGGTGGTAAAGAAAGCCTTTGGTGTGCTGGCCTTTATAAATCAGAGCATTGAATATAGGAGCAGGGAAGTAATGTTAAAATTGTACAAGGCATTGGTGAGACCAATTCTGGAGTATGGTGTACAATTTTGGTCGCCTAATTATAGGAAGGATGTCAACAAAATAGAGGGAGTACAGAGGAGATTTACTAGAATGTTGCCTGGGATCCAGCAACTATGTTACAGAGAAAGGTTGAACAAGTTAGGTCTTTATTGTTTGGAGCGCAGAAGGTTAAGGGGGGACTTGATTGAGGTCTTTAAAATGATGAAAGGGATAGACACAGTTGACGTGGATAAGCTTTTCCCATTAAGGGTAGGGAACATTCAAACAAGAGGGCATGACATGCGAATTAAGGGACGGAAGTTTAGGGGCAACGTGAGGGGGAACTTCTTTACTCAGAGGGTTGTGGCTGTGTGGAATGAGCTTCCAGCAGAAGTGGTGGAGGCAGGATCAATTTTAACATTTAAAAGTAAAGTGGATAGGTATATGGACGGGAAGGGAATGGAGGGGTATGGTCTGAGTGCAGGTAGATGGGACTGGTGGAAAACAAATGGACGGCACGGACTGGAAGGGCCGAGAGGGCCTGTTTCCGTGCTGTAATTGTTATATGGTTATATGGTTATATGTCAGCAATGTCCCAGAATTTCACAATAATCTGTAGTGTACGTTCTGAGCCATCCTGAGATTTGTGTTTGAATCTAGGAACCCGGTGCGCTGCTTCAATTTTTGGTAGGTTAGGGAGCTTAAGAGCCTCTTTAATTAATCTCGCAATGTACTCGCAAGTGTTATCTCTCTCGGCTCCCTCTGGTACACCAACTAATCTTAGGTTATGACATCTCGAACGAGCCTCAAGGTCCAGACATTTGTCTGAAACTTTAGCCAGCTGAGTCGCCATCCGTGGTGTGTCAAGGTCTTGTTCTGACCTCATCTTCTTCATCTCCTCCACCATTCTTGCCATCTCATCCTCCATCTCGTGCATTGTTAACATACAGGTTGATACAGTGTCCAGCACAGCGCCAAACTTCCTCGTGGTGACTTCTTCACCCTTATCAATTCTCTCTGATAGTTCATCTCTCATATCGCCAATGCTTTTATTAATAGTGCCAATCGGACCCTTCACAGACTCAATAACATTCTGATTACAAGAAGTCATGTTTAGCGTCAGCTTTTCTATCTTTTCCATCATCACTCCCAACATGTGTTCCATCCTTTTTCCATCCACCTTTACATCTTTCAGTTCACTTACCGAAAGCTTTAATTCTTCAAATTCTTTGTCCTTGGCCAAGTCTGCTTTGAGTCTTGTAGCCATATCGAAAAGCACCTTTTCTTCGGAAGCCACTTCAAAAATAAATCTGTAGGCTTTGTCTGGCTTCCCCAGGAAAGTTTTGTAACTGTCCTCTGAGTGCTCTTACCCAGGGAAGAATTTATCATTTAACGTGCTTTAAGCCTCTGTTAAATTCACAGCTGTTACTGATAATGCTATCAGCAAGTCGAGCAGAGACTCCGATGTCCTTTTAATTGGTCCCGACCTGTAGATCCGATTTCTTATGTTACCACCTCTCCCCCCCACCCTAACATGCATCCGATCTAAATACAAACATAGGAGAGTAAAGACAATCAGGGATATCTGGCATATAACATGTTTGTTCCATTTAAGAAGCCTTGCCAAGTAAAAGGAAGAAAAGTATCAGAGAAACGATACTGGCCCATGTATTAGAGTAACTATTCTGCAAGTTTTTATATCACACAACACAACATTGTGGATATCTTATATATAATAAGTGGTTCATTCACAGGAGATAAAAACAAATAAATAGAAACATTAATTAGCCATTCAGTATTCTAGAAAAGAAGATTATTTAAAGCTTAATGTGTTTAATTTCTCAGTCTTCTAACCTCTCATTCATTTGGTGAAAGAAAGTGGTGGAATTTCCTACACAAATATTTTATTTTAATTTCCAAAATTCACATGTATTTGTTCTTTTGGGTGGCCATTCTTTGTTCAGTTAGACTTCTGGAAAGTACCTTGGAATGTATGTTGTCATTGAAAACATTGTATTAATGCATACTGTTGATTGTCTTTCCAAATCTGATGATCTTTCCTTGAGCACAGTTTGATTGCACTCCAGATGATTCCTTAATGTAATGTATCATATGTCATAAAACTAGCCAGAATTGCAGTCACAGCACATTCAAAGTGGGAGATATTGTCACTAGTTATTTACTTGGTAATGCATTATTATCTTACAGGAACAGAGGTGCCACAGTGAACTGTAAAATATTGAACCACAATAAACAACATATCATCTTCCCAACAATTCCATAACCCGGCTTTAAAAGCATCAATCACATCTCTTGCCATGCATTCGGAGTCATCGAGTCAGTTAGCATGAAAACAGTCCCTTGGGGTCAGATTATCCAAGGCAAGTATTAATTACTTACCTATACCAATTCCTTATTCAGCACTTAGTCTACAACCATGTATACCTTGGCAATTCAAATGTTCATCCAACTACAGTACTTAGATGCCCGCACCATCCAATTACATCTCTTCTGAGCCACTTTAAATAAAGTGAGCAAATAAATAGAGCATTTAAGAATTACAGCAATTGACATCATATGCCAGATTTTAAATTATTTGAATCAAACAATTACATTCGCACAAATTTACACCAATGTGTCTGAATGGACACAAATTGAAAGAAATGTGGCTTGCTAAAAATATTTCCAGACAGACGTAATTATAGTGTGGCTTTCAAAACATTGATAATCAGGCATGGGGTAAGGAAGCCTGAAGTCCCTCACCAGGAACATTTTCTTTACTTAAAATATCAGGTTCTTGAACCAACCTACACAACTCTAATTCTTTGTTGACTATGACACACTATGGACCACTTCTTGCATGTTCAAGGACTTCTCCAATTGTGTTTTTGCACAAATGTCCTGCTTTTTATCACAGTCTTTATTTTCTTTACACCGTCTTGCAGAATTGGTGTGTAATTTATATCTAATTTTTTTTGAGTGTTGCCTGAATCTATGTGCCTATGCTGCTTCCGCAAGAAAGATTTTCATTGTAGCCATTGTACCATTGCAGAAAATGCAAAAAACTAAACTTGACTAATTTACTGAACTTTAGCATCTTGGAAGACCTGTCCCAAGTCCAGTGGGGAACGGACTCGATGGGCCAAAGGGCCTGTTTCGACTCTGTAACTCTTAAAACTGGAACTAAAAAACATTTAAAATTTGAAGAAAATCGAGACTGCATGATATACCCTGAATTTTCCTTCATTTGTAACAAGTCAGCAGTCTGTGACAATATAGATGAGCAACTTTACGTTCTGAGTCTGCTGACAATATACAGTAACTGCCGAGAACTTCACTCAGTGTCAAAATATTGAAAAATGTATTTGACTTACATGAAAAAAGTGCTGGTAGTTTCTGATTTTAACAGATTACACAATTACACTGGGTGTCTGAGTTCCCTTCCACAGGCCAATATCTGGTCAGTGCCTACCCTGGATGATGCTGGTGGGGGAGTGAGTCTGCTGCTGAAAGCCAAAGAGAATTTGTGTGAGTTCAATAACAGGAAGTGATTTTTAGTTTCCACATTGTTCAAGACCATTAAAAAAAGCTGCTGCCAAGTTACTACACAACAATCAGAGAAGGCCTAAAGACACAGTCGCCATGGCAACCACGCACAGGCATCCTTCACAGTGGACACTTTTGAGAACATGGAGATATTGAGGGAGGCCATCATGATATACTTAGAAAGACGCATTAAACAAGAGGTATCTCCACACGTCCTGTGTGCTGGGGGGCATGAGACGTTTTCCCAGGTGACCATGGAATAATTGCAAGAAATCTCATGATCTCCAAAGGTAAATCTAAATTAGTGTTCACCTGTGAAAAACATGCTCCCCCATCCATATTCACAGATGTCTGCACATAAAAGCATAGAAAAACAAGTATTCACACAACACGCACCAAGATGCAAGTGTGCACACACCACATGCACGCACATATTATATAAACCTGAGCTTGCAATATATTGTTGATTGGGGAAGTGTGGGAATGATGTAGTGTGTCAAAATGAGCTTGTCAGCAGCTAAATGATCATAATAAATATTTGCTGTTTGAACTTCTGGAGTTTGGAAGCCATTTGAGCCATTGGCAGTTGTCAGTCCACTTTGAAGCTGACGAGAAGCCGGAGTGAAGAAGTGGAAGCCAAATAACCAAACGGAAATGAAGCCGAAAAGCCAAATAACTGAAAGGGCGCAATAACAAAAAGCCACCTAAGGGCGGGACGCCTAAATACCAACTCACCGAAAGGCCGCATTGCCGAAAAGCCAAATAACGGACATGATGTCGCCGGGTGGCGGGACTTGTCAGTGATTGGTCCAGATCCCTGCTTCCATCACATCACTGGCCGGGGGATCCCTGGACCCCGACCCACACACAGGGTGATTCAATCCCCGACTCCCACACCGGGTGATTCACTCCCCACCCCCCCCCCCTCCCCCAATCCAGCCGCAGGGACAGATGGCCCGGGGCACATTAGATCATCTGAGCATCTTGAAATCAATCTCATGAGCACGAGTGAAAGATAGCCGAGTGACGCGGTATCAATCAGCCCACATCACACAGTGGAAAAAAATGAAACGGAATTTGCAAATTATTCAACAGCAACTTTCCCTGTTCCCTGACACGAAGGCAGCAATAACATATTTGCCACATATTTGCCTTCAGACTCAGTCTTCAGGGCTGAAGTATGGTCTCGACCAAAATGGCACCCATTCCTTCTCTCCAGAGATGCTGCCTGTTCCGCTGAGTTACTCCAGCTTTTTGTGCCTATCTCGGTTAAAACCAGCATCTGTAGTTCCTTCCTACACAACTGTCACACCAAACTAATTGTCCAGTTTAGCTTGCTGAATATTGCATAAGACATGGTCAGAAGAAAAGGGATGTTATATACTGCCTCTTTTATACATATACGGGAAAAAAGATTAAACATGTGGCAAATATGTAATTTCCGTTCGGTTATTTGGCTTCCACTTCTTTGCTTCGGCTTCTCGTCCTTCAAAGCCACGTCCGGGTACCTGCTAGATGCCCCCATGTCAGCTGTGTGGCATTTAAATACCAAGAAAAGCTACAGATACTTTGTTTGAGACAAATATCCACAGTGTTTACATCTTTAAGCTCTGGAATAGGTATTAATGCAAAGGAAGGTAAGGTGCACTAATGTAAATCGCAAATAGAGTGGTCCATTCCAAATTTATGACATGCATAACTTCATTCAGAAATGATTGGTAGTGTAATCACAGCTGAGTATCATTCAAATTAGATCCCCTTAAAAACACGACACGATCGGGTTTTACAATGGTCATAAAGTTGGAATTGTTCATTGAAACTACATGTAGGCTTGGGAAAATATTCCAGGAAATAAGGTCATGGGTTTATGAAATTATGTAATATTTAAACAAATCAATCTATTTTTTAATATCATTTACATTACACATTTCTTTATTTATTCTCTTGTTTTTAAAACTGTGTTGTAGAACCAGCAGGACATTTCCATCTGAACCCCAAAGACAAATAGCTCAAATAACACTATTTTGTTCATTGCATTTTGCAACCATTTGTGATTCTGCAACTTCTGCCCGAGGTACGTCATCCAGTAGCCTTTTCATTAAAATGTGACTGATGATCCATTCACTGAGTCAAACAACTGTTAGAAATGGAATTACACACACAAGCTTAAATGTTTGTGATTCTGTTTTCTTTAAATACTCAATTTTAATGATCTGAAACAGTTAACAAACTAATGTCAATGAAGAAACACTCCATGCTTCATTAATTCAACAGAAAGCTTCACCTTCTTATTTTCCCAGAATATTTTCCCCAATTAAATAATTGCTTTTCTGTTCTCTTTCTCAAATCTCTCTGCCATTTTTTATTTTCTCCACGATACACTTTGCCATAGACAATTTCAGGCAATCATCATCTTACTCGATCCAAAGCATTACTACTCAGGGCTGTCTGTCTTAATTAGAGAGTTGGTGATGAACGATGGCACAGCGGTAGAGTTGCCGTCTTACAGTGCTTGCAGTGCTGGAGACACGGGTTCGATCCTGGCTACAGGTGCGTCTGTACGGAGTTTGACCACGTAGGTTTTCTCCAAGATCTTCGGTTTCCCCCCTCACTCCAAAGACGTAGAGGTTTGTAGGTTTGACTTGGTGTGTGTGTAAATTAGCCCTAGTGTGTGTATGACAGTGTTAATGTGCAGGGACGCTGGTCGGCGCAAACTAGGTGGGCCGAAGGGCCAGTTTCCACGCTGTATCTCTAAACTAAACTAAAAAACTTACATATGCATGTTTATCCACCTCCACTTCTGCAACCCATTTTCAGAAACTGCTGCCAAAAGAATTTTCACTGTTTGTGCTGATCAGAGGCTTTTAGGGTCTTAGAGTCAGAGTGATGGAAACAGGCCCTTAGGCCCAATTTGCCCATGTTGACCAAGCTGCTCCATCTCCACTAGCCCCACCTGGCCAAGTCTGGCCCACATCACTCTAAACCTTTCCAATCCAACAGTTCAAATTATTTAAAAAAATACATGTAATACAAGTGAAAATATGGTAAAAAGTAATACATTTAATTAAAATTACAATTAACTCGTGTTAACTAATTCAAAATTATAATGAGATTAAAAATGTAAGAGCATGCCTATGTTTACCTATTTTAAGACTGGTGTACAGTGGTGGTGTGGCCCACTCAGCAAATTACAGTACATCTCCGGATTGAATGCTGGGTCCAGGGGCAGATGGATGAGCCAGTTGTGTGTGCATCTGCACTCCGGCATGTTTAAAACATGTGTACTGCAGAATACGGACCAAAATCCAGAAAGCCCTGAAATAAATGCTGCAAAGAGTCAACATTACTCCACAGAATCTCTGGTCTGGTATCAGTTCATCATAGCCCCAAAATTGGAGGAAATCTTCCAAACAGATGTTATATGATAAATATACAACAATCACATACCAGTAACAATTAACCCATATAACCATATACGGCTCTGATCCTTTAATAGGAATTAATTCCAAACGACAGGAGACACATGAATATCAAAGCTGGTAGACTGGTAAATATGGAAATCCTGACCCTTCTATTTGGCTGGCTGGCAATTAAAATTACACAGATACAAAAGGAACTGCAGATGGTGGCTTACAAAAAAAGACACAACCTGCCTGAGTTATCAGTGGGTCAGGCAGCATCCCTGGTGGACATGGATAAGTGACGGTTCGGGTCGGGACCCAAACTTGTTCTCCATGTTTTCCACGGTCTCCAGAGACACTGCCTGACCCACTAAGTTATCCTGTATTCCTTTATCCTGTATCTGTACACTGTGGGTGACTTGATTGTTATCATATATAGTCATTCCGCTGACTGGATAGCACACACATAAAAGTGCCTTGGAATAAGTGACAATAAACTAATCTAAACTTCAGCACTTTGGGTCTTATTTGATTAAAATTACATTTTGGGTATATTTCCCTCTGCTGTGTTCCCACCTCCTAAAAAGATTAAGACTAGTCATAAATCTATATTACTAAAAGTCTGATCTTGACCGCTTTCGGCTCCCTGTGCTGTGATTTCCGCGAGAACGCCGCCACCTACGGCCGTCATGTTTGGCCAGCTTGCACAGAGCCCCACTCCGCCTTCCAGGACCAGAGGACTTTTCCCATCGATGAAAAATCAGAGAGATATTAATGTTTTCAACAAATTCCCCATTCTCTCTGCTGCCCCTGCTGGAGGGAGGGGGAGGGACTATAAAACCAGGAAGTGGTGTGCCTCACTCAGTCTCTGCAAGTTGGAGGAAGCCATCTCACTGGCTTCCTCCATCTTGCAGAGACTGAGTCACATCTCTCTGAGCTCTGAATAGCATTGAACACATGCCAACTCAACTGTGAGTGCCCTTTTTGCAAAAAGTGAGTGCCCTTTATGTGGTTCTAAAATGCTTGCAAAAAGTGTTTATTGGTTCTAAAATGCTTGCAAAAGGTGTCTATTGGTTCTAAAACACTTGCAAAAAGTGTCTGTTGGTTCAAAAATGCTTGTAGAACGTGTCTGTTGGTTCAAAATGCTTGCAAAAAGTGTCTGTTGGTTCAAAAATGCTTGCAAAAAGTATCTATTGGTCCTAAAATGCTTGCAAAAAGTGTCTCTATTGGTTAAAAATGCTTGCAAAAAGAGTCTGTTAGTTCAAAAATGCTTGCAAAAAGTGTCTCTATTGGTTCAAAAATACTTGCAAAAAGTGTTGCTATTGGTTCTAAAATGGTTGCAAAAAGTGTCTATTGGTTCTAAAATGCTTGCAAAAAGTGTCTCTATTGGTTCTAGAATGCTTGCAAAAAGTGTCTATTGGTTCTAAAATGCTTGCAGAAAGTGTCTCTATTGCTTCTAAAATGCTTGCTGAAAGAGTGTCTTTATTGGTGCTAAAATGCTTGCAGAAGGTGTCTCTATTGGTTCTAAAATGCAAAAGTATCTCTTGGTTCTAAAATGCTTGCAAAAAGTGTCTCTATTGGTTCTAAAATGCTTGTAAAAAGTGTCTCTATTGGTTCTAAAATGCTTACAAAAAGTGTCTCCATTGGTTCTAAAATGCTTGCAAAAAGTGTTTATTGGTTCTAAAATGCTTGCTGAAGGTGTCTCTATTGGTTCTAAAATGCTTGCTGAAAGTGTCTCTATTGGTTCTAAAATGCTTCCTGAAGGTGTCTCTATTGGTTCTAAAATGCTTGCAAAAAGTGTCTCCATTGGTTCTAAAATGCTTGCAAAAAGTGTCTCTATTGGTTCTAAAATGCTTGCAAAAAGTGTATTGGTTCTAAAATGCTTGCTGAAAGTGTCTCTATTGGTTCTAAAATGCTTGCAAAAAGTGTCTCTATTGGTTCTAAAATGCTTGCAAAAAGTGTCTCTATTGGTTCTAAAATGCTTGCAAAAAGTGTCTCCATTGGTTCTAAAATGCTTGCAAAAAGTGTCTCTATTGGTTCTAAAATGCTTGCTGAAGGTGTCTCCTCTATTGGTTCTAAAATGCTTCCTGAAGGTGTCTCTATTGGTTCTAAAATGCTTGCAAATAGTGTCTCCATTGTTTTAAAAATCTTAAAATGCTTGCAGAAGGTGTTTCTATTGGTTCTAGAATGCTTGCAGTAGGTGTCTCTATTGGTTCAAACATGCTTTGAGAATGTGTCTCTATTGGTTCTAAAATGCTTGCAAAAGCTGTCTATTGGATTTACGATAGTTGCAGAAAGTGTCTATTGGGTCTAAAATGGTTGCAGAAAGTGTCACTATTGGGTCTAAAATGATTGCAGAAATTGTCTCTATTGGTTCTAAAATGCTTGCAAAAAGTGTCTCTATTGGTTCTAAAATGCTTGCAAAAATTGTCTCTATTGGTTCTAAAATGCTGCCTGGCCAGAGTGACTGAACTGCCAGCCCAAGAATCCATTTGGCCCACAATGTCCATACTAGCCATCTGGAAACCAGTCCCTTTGACCCACAACACACATACTAGCGCTCTAGAAACCCCCCTGCCCCCCACCACTGGCCAGGAATATTGGAATTGGTGGAGAGGTGGAATTTCATTGGGGGACCAACCCTCCCCTTTGAAGCTGGGACCCAACGGGTCCCGCTTAGTCTGGTAATATATATAAATATATAAAAACATTCCTGTTTATGCTGCATATTTCTGGCAGGCTATGATTTGATCATGTTTTGATATTTCATCCAATTCAATATTTATCTATTTATCCAAGCATGTATCTGCCATAATAAAATGAATTTGTGTATTCATAATGTATTCTCAATTTTGCCTTGAGGCATTACATTAACAGACACATGGGCGATTCAATTTGGAACTTTGGTAACAAAGGCATTCATGCAATTGAACAAAAGGCTTGGTAAACTCACTTAATATGCTTTTCAAATCTACTCCCAATTACTAGACAAACAGTTAATACACTAAAATTGAAGTATAATGGTGCCAATATATAAAGTTTCATCATTTTCCAGAATTTTGCTGACCAAAATATCCTATTTGTGAACAAAATATCTTACAATTGTCCCATTTAAATCATTATTCTAATTGTGTGCATCTTGTCCCATTACAAGATGTAATGTAAACTCCAGGGCAATTCCTTAACATTGAAACAGATAAGACGCTTTACAATATAGTATGCAGCAAAGGAGATAAATGGTATTTATTAAAATCAAGTTGAACAAAGGATAAAATTTGTGGGAGGAATTAAAGTGCAGAGAGGATTTATGGACTTGAGGGATTGAGCTATTGGGAAAAATTAAACAGGCTAGGACTTTATTCCTTGGAGCACCGGATGCTGAGGGGTGAACATGGCGGTGCACAAAATCATGAGGGAATAGATACAGTGAATGCACAGATGATTTTACCCAGCACAGAAGAATGGAAAACCAGAGGTCATTGGTTTAAAGTGAGAGGGGCAAGATTTGCAAGGAAGCTGAAAAGCAATTCTTCACTCAGAGGGTGGTGGATATATGGAATGAGCAACCAGAGGAGGTAGCTGAGGCCTGTGCAACAACAACCTTTATAAGACACTTAGGTACATGAATAGGAAAAGTTTAAAGGGATATGGGCCAAAAGTGAACAAATGGGGCTATATTAGGTGGGGCATCTTGTTGGCATGGACCAGTTGGGCTGAAGGGCCTGTTTCTGTGCTGTATGATTATAACCTTATGGCTCTATGAGCGGAATGACACAAATATCTATATTTACTGTAGGTCTGCTATTGTGTGACTTCAAATCTGCAGCACAAAAATCAAAAATCTGCAAACTTCAAAGCAGAATTTTCTAAGTTAGTTTAATATATTTAGAGGTGTTATAAAATAATATGTTGCAATGAGCAAACGGAATGCCAAATTAATTTCCTTCTTGTCAAAAGGAAAGCTGTACATGATATCGAAGTGGATGAAGAACTTTTAAAAAATGGTCCTAGATATTGGCACAGTGATTTTAATTTAGTTTAGTTTAGAGATACAGCATGAAAACACCATCCTTCAACCGATTAAGTCCACACCGATCATCAATCACCCGTTCACACTAGTTCTCTGATATCCCTAACTTTCTCACCTGCACATTAGGGACAATTTTCCGAGGCCAATTAGCTGACATACTTGCACATCTTTGGAATGTGGGAGGAAGCCAGACAACCTGATGGAAACCCACGCAGTTACAGGGAGAATGTGTAAACTCCCCAAGCACCCAAGGTCAGGATGGAACCAGGGTATCTGGTACTGTGAAACTCAAATTCTGAGGCAGAAGCTATTTATTGCAGAGAACTGATACATTCTGTCAAGAAAATAACTAGAGTCTTAATTCTGGTTAATGTAAACTAGGATGAATCAAGAAAGCTGTAAATTAACACATTTAAATTAAAATAGACTATTAGCAAATTCTAGTGATGGGGAAAAAGTAAATCAATGTTTTTGCATGTACATTAATTCAAATGTAATTTTGAAAACTTTGAAGGTATTTCCAGAGAAATTAAAGGAGAAATGGACAGTATAAAATAGGCTTTAGTGCAGTAAAAATGCACTGACAGTATTAGATTGGTTTTACCATGGGCATAGTCTTCATGTTCCTATGTCCATTGCATGAGGAAGTTTGTTCGATAACACTTCATCAAAGATTAAAAGATCATCATTCTTTCAACATTTGGTACAACGGTGCCTGAATCTGTACCAGTTTACACAATTATTTTCAAAATTATTAGAACTTTGTTGGCTAGAAAATAAAATCCATTGTCCATGAAAAAGAAACAGGATATTTTACTTCAGATTTACGTGAGTGACTACGTGAAGAACCCTGTCCAGCCGTTGGTGCATCATTACGTCAGACGCATTGGTGCAGTTGGCCGGCTGGAGCAGCAGAGCTCCTCCAAGCGGTAACTTTAAAACACAAGGTAAGTTTCAAACTTTCTTGCGCTCACTTTCTGTTTTAGCGGTAGGGTGTACACTGTTAAAATGTTACAGAAAGTGAAGAAGGCGTCAGCGAGGCGATCCGCAGGGAAAAGGTTCGAGGACCGTGATAGTATTGTTAGCGGATGCCCGCCTAGGTCACCAAGTCCAACGCCAGCAATGGAGCTAGCGACAATGGACCCGCTGCCTGTGAGCAGCGTAGCCACGCCGGTAGGGCAAAATCAAATAGGCCCGTGGACCCAGAGTCGGGCCTAGAGGTTTTACCCTCACAAGGAGAGACCGTTTGCTCACGGCTCTCACAGGTCGAGGTCTTATAACAAAAGATGCTCGACAGGGACGAACTCCGTGAGGAGGAGTGGTGCCCACGCCAGGCTAGTGGAGATGATGTGCTAGCAGTGCCTATAATAGGGCTGCAAGAATACCCAACTTTTGAGGAGGAGGGTATATCGGTGCAACAGTTTACTGATGCCGATTCAGTGGCTGGAGTGAGCCACAAGAGAGTGAAACTTGAAGTTATTCCAAATATAGCGGAGAAATTTGCAGTCCCGATAGAGGCAGGAGAGCCGTTAGGGGAAGAATTGGCACCAGCCATCCAATATATGCTATCACATCAGCCACAAGAATTGGCAATGGATGAGGTGGCTAAAAAGTATGAAGCCCCTATCAATTGCGGTTTACTAAAAGTACCAATGGTAAACCATCTCATATGGACACCGTTGGGGGTGTCAGCCCCCAAGAACTAAAATTTCAAACAGTATTGAAATTACTTTCAGCAGAACTTACGGCATTTGCTATTATGGTAGACAAGGGGCATATGTCGGAAGCTCACCAAGATGCATTGGGACTTCTGTGTAGTGCCTATTTCGAAATTAACAATATAAGAAGAAGTACTATTCGGCCAATTATAAATCCTAATCTGGCATCATTGTGTAAGCCGCCCAGCGTACAAACGCCTAATCTTTTGTTTGGCGGAGATCTCGCCAAGTGAGTTAGTACCATATCAAACTGCAGGCATCCCAGACGTACTGGAGTTTTTGTCCACTCTTTACTTTGATCAAAAATTAAGCTATAGTGTGATTAATAAAGCCAGAAGTGCTCTGTCTTCTTATTTACCTATGAGTTCAGAGTTACATTCAGTAGGGACACATCCGTTAGTTTCTTGATGTATTTATTTATTTATTTTTAATGTATATTTTTATTAGAGTAGGTAAGCAGTGAATTAGCAAACACATATTATGATAGCAATATTTTGTGTACAACAATCATACATTATTAATATTATCAAATTAATCATTTTGTCTGTAATAAAACAATTTTTATAAAAAGAGAGAAAAACAGAGAGAAAAATAAAATCAAAATCAAAAATAAATCATAAAGAATGGAATAATTTACCATTAATACATCATTAGAGATAAGATCAAGAAATATAGAATATATCTTTTCATTTAATCCGGAGTCCAAGTTTCAGTTAGGGTTCCCTGCCGAACCGATCAACCCTTTTAATGAAAGAAGACCATATTAACCATATAATAACAATTACAGCACGGAAACAGGCCCTCTCGGCCCTTAATACTAACAAAAACGTCTTGTTTGTCCATTAGGGCAAATCTGATTGTTTCCAGGTGTAGGGTCTCCGACATTAGGGTCTCCGACATTAGGACTCCGAATAGTGCCGGAGGATTGGCGTACTGCGCATGTTGTTCCATTGTTTAAAAAGGGTTCAAAGAATAAACCTAGCAATTATAGACCTATTAGTTTGACGTCAGTGGTGGGCAAATTAATGGAAAGGATACTTAGAGATAATATATATAAGCATCTGGATAAACAGGGTCTGATCAGGAACAGTCAACATGGATTTGTGCCTGGAAGGTCATGTTTGACAAACCTTCTTGAATTTTTTGAAGCGGTAACTAGGGAAATTGATGAGGGTAAAGCAGTGGATGTTGTCTATATGGATTTCAGTAAGGCCTTTGAAGGTTGGTTAAGAAGGTTCAATCTTTGGGTGTTAATGGCGAGTAGCAAGATGGATTCAACAGTGGCTGAATGGGAGATGTCAGAGAGTAATGGTGGATGGCTGTTTGTCAGGTTGGAAGCCGGTGACCAGTGGGGTGCCTCAGGGATCTGTGTTGGGTCCACTGTTGTTTGTCATGTACATCAATGATCTGGATGATGGGGTGGAAAATTGGATAAGTAAGTATGCAGATGATACTAAGATAGGTGGTGTTGTGGATAATGAAGTAGATTTTCAAAGTCTACAGAGAGATTTGGGCCATTTGGAAAAGTGCGCTGAAAGATGGCAGATTGAGTTTAATGCTGTTAAGTGTGAAGTCAAACAGTGTGAAGCAGGACAAATCAAAATAGGACGTACATGGTAAATGGTAGGGAATTGAGGAATGCTGTGGAACAGAGGGATCTAGGAATAACTGTGCATAGTTCCCTGAAGGTGGAATCGCATGTAGATAGGGTGGTAAAGAAAGCCTTTGGTGTGCTGGCCTTTATAAATCAGAGCATTGAATATAGGAGTAGGAAAGTAATGTTTAAATTGTACAAGGCATTGGTAAGACCAATTCTGGAGTATGGTGTACAATTTTGGTCGCCTAGTTATAGGAAGGATGTCAACAAAATAGAGAGAGTACAGAGGAGATTTACTAGAATGTTGCCAGGGTTCCAGCAACTATGTTACAGAGAAAGGTTGAACAAGTTAGGTCTTTATTCTTTGGAGCACAGAAGGTTAAGGGGGGACTTGATTGAGGTCTTTAAAATGATGAAAGGGATAGACAGAGTTGACGTGGATACATTTTTCCCATTGAGGGTAGGGAAGATTCAAACAAGAGGGCATGACATGAGAATTAAGGGACAGAAGTTTCGGGGTAACGTGAGGGGGAACTTCTTTACTCAGAGGGTGGTGGCTGTGTGGAATGAGCTTCCAGCAGAAGTGGTGGAGGCAGGATCGATTTTAACATTTAAGAGTAAAGTGGATAGGTATATGGACGTGAAGGGAATGGAGGGGTATGGTCTGAGTGCAGGTAGATGGGACTAGGGGAAAACAAATGGTCGGCACGGACTGGAAGGGCCGAGAGGGCCTGTTTCCGTGCTGTAATTGTTATATGGTTATATGGTTATATGGTTATTTCCGCAATCTACATTTTAATTGTGGGGGATATAGGGCCTTTCCAAAATTTTAATATTAATTTCTTCCCAATTATTATACTGTAATCTAGGAAATTTCTTTGACTTGTTGTAAGTGTTAAACTTTATTCTGATATTCCAAGTATTATTAATTTTGAGTCCGGATCCACTTTAGTATTAATAACTTCAGAAGTTATTCTAAAAATCTCCGTCCAGAAATTCTTAATTTTTATACAATTTGCAAAAGTATGTGTTAAATTAGCCTCTGGATGCTGACATTTATCGCAAATAAAGGAGACCTGTGGGAAGATTCTATTAAATGTAACTTTTGCGTAATGTAATCTATGTAATACTTTAAATTGTATTAAAGCATGTCTGGTATATAACGAGCATTGGTGTACATATTGTAAACTTTTGTCCCATATATCTTTCGTTATGGGTTGGTTTATTTCATTTTCCCATGTATGTCTATATGATTCCGTCGATGGTATCTCACTATCTAAAAAGGTATTATCAATATAAATTGTTAGTTTTTCTGCATTAGGATGCTTATTCAAACACTCATCAAGGATTTCTGGTTCCTTATTCCTATAATCTTGTGTATTTGATTTAACATAATCTCTGAGTTGTAGATATCGAAACAAATTATTTGAGTGTAATCCATAAATCTGTATTCATTCCTGAAATAAAAGAAATGTGCCTTTCTTATGAAGGTGTTCCATCTTTTTGATTCCATAGTTTTTCCATTGTGTAAAACCTTTATCCAGCATGAAAGGTTTGAATAAGGGATTGTTTACAATAGGGAGGCAGAGCGGTATGTTATCCAATTTTAAAGCCTTTTTTAGTTGTTTCCAGATTTGTGTACCACTATCTATTATAGAGTTTTCCCTATGGGTTTTTATTGTGCAATTTTGTCGGTGCAAATATAATTGAACTGATTTCAAAAGGTAAACAGTCCTCCTTTTCCATCCTTAACCAGTCTGGTTGTTGATCAATTTCTTCCAGCCAAAATTTCATGTTTTTAATATGGATTGCCCAAAAATAAAACAGAAAATTTGGTAGAGCTAAACCTCCATTAATCTTTAATACACATAAATGTTTTTTATTTATTCTATGATTCTTGTAATCCCAGATGAAACTTGTAACAGTAGAGTCTACTTTAAAAAAAAAAAAGATTTTGGAATATATATCGGGATTGACTGAAATAAGTACAATAATTGCAGCAGAAAGATCATTTTTATAGCATTAATTCTACCGAACATTGAAATAGGAAGTGTTTTCCAGTATTGAATATTCTTTTTTAGTTTATTCAGTAAAGGTGGGGAATTTGATTTAATTAAAGAAGTATACACCTTAGTTACATAAATACCTAGATATTTAAATTTTTCCTCAACTATTTTAAAAGGTGATTGTTGTAGTATATGTAAATTGAGTTCCATTATTGGCATGATTTTGTTTTTATTCCAATTAATTCTATATCCTGAGAACTGACCGAATTGAGTTATTAGATTTAATAAATATGGAATACTAATTTCTGGCTTTGTAATATATATTAATACATCATCTGCATATAGAGAACTTTTTTTCATTGTATCTTTAGTATTATACCCATGTATTTCTGAATTAGATCTGACATTTTCTGCGAGTGGTTCAATTGCTAAAGCGAATAATAATGGAGATAACGAGCATCCTTGTCTACAACCTCTAGAAAGATTAAATTTAGTTGATAACAGTTGGTTTGTTAGTATTCTAGCTGTTGGGTTAGAGTATAAAAGTTTAACCCATGTACTGTACTTCTCTCCCAGTTGAAAATTTTCCATCACTGAAAATAAATATGACCATACTACTTGATCAAAGGCTTTTTCAGCATCTAGCGAAATAATTGCTAGATCTGCATTAGCAATTCTATTTGAGTATATAATATTAAATAATCGTCTCAGATTGTAAAATGAGCGACGTTTTGGGATAAAACCTTTTTGGTCAGTGTATTAATTTGTTAATCACTAAGCTCAATCTATGAGATAGGATTTTAGTTAATATTTTCTGATCAGTATTTAATATAGCTATTGCTCTATATGAGGCCGGGTCTTCAAGATCCTTATCAGTTTTAGGTATAAGTATTATTGTAGATTTGTTTAAAGTTTCCGGGAGTTGCTGTTGAGTATAAACGTGTTTATACAGTGTTTGTAAGCGTGGAGAAATCAAATCATAAATTTTTTAATAAAATTCAGAGCTTATGCCATCAGGGCCTGCGGCCTTTCCATTTTTTAAAGATCTAATTGACTCTTCGATACTAGAATGTTGCCAGGGTTCCAGCAACTATGTTACAGAGAAAGGTTGAACAAGTTAGGTCTTTATTCTTTGGAGCGCAGAAGGTTAAGGGGGGACTTGATTGAGGTCTTTAAAATGATGAAAGGGATAGACAGAGTTAACGTGGATACGTTTTTCCCATTGAGGGTAGGGAAGATTCAAACAAGAGGGCATGACATGAGAATTAAGGGACAGAAGTTTTGGGGTTACGTGAGGGGGAACTTCTTTACTCAGAGGGTGGTGGCTGTGTGGAATGAGCATCCAGCAGAAGTGGTGGAGGCAGGATCGATTTTAACATTTAAGAGTAAAGTGGATAGGTATATGGACGTGAAGGGAATGGAAGGGTATGGTCTGAGTGCAGGTAGATGGGACTAGGGGAAAACAAATG
Source organism: Okamejei kenojei (assembly GCA_035221665.1). Classification (NCBI taxonomy): domain Eukaryota; kingdom Metazoa; phylum Chordata; class Chondrichthyes; order Rajiformes; family Rajidae; genus Okamejei; species Okamejei kenojei. Next base: position 12,424,171 of record CM069143.1, read on the forward strand.
GTTGGCACGGACTGGAAGGGCCGAGAGGGCCTGTTTCCATGCTGTAATTGTTATATGGTTATATGGTTATATGATATCTTTTGTCATTATTTCAGCTCCTAATAATTCTTGCTCTTGCAAATCTAAGCCTTTAAGGTTACATTTCTGTAAAAATGCTTCCATTCCTATTGATTGTTCTGTCACTTTAGTTGAATAAAGATTTTGATAGTATTGTGAAAATCTGTCATTAATATCTTTGGGGAGTGTTAGTATTTCTCCCTTATCTGATCTAATCTTATGAATCGTTTTTTTCCCCGTCCAATTTACGAAGCTGGCATGCTAATAGTTTTTGTGGTTTATCACCAAATTCAAAATTTAATTGTTTTGTGTGTTGATAAAGTTTTATTACTTGGTCAGAGTATATTTTATTTAACTTATATTTCAGTGCTGCAATTTTGTTATGTTTTGCCAATGAAGATGCTCCTGCATTTTCTATGTCTAATTGCCTTATTTCCATTTCCAATGTCTGTTGTTTAGCTCTATTCTCTTTAGTAAGAAATCCCTGAGAGGAGATCAATGCCCCTTGTATAAATGCTTTAAATGGTTCCCAAAGAAGGGAAGCAGAGATTTCAGGCTGGTCATTGACCGCGAAAAACATATAAATCTGTTTTACAAGATATTCACGACATACGTGTTCATTTAAGATTTGAGGATTAAGTCTCCCTTGTGTCTGTTTCTTGTCCATTCCATTTAGTTTAATCATAAACGTTAATGGAGCATGATCTGAAATTATAATGTTATGATATTGTGACTTGTAAGTAAATGGAATTAGTTTAGAGTCTACTAAGAAATAGTCTATCATTGAATATGTTGTATGCACAGGTGAGTAAAATGAATATTCTCGTCCGGATGGGTTTTCAATTCTCCAGACATCCTTAATATTTGTATTGTTTATATATGAGTTTAAAAATTCACTTGACAGAGATTTTGATATTCTTTGAGTTGATGATCTATCTAAATATGAATCTAGTGTACAATTTAAGTCTCCACCAATTATTAAATTATTTTGTGTGCATTCCAGAATAGTATTAAGTATTCTCTTGAAAAACAGTGGACTATCATAATTTGGTCCATATACATTAAGGAGAGTCACTTTTTTTGAGTATAATTTGCCTACTACTATGATATATCTACCGTCAGTATCTTCTACAGTTGATATATGTTTGAAAGGTATACCTTTACGGACTAAAATTGCAACCCCTCTAGATTTATGTGTGAATGAGGAATGATACGTTTGAGCAATCCATTTTGTGTTCAATCTATATTGCACTTCCTTTTTAAGGTGAGTCTCTTGGAGGAAAATTATGTCTGTTTTAAGCAATTTTAGGTGAGCTAATACTTTGCCTCTCTTAATGGGTTCATTAATTCCCTTAACATTCCAACTGCAGAATGTAATTCCTTCACCCACAGTTTTCACTTTTACGTCTTGCATCTCGGTAATTTCAATGTTCTTTGCAAATTTAAAGGCCTCTGTGTGGTTGGTGAAGAAGTATCCTTTCTTGTCGTGGGTGATTCTCAATGTTGCAGGTTACATCAATCCATATCTCAGGTTCATTATATTCTTAAGTATTCTTCTTGTGTCTGTAAACAATGCTCTTTTCTTGGCAACCTCCGCCGGGTAGTCTCGAAATATGCTGATCTTGTCTCCTTCAAATTCAAGATATCTGCTGTGAACGATTTTCTTCATCATGTCATCTAAGACATGGTCATATTGCACCTTCATTATCAGTTGTCTTGGAGGGGCGTCCGCCCCTGGACGGCGTCTCAGTGCTCTATGTGCCCGAGCAAGTAAAGGTGCTTGATTCAGATTTAAAACTTTCTTTAGCAGATCTGCAGCAAATTCACGGGGGTCACGGTTCCCCTCTCTTCTTTCCCGGACGCCAATAATTCTTAGATTCTGGCGTCTCTGTCGTCCCTCCAAGTCAATGCATTTTCAGTTATTTTATGCAATAAGTCCGATAAACGCTTGTTCTCAGAGAGAAGCTTGCTTGTAGTTTTAGAGCTTGTTTCAGCGATTTCCTCTAATTCGATTACAGATTTATGTTGTTGTTCTAGTGCCTGCGAGATGGGGTCCAACTTCAAATTAAATATGGATTTCATCAGTTTCAATTTAACATTTACCTCTTCAATCTTTTGATTTAGATTTTCTTCCATGGTCAGCTTCCAGGAATCCAGTTGTTCATGTACAATAGCAACGATATCTTTCTTCATTTCTTCTTTAATTTCTTTATAAAAAGTTTTCAACTCATCTGTAAAGTCATGTTTGAGTTTTTTAAATTCTGCCGTTATTTTTGAAATTTCTATAGCGAGAAAACTTCTTAATTCTTCCACATCTGACTTTTTTTTTCTTGAGATTTCTTCTTGGGACGCTGTTAAACCTGAGGCCGAGGTTTCGGTTGGGCCTACTTCCTTAGACCTAACCGATTTTCTCTGTTTGGGGGGGGGGGGGTATGTTGTGGAAACATACCGTCGGTTTCGTCGCGCGCCTGATGACGTCACAGGCTTACTGCAATCAGTCGGTAGCATTGTTGAGCAGGTAAGTCCTGATTTTTTTCCCCGTTTTTTTTCCGGATTTTCGGAGCTAAATGGCGTGAGTCTGCCTACTCCATAGCGCCACCGGAAGTCCAGTTTCTTGATTTATGAAGGGAGTTTTCAATTCTAATCCTCCTAAACCCAGGTATTCCGGTATATGGAATGTGAGCGGTTCTTATGCATCTTCGCCAGTGGACTCCTGTCTAGCCAAACTAACCATGAAGGTGGTCATGCTTATGGCGTTGGTATCAGCCCAACGTGTGCAAACATTGCAAAAGCTACGGCTAGACAGAATGCAGGCATCGGCAGATACCATTACTTTTTATGTCTATGATCTGTAGAATAGTAGAATAGGCATGACAGGATTTAAGATTGTTTTTTCAGCATACCCCACAGATGCTCGCCTGTGTGTAGTATCACATTTGTCTCATTACATTGAGGCTACCAGAGTCCTACGAGGAACAGAGTCTGCATTATTTATTAGCCACAAAAAAACACACAGTAAGGTGTCGGTGCAAACAATCTCAAGGTGGCTAAAGCAGGTTCTGGGAAGTGCTGGGATTGATACTGATAAATTCAAATCTCATTCCACCAGGGCGGCATCAACTTCCGCGGCAAGGGCGATGGACGTGCTTATAGACCATATACTCGCGGCCGCGGGATGGTCCAGTGAGCTGACCTTCCAGAAATTTTATCATAAGCCGATTACAAGGCTGGGGGTGTTTGCTGATTCTGTTTTGAGTTATGTTATAGTTTCCCCCTGAGTTAGAGGGGTTGCTATTGTTTCGTTTATAAATAAACCGTTATTCATTTGACAATGTTATGATTGATGCATTATTGATTATTTAATGACTTGAGTCAATCAATGCAGTGTGAACGCCGGATTTGGGTCTGCGGCATGACATCACAGAGCTTTGAAATCTTCACGTAGTCACTCACGTGACTCCGAAGTAAAATAGTAAGATTGAGAACCTACCAGTTTGGAGTTTGATCTTTATTTTATGAGGAGTTATGATGAGGGATTACGTGCCCTCCGCTCCCAACCCTCATAAATATCATCAGGTTGTTCTAGTCTCTGTTATCTTACTATTATACTTCATTCATTATTACCTGTGATTTCACTCCGCTGCTTTGAAGATTGACGCACCAATGGCTGGAAGGGGTTCTTCACGTAATCCCTCATCGTAACTCATAAAATAAAGATCAAACTTCAAACTGGTAAGTTCTCATTTAATCTTACTATTTTACTTCCTGATTTATTAATTGATAGAGAATATTTGATGTTAATCCATCGATCTTCTAGATGGCACTATTGTTATTTATGTGGTGATCCAGGAGCTATATGTCAAAACTATTCACTGGCATGTTATTTTGCTGGGCTGTACAAATCAATTCTGGCCTTAACAGGTTGGTGTTAGTCATCTCCAGTGCAGGGCCAAAATGGCTGTACTCAGTCACCCAAAGCAAGCAGGCCAAAACAGTAATTGTTTCTCCATCCACAGATGCTGCTTGGCCAGCTGGGTGCTTTTCTGGATTTTCTGTTTTTGCTTTTCCAACACTATTATTGAGTTATGAATGCGATTAGAGTTCACCTAGCCAGGATGTTTGCAGCAGGCTGGTATTGAATTGTTATTGGTTTGGCCAGAGACTGTGGTGATATGAATAACTTAAGAATATTACATGGTTCTGATGTAACAATTGACGTTACAAAAGCCTCCCTCTCAACCATATCAAATAAACCTTGTGTTACTCCAAGAAAAAATTATGTTTGACCTTTATTAAAACAAAAACAAAAAATGCTTTGATGGGAATGCCTGGGTTCCTGAAAGAATGGCATATAGATTTTATGGTCTTGATGTTAAGGCTCCAGTAGCTGACAAGTACAATTCCTGACTTGGTAGAACCTAGGCTGTAAATTGTGTGTTGAATTCTCAGTTCCCAGTTCAAAGGAAGTGCATTTAACTGCAAAATGTAACTCTTTCTCTTTCCACAGCTACTGCCTAACTTACTGAATGTTTTCAGTACTTTCTGATTTTATTTCATAATTTCTGAATCTGCAAGCCTTTTTTTTCAAGCTGTTATTGGTTTTGTTTCCTGTTTTCTGCTATCTGCTTTATCCATGCACTATGGTTACATTTAAGAAAATATGCCCTTCTAATAAAATCCATTCAGCGGATCTGCATCTATTGGTCACCTGCTTTTGAATCGCAAAGACCAAAAACTACACACCCACGCACACAACAGATGCTTGCATAGTCCTAATGAGTTCAATAAGAGATTCAATGATGCAGACAGCATTGATGTTTCAGTCCACTGCCCTGTCAAGAAGGCCTTACTACTGCCTTTACTTCGGAGAGGCTTAGTTGTGGATTTATCTACCACCAGATCTGGTCAGATCTCAGTTCTTTGCCTGACTTTCATTTCCTCCAAATGCCTGAGTAAGTGTAATGAAATATGAGCAGTTTTTGAGGATTCAGATCAATAATGGAGGAACAAGACACAAACATTTTTTTTAAAGATAAAAACATTTGTTAAAATAGCAATAAAACTACAATAAAATGACTTAACAAGAGCAAGCCAGCAGATAATCATTGAGTCTCGTACATCCTTCAACTACAAAAAGTTTGTCGGGAATTCCTTCTTATGACAGCTTTGCCTGAAGTTATATCAAAGTCTGTGGGTCCTAATGCTATTCTGGAATCATGGCCTGAGGTGCATTCCAGTGAGCTCACTCACAGCATGTCCTTCTATAATGAATAAGCTTGTGCTTCTTCCCTAATCTACAGTCAACTATGTTTTTCTGAAGACCTGATATCCTTCATAATTATTTAAACAAGGGGCGTTTATTATATGAGTGACCAAGCTAGTCTCATATATCTCTGGGAAGAAACGTTTGACTTATCTTACTTCTATATTGATTGATTGAATGAACCAGTATGAACACAGGCCCATTGGTCCATCGAGTCCATGCTGACCATCAAATGCCTGTATATTAGTTCCATATTATCCCACTTTTTCATCCACTCCTTACATGCTAGGGGCAATTTATAGGAGCCAATTAACCTACAAACATGCACATTATTAGGATGTTGTAGGACAGCAGAGCACCCAGAGGAAACCCACCATAAACAGAGAAAATGCAAACTCCAGACAGTTGGTGAGGATTGAACTGGGGTCTCTGGCTGCGTGAGGCAGCAGTGCTTCCTGCTGTGCCACAGTGTCGCCCCTATTGCCAACTCTATATGTCCTTGCAGTTGCATAATGTAAAGCCTCGTGATTTACTGGCTCATCCAAGTGACCCCAATTATTTTGCTAAGCTTCTAATTGTTTTTCTAAATGAGTCTGTTTGATAGATCTAGAAACTGTTAACAGACAATTCAATTTTAATGAAAAAGCCCGTTTTAACCCTTACATTACAGTTATGCACCACAGCACTTCTAATGACTTCCCTATCTGACTGTTCCACAAAATTATTACATTTGATACTGATAAATTGTATAAAAAATATCTTACAACTTACAATTAAGCATTGTAATTTTATATCAGACAAATCAAAACTGGTTATTAAAAATGAAATAAAACATTTTTTTTCGTAAATAGTTTAACCAAATATTTTTTTTCACTGAAAAATCTAATTTATTATAGAAACATAGAAACTTAGAAAATAGGTGCAGGAGCAGGCCATTTGGCCCTTCTAGCCTGCACCACCATTCAATATGATCATGGCTGATCATCCAACTCAGTATCTCGTACCTGCCTTCTCTCCATACCCCTTGATCCCTTTAGCCACAAGGGCCACATCTAACTCCCTCTTAAATATAGCCAATAAACTGGCCTCAACTACCTTCTGTGGAAGAGAATTCCAGGGATTCACCACTCTCTGTGTGAAAAATGTTTTTCTCATCTTGGTCCTAAAAGATTTCCCCCTTATCCTTAAACTGTGACCCCTTGTCCTGGACTTCCCCAACATCGGGAACAATCTTCCTGCATCTAGTCTGTCCAACCCCTAAAGAATTTTGTACGTTTCTATAAGATTCCCCCCTCTATCTCCTAAATTCTAGCGAGCACAAGCCGAGTCTATCCAGTCTTTCTTCCTTTGAAAGTCCTGACATCCCAGGAATCAGTCTGGTGAACCTTCTCTGTACTCCCTCTATGGCAAGAATGTATTTCCTCAGATTTGGAGACCAAAACTGGACGCAATACTCCAGGTGTGGTCTCACCAAGACCCTGTACAACGGCAGTAGAACCTCCCTGCTCTTATACTCAAATCCTTTTGCTATGAATGCTAACGTACCATTCGCTTTCTTCACTGCCTGCTGCACCTGCATGCCTACTTTCAATGACTGGTGTACCATAACACCCAGGTCTCGTTGCATCTCCCCTTTTCCTAATCGACCATGAAGATAGACTAAATGAAAAATCTATTTTTTAAATATTATTCAGTGTCATTTACCTCTGTGTTTGTTGTTTACATTAGTATGCAAGCCAATTTATATTTTATGTGGCTCAATATTAATGTCTTTTCTCATCATCGTCCAATGAAGGAATATACCCATTTTACTAAATTAGAGACAGTATTACAACTTCTTGTTGTAATCCTACCCACAAATATATACATTTCCCTTAAAGTTAAGCAATAAGAATTAACCTTTTACGATTGTCAGTTCCATAATCATTACACAAGATTGGTGTACGTTTTATAGCTGTCCCAAATTCACCTGGATATTTTACCATGCCCATGGCCATTAATGTCACAGACAAATTAGCTTTGATTATGGAGTACTTACACAACTCATTAATCATGACCCAATGCACATATTTTCTTATTTAGATTTAATTTCCTTTTCTGTGCGATACCAACAAAGCTAGAGAAGCTGTAACATAGGACACCATGCATACCAGAAAAACCATGGGCATTGTATTAGAACTAAGTGATGCCACAACAATAGATTAGACTGAAGCTCTGCAGTCCAACCGCATGCAGTCATAAATGGTGGTGGATAATTCAACAACTAACTGGAGAAAGAGGATCCAAGAAAATTCCATCCTCCAAAATGCAGAGGTCCAAAAAATATGTGTGAAATACAAGGCTGAAAAATTCAGAACCATATTCAGCCATAAGAATCCCAGAAGAAAACTGCTTCAGCTTTCTCCTGAATTCCCCGTCATCGCTGACACCAGCCAATTCAATTCACTCCAAGTGATAAGAGGAACTATTTGAGAGCACTGCAAACAACAGAGGGTGTTGGACCAGATAGCAGGGCAGTATTTGACCAAGTGTAGCATCAATGCATCCCTGATAAAACAAATAAATGGACATCATAGGAAAAACAGGTCACTGACTGGAACCATTCTTCATACAAAGGAATAAAGTTGTGGTAATTGGAAGTTAATCATCCCAATTTCATAATATCAACCATAGTGATTTCTAAGGGTGGAGTTCAAGGCACAAACATCTTTGCTGCTTCATCAAATACCTCCCTTCCATTATACAGTAAGACATGGGGGATATTTTCAGATGATCGTAAAATAATTTTACAAGCTTGCAAAAGATCCCAGACGATTTTGAGAAATAGGCAAGTAAAATGTGTTTTACTAAATTGTGAGACAATGGACATCTTCAACAAAGGAGTCTAACTACCTGTTATTGAGGTTCAATGGCGTTATCATTAATATCCTGGTGGTATTAACTGCAGCAGCCTGGAGTATCATGACCACAAAAGCATATCAGAAGTTGGGCGTCCAGCACTAAGTAATTAATGTCCTGACACTACAACTTCTTTCCACTCTCTATCAGTCAGAAATCAGGAGAGTGACAGAATTCCAGCTGAATTCTGCATTTTACGCTGGCACCCTCAAGGAGATACGAGTGCAAATGACCATGGGGATGATTGTAATGCGAGAGAAGCTCTGTACACATGCTGCATTCTGCGAAGGAGATGAATTTGCTTCTCTGACAGCTCTTGCCTGGTTGTACAATAAAGCAACTTAAAGAAAATTAATGCAGGGCCACTGTGACTTCCAATGCAATAGACAATGCCCCCATTCGCCTTTGCCTGTACAACATAGCAGACCCACCTGAATCAATTACTTGCTGATCAGGAGTCTCTTCATGAGCCGCTCCTCTGACAGGTACTCATTAAACATTCTATTCTACAGTTTCCTTGATCCTCATTCCCTTTGTCCTGTTTTCACACCTTACTTTCCTTTATCTATACACTTTCTTATCTATGTATCTTCCTCTTCCCTGACATGTCTTGACCCGAAATGTCACCCATTCCTTCTCTCCAGAGATGCTGACTGTCCCGCTGAGTTACTTCAGCATTTTGTGTCTATCTTCTGTTTAAAACAGCATCTGCAGTTCCTTCCTACTCATTAAACATTCTGACAGGATTGGATCTCCTCCCCAGGGTCATTTCCATGCCCCATCTAGTAGGTTTCTCTGATCTTTATATTTTCATTTGCTGCTATTCTGGAACATGAGCAGAAAGACAACTTAGCTTCCCATTTTGGACAGTTGGAGGTCTTGCTGGAGATTCTCATTGAGTTTCAGCTGCAGCTCTTTGTGGTTGCACATTTGATAATACCACTTCAAGCACTTCACAGTACAATTCTTTTGAACATCTTGACCTCATAGGCAATCTCCTAGAAACCTTATGAAGTCAATCAGAATCTATTTAAATAACCTAGATGGGAGTATGGACAGTGAAGTGATTCATGCTACAGTCATATGTTAGGTTCCGAGTGTGAACCTAACACGTGATAAAAGATGAATAATCATTCCTAAATCTGACAGATCTGGAATCAAACCATGAACAGTGATGTCATCAACTTTTTAGTGTGCATATCTCAGGTATACATGCACAACATATGTGCTACCAAATTACTAATTTTGCAAATGATTTGCAGATCATGATAAACAAATGCTCCAATTTTGACTGAAATTGGAAACAAATCAGTGATTGCCCCCTCAAAATAATGTAGATACTCACTGCATTCAGTTCCCAACCACTCTAAACTTTGCTGTATAGTATTATTTTCCACTAGAACTTTTGACGTTTAGTAATATTATTCAATATATTCAATGTGATTTTATTACTGGCGCAATGCAGAATTTTATTGGCACAAACAAACACACTGGAGCATCAACGTGGGCAGATCACCTCCATACCAGTGCGTGCAGTAGGGGGCATCCCACCACGCTATTTCCTTGGCTTCTTGGCAATCAAACGGCATCAGAAATGAGAGCAGATATGACATGCAATGGAATTGTGAATATTTAAAAGGGTTCATGAAAATTCACGATGCTATTTTTGGCTTCAAATACAGGTTTAGTCGAAGAACGTGTAAATCAGTTGCTTTAATAAGATGCCTGTGGATAAGTAGGCCTGACCGCACATACTCAATGACTGGCCCATCAAACACATAGCCCACCAACATCTTGGGCATTGAACTATATTCATTTAAAACTGAGTTTTCTGGTACTTTCATCCGGCTTATCATAAATTACCTCAGAGCAACATTATTATGTACTTAATATGCTGTGCCACAAAGTGAGGTGCATGTAGTATTTCATCCCTGCATTTGCCATGTTGTACCTTGGAGGGAGAAGAAAGTGGCTGGCTTTCTCTAAAAGGATAGATCACTGGGCCTCCATGAATGAATCATAAGATGGTCCTGAGGTTATTGCTACCCTGTGGCAGGTGTTGTCTGGCCATGCTCTCTGCTTGGTCAGCTTTCCAGCTTCATTTGAACAGGAAGGCAAATGCAACATATATCCATTAACTACTAATGAGGATTTCTTCCATAAATCCAGTTGTCTGTTTGGAATTGAATGGTTTGGGGTAAATACAATACTGGAAATATAGCTTTAAGGTTCCATCCAATTAATTCAACTACACGGTAAATCATTGGAAGAAACCGTTATAATTTCATGCCAATGTCTTTATTGCCCAGTAAGACTTATCTCGCCTGAGCTGTACTGTGGGTTGTTTAGTCTTGCATCCATTTAACTGAATTATTACACAATGTTTTGATCATGCAGAAATAACTCTGGAGCTCTCACCATTTAAAGCTTCTTCCACATCTTAATTTCCTCTGCTCCCTCTCTAATTCCACTTCTATCGTTATTACGCTGGGGCCATTTGGCGGGCCCTTTTTTTTCAAACAACTCTGACTGTGAAGACTGGCCTGGGTAAAAACACACCACAAAAATAACAAACTGACGAAGATAGATGACCTGCTGATAACTGCTGTACAGCTCTGTGACTCCAAGTCTCTGACCAAAATTCTGTATTACAAATTAAGGATAGTTCAGAGACACAACATAACTGGAGGAGAAATGTATCATGGTTAATAGTGTTAAACATATGTGTTGTTCACCTGGTGTATTTACTCATTGATATTTGTTCCATTGACTTCATTGGAATTGAATATGTAGAATTCAATACAACCTGTAGAAGATACTCTCCCAAACATACCACATATGCGACTAAAGAAGAATGTCTCCCAAGTATGGGAGAATGCAACATATTTCACAGATGTAACTAGACTTGCATTATATCTCCTTGCAGACTAACCACAATTTAAGAAAATATCTGCTTTATGTAGCAGTTCTTAATTCTCAGTGATAAACTAATTGCACTATCAGTACGTTTGTGTCGCCAGACGGACCAAAACCAGTCGAGCCTGTGTCAACTGAGAGAAGAATCAAAGAGAAAAAGTATTGTCACACTTTTATAAAAATCAATGATTAGAAATGGAAAATTATTTCCTTTTAAATCATGCTTCATGCTCATCAGCAGTTCCAACTGAGCACAGAATATCAAAATAATTTTGTACTTATGCAACAGCAAAGTAGTTGGCTAAAACTGCAAAGCTTTAATCTCATAACAATCTTCATCATGTCAGGCATTCCAAATAGTGATATTAATAGGCAGGCATAAATATTATTTAATTTGCTTTTCTATAAATATTTAATGATTATTCTAGCTTGGGAAGCACCATGGATAAATAATTTAGAGAAAATAATCAGTGCCCATACATTATTATACCAGAATGTTTCTATAATCAATACGTTAATTTAAAAATATTAGATAGATGGAAAAATTGAATTCAAAATCTTTATATTTTTCAGAAAGAGTGACTAATTTTTCAAAAAAACTTTTACAACATATGCACTCGTAATTTGTACTGAAACAAACTATGTTGTTTTGTAGATGATTAATTGATGTTATGAAAAAAGGTCTCAGAGGGCTTGTTATTTTCAAGCATGTAATCAGACTAACATATATTTCTACAGTATATTAATGTAGCAACCACTGCAGGAAAGGTTAGTAAACAGATTAGTTTTAAAGCAGTATTATTCAATATAGCCAGGAAATATTGTTCAGGATCATCAGTGCTACTATATGAACATCAATGCTCTCCATAATAATTGCACCATTTTCAAATTGTAATTTATTTTAGCATTTGAAACAATCATGACTTGGAAAGATTTTTCCAACATGTGTTTATCTGCACTAATATTTGCAAGCAAAGTGGCTTTCTGTTATCCTATTAATCATGGAGATTATCTATTATGATTGACCCACCAATACATTCAATCATAATATTCTGTACACTGAGGGAATCAATTGCTGGGGATTGCATTGGAAAGTGGATGAGATGAAGGATTAGCAAGATCTAACTGGCTTCAAGGGGCATATGACTTGCAAGTAATTCTTATATTTAATGCTTGAATATAAAACAATTAAAACAACTATAAATAAAGTCCAAATGATCTCCAATTCTACAAAGGGGATTCCATTCATATGTGGTTTGAGAATGTCATTTTAAGAATGGATCTATTATGGAAGCAGTATGCAATGCCAGGCAAACATCATCTTTGCACAATGCACCTTGTATTTGAGGGATTGGATCCTTTATTGCTTATTTACAGAAGTTGCAACCATACGATTTAGGCATACGTGCCGGAAAGAAGATAAATGCTAAGAAATCATCTCTTTGGTGATGGTTATTTGAAAATTCAAGTGAAAAATTGAGGTGGGTCATTCTCCTTTTCAGCATTGACAAGATACTGCATTTATAGTGTTGATGTTATGATTGTGGACTGAGGAGGTCATTTGGGACAAATTTTAAAAATAATTCATACTTGTTTTGGAAGAAATGTGCACCTTACCTTCAAGCCCCAAGTTGAATTTAGACTAGTTTATTTCCAGACATAAGAAATATTTGCAGAAACGTGCTCCATTGGGTACAAACACTGGTGGCTCATTAGTGGAAAATTATCCAATTCATCTCTGTCTAGTCCTTAGTAAAAACTGTCTCTTATTATTAGTTCCAAAGGAAGTGCTTTGCAAATGCAGGGAATGCAAATGTCACCCAATGAAAAATAGGTTGCCTTTTACAAATTAAGGTTAATGTCGAAGAGCAAAATAGAGATCACTATAAATTTATGTGGGCAATTTACAAAAATATATATGGCAGATATTAATCACAAAGTAATAGACTTGAACAGACTTGGACTTCACCTGCACATCCTGTTTTATGCTAAAGGATTTCCTTACTGTAATGTAATAGGGATTGCAAAAGATATCATTAGCAAGAATTGCTACTCGTCCCTGGCAAACCACAGTGGAGAGACCAGGTGGATACAGGAGAAGTCAAGGACAAGACTGAATTTGACTTAACCAAGAAAAGTTTTGGAAGAATGCCATTTCATGTGGTTGATGAGCTAAGGAACAGATAACTGGTAAAGTCATTTACACCACAAAAGAAAATAATACTCCAGTAAAATAAACCAGCCTATACAATTTCTTTTTTAACAAAAATACTCCACTCCAGCCATTGTCTTGGTGAATATCCTCCACACCCTTTCAACTTCAACTGTGTCCCTCTTATGGCACAGCGACCAGAACTCCGAACAATATTCCAAGTGTGGCCGAACCAGTGTTTAATACTGTTATCACACAATGCCCCATCTCTTGTATTCTATGTCAATAGAAGGCAAGCATCACATGTGGCTTTTTCACCACCCTGTCTCTATATGTAGCCACTTCAGAGATATGGATTTGTATCCCAAGGTACTTCTGTTGATCTATTGTTGCTAGGGCCTTGACATTTACTGTGTATATCCTACCTTGTTGATCCTCCCAAAATGCATCTTCTCACCCTTGGAAGGATTAAATTCCATCTGCCATTGCTCTGCCCAATCTCCCAGCTGATCTATACCCACGTTCATTGTTAAACTGATCCATTTGTGTTTTTAGTGTATCCAATATCTGAAATTAAAACAGAAATGTTGGAAATAATCATTGGGTGTCTGCGAAGAGAGAAAAAAAACACAATTAATTATGCAGTTCCAACATTTCCTGATTTTATTTCAGATTTCCAACATCTGCGGCTTTTCATTTCCTATTTAACCAAAATGTGAGTCCAGTAGTGAACGCAGATGGGTGGTGTCATGGGTTCAGGCACCGACATTGACAGAGTTATGAGCATTTCATTTCAGTCTAGAAATCTCTCTTCAGACAGATTGCTGATATATTGCCTTGCAGTGTCAGCAGCAGATTCAGTGATCACAGGCTGGAGTCCTCTCTCAAAAAGACAGCCTTTTAGTTATTGGATTGCCACTCTGCCAGTGTACTTGGTTTTGATAGCCAGTCAGTCAGACCTGACTGGTGTCATTAATGGCAAAAGGGATGCCTAGTTGCTGAACTGCTTCTGGTCATCTATCACAGCCATCTTCAGCTTCCGTCAATCAAAGCTATCATGATTCTTGATAAGATACTGAGTGAGTGTAAATTTGGACCTTTGTTGGATTAAAAGGATTCCTTACTGAAATCACAACTTCTACTAATTTTCCTTTTCAGGTCATTGATTTTTCCTTCACTTTAACAGACCTGGGCCTAGCTGCTTGGGAATGGGGACCATATATCAATGACAAACCACTATTGTATAAGGATTAATGTTACCAACTGCCCATTGATTCTTTCAGCTCATTGCCTTTGTCACAAGTCACAAGTCCTACCAAAAATGTTTGCTTGCACATTAATCTGGAAATTATTTTGCCACACAGAGCAAAAAATGGCATGAAGCACCACAGTTTCTCAGTCATTCAAATTTAAGTCGATTAGTTTAAACTAGTAAGATTAAACGAGAACTTACCAGTTTGAAGTTTGATCTTTATTTTATGAGGAGTCGAGTTGAGGGACTACGTGAATAGAAGACCGTACAGCCGTTGGTGCGTCAATTTTCAAAGCAGCGGAGTGAATTCACAGCTAACAATGACTGAAGTATAATGGTAAGATGGTTAAACTAGAACTACCAGATGAGATCTATGAGGGTGGGAGCGGAGGGCACGTAGTCCCTCAACTCGATTCCTCATAAAATAAAGATCAAACTTCAAGCTGGTAAGTTCTCGTTTAATCTTACTATTTTACTTCGGAGTCACGTGAGTGACTACGTGAAGATTTCAAAGCACTGTGAATTCACGCCGCAGACCCAAATCCGACGTTCACACTGCCTGGATAGACTCAAAGTCGTTAGCAATCAATCATGCATCAATAATAACATTTGTTAAATGAATAACAGTTTATTTACAAACAAAATCATAAGAAACCCCTCTAACTCAGGGGAAACTATAACAGTACTGAAAACAGAATCAGCAAACACCCGAGCCTTGAAATCGGCTTGTGATAAAACCTCTGAAAAGTTAGCTCACTGGACCATCCTGCGGCCGCGAGGATATGGTCTATTGGCAAGTCCATCGCCCTTGCCGCGGAAGTTGATGCCGCCCTGGTGGAATGAGATTTGAATTTATCAGTATCAATTCCAGCACTTGCCAGGACCTGCTTTAGCCTCCTTGAAATTGTTTGCAACCGACACCTTACTGTGTGTTTTTTTGTGACTAATAAACAAAGTCGACTCTGTTCCTCTCAGAGGTTTAGTAATCTCAATGTAATGAGATAAATGTGAAACTACACACAAGCGATCATCTGCGGGGTATGCTGAAAACACAATCTTACATCCTGTCATGCCTCTTCTATTATGTTTAAGCAAATCATAGACATAAAATATAATGGCATCAGCCGACACATGCATTCTATCTAGCCGTAGCTTTTGCAACGTTTGTACACGTTGAGCTGAAACCAACGCCATAAGCATGACCACCTTAATAGTTAATTTGGCTATAGATAGGCTTGTAACCGGAGCCCACTGGCGAAGAACCATAAGAACCTCACTCACATTCCAAATACCGACATACCTTGGTTTAGGAGGATTAGAATTGAAAACTCCCTTCCTGAATCGTGAAACTAACGGATGTGTCCTACTGCATGCAATTCTGCATTCATAGGTAAATAAGAAAGAGCACTTCTGGCTGAATTAATCGCACTGTAACTTAATTTTTGGTCGAAATAAAGAGTTGACAAACTCCAATACGTCCGTGATCCCTGCAGTGTGATATACAATATTCTGCTGTAGGCAGAATTGCTCCCACTTCCTTACATAGGTGATATATTGCTGCTGTGTACTATCCCTGCAGGCCAACGTGAGAACATCCACAGTCCGATGAGACAGTCCTCTCCCCAGGTATGGCCTCCTTAAAATCTGCAAATTAACAGATCAATACGATCATGTAAAGGATGTTGATCCCCAGTGACTGGATTTACCAGTAGATTTTTATTCTTGGGAATAATCATGTAAGGCTCCCTAGATTTGTAATACAACAGGAAACCATGCTTGTGTAGGCCAATCTGGGACTACCAATAACCCTGAAGCGGAGTCCTCCTCGATCTTTTGCAAACATCTGCTGATGAGACAGAATGGAGGAAATACATACACAAACATTCCTCCCCAATGCAGCAAAAATGCACCCACTGCTACTGCCCCAAGATCTGGTTCCCATGAAACATATCTAGGTAACTGATATGGCATGATCTTTTATTGAGATGCAAACAAGTCAATATCTGGCAATCCATACTGAACAATCATTTGGTTAAATACATCCTGATTTAACATCCATTCAATGTTGTTATTAAACTGACGTGACCTAGTGTCAGCGACAGTGTTGAATCTTCCTGGCAAATAAAGTGCTGAAAGCCAGATATTTTGGTCAATACACCAGCTCCAAATCTGATTAGCCAGCCTGTCACAAGACTGTGACTTAACTCCACCCATGTGGTTTACATATGCCACTGCTGTGGTGTTGTCAATTTGGACCTGCACATGCAAGTCCCTGCTTGTAGAACAATAAGCTTTGAGCCCATGCGAGGTGCCCAACAACTCTAAATAATTAATCCCTCTTAATTGAAGAAGCGATGTCTCATCCACATTCCATCTGCCTCCACAACTAGAAGACATATCTGTTGCACCCCAACCCAGTGCACTTACATCAGTCTGTAATATCAGTGACGGTGGTTCCACCAAAACCTTCCTAAAACTTTTTGAAACATGTACTATCCACCATTGTATGTCAGCAATCACCCCAGCTGACAACTGCATAGGCCTATCAAAATGGCCCCTTTGTATTCTCAGTGCCTGTTCCTTTGATTGTTGTAATTGTTGATAATGCAGAGGACCATACTGCACAGCTGGAAATGCTGCAACAAACTTCCCAATTAAACTGGCTACTTGTCTAATCGAAGGCCATTGTTCTCCAACGAGATTAACACAGTCCTCAATTAACTGATTCAATTTATCCCTGGGCAAAGTTACCAACATGTGATTGGAATTAATGGTAAATCCCAGATAATCAATAATTTAGTTTTATCTGGGTGAATAACAAATCCCATTTGTTCAAAAGTGATTTTAACAACTGAAACTGATGATTGAGTTTCAGCATGAGTCTTTCCAACAATCAGAATATCATCTAAATAGGCCATTACCACATGCCCCTGAGCTCTAAATAATGCTAACACAGGTTTTACCAATTTAGTAAATAATCTAGGAGCTGAAGTTAATCCATTCGGCAATGCCCTGAATTGCCACAGCTCAGTCATCCAAATAAATTTCAAATATCTTCTATCATCACCATGAATAGACACTGAGTAATACGCATTCTTTAAATCAATGGTTGCCATATAATACCCTTTGGACACTAGATGTTTGCCCGTGGTAAAGGTGTCCATTTTGAAATGCCTATAACAAACAAATTTGTTCAAACTCGATAAATCCAGAATAATTCTATCTCCCCCAGTCTTTTTAGATCTGGGAAATATACTTGACAGAAATTGTTGACTTTGATAGACAGAAGGCTCAATTACCCCTTTCTTATGTAACGACTGAATCTCTGCTTGAATAAGCACATTTTCCTCATCTGAAAAAATAAGTTTATGACTAGGAAAATGTTGATTAGGTAGACTGTCCTTAGAGTAAAATTCAATTTTCACCCCATCAATACTACTAAGTATGAACAAATCTGATGTCAACTGCTGCCATTGTTTGAGAAACAATTTTAACCTTCCCCAATTTGAACAGGAACATCAGTTAATTCATCGTCTGTCAATGTTATATTCCTTACCTGCATCTTTCCTTGTGGACCTTGTTGTCCTCGACCTCTTGTAGAGAAACCTTTTTGCCTTGCTTGCCAGCTGGCTTAATGAGGGCCTTGGTTTTAACAACCTCATGGCAGTCTTTGACCCTTTTTGCAAGGTTACCACCAAACAACAGATTTCGTGGTGGTACACTGGTCGGTTTGCACAAACTCGCCAAATTCGGATTAGCACTGGCCTAATAGCGGCCCTCCTGATATTATTAATTTCAAAAATGCATTACAAAGGAATCCCAGTTCTTCCTGGTGTGCTTCAACCATATTGCTTGTATCAATAACTTTCACCACAGCTGTAATACCTGTTGACAACAGTTTAAGCACTTTTTTAAACTTCATCTCCTGGGCCCTAGCAGGCATACCCATCTGTGACCAAATTTGGTGATTAACCACCGGTACCTTCAGGAGATCACAATTAACAGGAGCTTAATAGTTTTTTGCTACTACATACATAGCTAGCTCATGTAACTGGTGGGAGAGCATATACTGAACTTGCTTTGGGAAACAGGTGCTGCAATCTCACGGAGCTGGTCCCTGTCGAGCATCCTCGACGTCGGAGAGCCGTTCCTCTCCAGGCCCGACCTCTCACCACTCTGTGTCCCCGGGCCTCCATCCTCAACACTCTCCAGGCCACTTTTCCTTTCTACCCCCGGAGCGCCTCGCCGACACCTTCTTCACTTTCTGCAACATATCTACAAGAACTCCAAACCGTCGCAGAAAATGACCTGTGGTAAAAAAATTTAAAAAACCTTACCTCCGTTTAAACTTACCACTTGGAGGAGCGCTGCTGCTCCAACCGGCCGACTGCACCAACGTCTGACATCATGACGCACCTACGGCTGTACGGGCTTCTATTCACGTAGTCACTCACGTGACTCCGAAGTAAAATTGAGAGCTGATGTGCACAATGTTACTCAGTTGCAGTCAATCCAAAATGCCTCACTCTAAACGAGAAATATTAATAATATAACAAGGCCGCCCCTTTTCATCTGGTTGATATTTTAAGTGCAACTGAGGAAGCAAAACTAAATCAGGTTACATTTATATGGTAAAAATTTGAGTGGTGTCAACTGGTCCAGGTTGTTGTCAAAATAAGCGATATCAGAGCTCAGCTAAGAATATGTTATGTTAAACATTAATAAATGTTGACACAATCTAGTTTTGCAAAAAAAAAACATATAAAAATCAATCCTGACCACACAAAGACATGATCAAATCTTTTTTCTCAGAGGAATAGTACTAGAGTAGCATGCAGTCTACTTTAACACATTATTACATAATAAAGTAATTCTAAATCGTGATATTAAACACCATGCAGCTATCACTTGCCAAGTGTAGGAATGATTATGTAAATGTGATGAGAGGATAGGTTTTTAAATGTGACCATGATTAGGAAGTGTTTGTGAGTCATTGATTTAAAATATCCAGTTGAGGTAAGGCTGTTGCTAGCCTGGTGAGTCGTTAGACAAAGAAATTAAGTAAATTATTTTTAATTTGTGTAAAATTTGTTGAAACTTTGTTTTCCATATCCTATATTGAAATTTGTGTTTCTTTATCTCAAATACATCAATACAATATGATGCTTCATTAGCTTCACTGCAAGTTTGCAGTATTTGTGGCGATTTCCAAAATTCAAACAATCTCACCTGGGGAAAAATAACACAATTTACCTTGTACCAAAATACAAAGGGCTCGAGGAATTCAATGGGTCAGGCAACATCTGTGGAGGGAAATGTACAAATGACATTTTGGGTTGTGACTCTTCTTCAGACTTATTGGTGTAGGGAAGATAAACCGGGAAAAGTATTGGGGTGGGTAAAAGCCGGGCAGTCAATAAGTGGTATCAGGTAGGGACGCATGGGTCGTTTGGTAGATGGGTGAAGTAAGGCTTTGAGACAGAATTTACTCCCATTTGAAAGAGAATGCACTAATTGGGGAGAGGCAGCATGGCTTGGTACACTTCAAATTGTGACTCACTAGCTTGATTGAGTTGTTTGAGGAGATGACAAAAGAGATTGATGAAGGGTGGTAGATGTTGTATACATGGATTTGAGCAAGACCTTTGATGAGGTTCACGGTAGACTGATCCAGAAGATTAAAATATATGGGATTCATGATGACTTGGTTATATGGATTCAAAACTGCTTCTGTATATTGTTCCTAGAGTAAGGGTTTGAACTGTTGTACAAGTGATCATTGGTCGGCACAGACTCAGTGCGCTAAAGGTCCAGTTTCCACACTGTATCTCCAAACTAAAATAATTGCATTGGCATAAATTTTAACCCAATGTGAAGTTTAGACACCTCACCTTCAGTGGAAAATTAATGCTGCCTCCACCATTCTTGACTGTGTAATTAGATTGCAATGGAATGAACAATGACTAAGCTTCAAACTTTTGTCTCTGTGTGTATGCAATGAAAACAAAATAATAGCCTGAACATTACAGGTATGTATTATTTTAAGATTTCAGTTCCTGAGTCACTTCAAGTTGCAGGTGGTGCTTTTTCACACTTTATTCTCCATTGGCATGTTTCTTATTTTTCTAAATTGCAGATACCAGTATTTTCTCTTTTTTCAAATGTGCAAACTGCTGGTGGAATAAATGGAGTGAGTAGAACAGTTGTACAAGGAGATATTATTAAATGCTGGAACTAGATAGGTTTAAGTCAGAAGCAAATAGGTTGTCAAAGTGGCAGATAGAGGCTAACATGTACCGTAGAAGAGAGGATGATTCAATATAAGGTGAGGGACTGCAAATACAAAGACAATTCACGATCATTTTAATAGGGCACTTTATTGTAGATTACAGGTATGCAAAGATTAAACGTCATTTAGATGAACCTCAATTTCTTATTATATTTAATGCTAGGAATAATATTTCTTGATACAATCAGTCATATCCTTTAATTAAAAAGCTTTTAAAATTATCAGCACAAGATTACTGATAATACTTTAAATTTCCATCGTGTCTGAGTGAGTCAATTGAATGATTCATCTTCAGTCCAAGATTAGTTGCTGAGACGATAGGAGACTGCATAATGGTAAACATTGCTAAAGCTAGGAGCAAATAAACATAATTTCAGAAACAACATAATACACAATTGTAATTAATTCATAGTTATTGAGTCACACCTCATGGAAACCCCATTTGGCCCACCACATTCCCGCCATTCAATGAGTACCCATCCACATTCATCCCATCTTCCACCACTGAGACTATAACTGTCTATGGCTGGGTGATTTAAGTGCTCATCTAGACACTTCATAAATGCTCTCAGCAACTCTCCTTCCACCACTCTCTCAGGTGATGTATTCCAGATACTTGCCACAGTCTGTGTGAAAAATTAGAGCATTGGGTGCAGTTTTGGTCTCCTAAATTGAGGAAGGACATTCTTGCTATTGAGGGAGTGCAGCATAGGTTCACCAGGTTAATTCCCGGGATGGCGGGACTGACATATGATGAAAGAATGGTTCGACTGGGCTTCTATTCACTGGAGTTTAGAAGGATGAGAGGACTCTTTATAGAAACATATAAAATTCTGAAGGGATTGGACAGGTTAGTTGCAGGAAAAATGTTCCTGATGTTGGGGGAGTCCAGAACTAGGGGTCACAGTGTAAGAATAAGGGGTAGGCCATTTAGGACTGAGATGAGGAAAATCTTTTTCACCCAGAGAGTTGTGAATCTGTGGAATTCTCTGCCACAGAAGGCAGTGGAGGGCAATTCACTGGATGTTTACAAGGGAGAGTTAGATACAGCTCTTAGGGCTACAGAATCAGGGGATATGGAGAGAAAGCTCAAATGTGTACCCCTCTTCTCTTTATTTAACAAACCCATTATGTCTTTATTTAACAAAGCCATTATCTCTCAAGTCATCCCGGTTCTCTTTATTTCACTTCCTCACAAGTAAATCCTGATGGAGTGCTCTATATACTCAGAGAAATATGTTCCTTTGTATTTAAATCATCTTTCAATGGTACTCTTTGCTTTCATAATTGCTCACTGTTCTTGCATGCTAACTCCCAGTGACATGGGAAAATGGACTTGAAATTTCCTCAACACCTTGCACTATTTTTTGTTTAATAATCTCTGGTCTGGTCTTCCAAATATGCCATGTCAGCTGGTTCATCTATATCAATTCTTCTAGTTAAGCCTTAAAATATTCCAACAGATTTTCCGTTCAAGAATTTACATTGAATCTGCCCAACCTTATAAGTAGTTTCCAAGTCGCCTATTATCACTTTCATCATGATGGATTTCAGTAATCTTGCTGCTGCTAATGTCAGACTAAGTGGCCTATTGTAATTTTTCCCTTAAACAAAATACAAGTTCAATGAATAGAAGGTAGACTTTAGGGTGGTCACAGTGGTGCAGTGGTAGAGTTGCTGCCTTACAGTAAATGCAGCACCGGAGACCCGGGTTCGATCCTGACCACGGGTGCTGTCGATATGGAGTTTGTACATTCTCCCTGTGCCCTGCGTGGGTTTTCTCCAAGATCTTCGGTTTCCTCCCACACACCAATGACGTACAGATTTGCAGGTTAATTGGCTTGGTAAATGTAAAAATTGTTCCTAGTGCGTGTAGGATAGTGATAATGTGAGGGGATCGCTGGTCAGCATGGACCCGGTGGGCTGAAGGCCTTGTTTCCGCACTGTATCGCTAAACTAAACTAAAATAAATGGTAAATACCCTCTATGAAGCTGAATTCCATTACCAGGGTAATAACTGACAGTCTAAAGGTGACTCAAAGGTCAAAGTAAAAGCTTATGTTATGCTTTATTGCATGGCAATTAAAATGAAGATTTATGAGAGATATAGAGTGAAACAGCACTATGACTCGTTGAGATTCATTGTATTCCTGACCTCGTACTTAGGTAATTTAAGAACTCACATTAATAATTAGGCAATCAAAATGGAAAGAATGGAGTTCATGAGCAGTAAGTATATTGCAGCTTTCATGAAAACCAACTGCATTGGTAACCATGCAACAAGAGCTTTTTTTGAGCAGAGTATTGATATTTACTGTGTGCCATCAGGTATGGAAATCGGAGAGAATACCAGTCAAAATCCTGTGCTGTAAAAGTGCTTGCTAGCACGTGAATGTGTGGGACTGAATATGTGTGGTCATGTGCCTGTGCGTGTACGCATGCACATGTGCGTATGTGTGAGCGTGTGTGCGTCTGTGGGTCTGGGTGCCTGTGTGTATCTCTTTATATGTATTTCCGGACCTGGATTAAAATGATCTTAACAGATCGAAATGCATTTGAGAAATTTAACCTCTCAGAATGAGCAGTCTTTAAATTAATTGGGCAATGAACTAACTAAGGGAGTTGATTGTATATGTGGAGAATAAAATGGAAAAATGGGACAGGTAAAGGATTAGTATAACTGGGTGCTCGATTAGTGTAACTGGTTGTATGGACTTGATGAGCCCAAGGGCCTATTTCCATATTGTTAGACTTCATGACTATAAATGTCATTCTTTGTAGGATTGCTGACATCTAAAGGAAATAAAGAGCCAATGCCATGACAAGAAATGGTTACCTTGTAGCTTTGGTGGTTGCGAACGGATGCTTAAGACTTTCAGCGCTTACATCAGAAATAGGGATTTTACTTCGGAGTCACGTGAGTGACTACGTGAAGAAGCCCCGCCAGGCGCATGCACGTCATTACGTCCGCGCCTGTCGCACTGAGCGGGCTGGAGGGAACAGCTCCACCAGCGGTAAGTAGAACTTGCAGGTAAGTGTTTTAAATGACTTTCCCTGCAGAGTATTTAACTCCGTAAAGCTGGCTCGAGTAGTCAGTCGGAGTTTTCGAGATGGATAGGTCCGGACGGAGGATTCGCTCAAAGTGTGGGTCCAGCGACGACTCGCACTTTCGATCGGGTCGGGAGATAAGCGCGGCAACTCCGGTTTCGATACCGGGTGCCGTTTCACCGGCAGCTGAAGTCAATAGCAAATCCTCTAGGGTAGTTCCTCAAACTGAGCAGGCTGAGCCTGCTGAGAGCCACAGGAAGGCTAAATGAAAATCAAACAGGCCAGTATTATCAGACGAGTCTGATGAAGCTGGTGACTCTCCCCCAGGTAATAAAAAACTGTGGGGCAGAATGCAGTACATGGAGAATATGCTCCAGATTCTGATACAACAAGGGGCTAAGGCCCCAGTACTTCCCCAGGCTGCTGAGCAGCAGGGCCCTTGTGAAGGGGACTATATGCAATGCTGCCAAGGGGAGTTCCTTCCAGTGCCTGGTATAGGACTGGGGGATACCTCCCTGGATAATCAATTGGAAGATGCGGGGCAGGATGCAGCTGACCCTGAGTCTGGTGTCCCTGCTTATGTGCAAACACCAGAGCACAAGAGCCACGCTCCGGGTGTCCTGGACATAGCGATGATCTTTGCTATTCCGGAGGGAACTGGTGAGGCAATGGAGGAGTACCTTACAAATAACATTAATTATTTAGTTTCTCACCAGCTACAGCTATCGGTCATCCATGAGACCAGTAATAAATACAAAACACCTGTCAACTGTGAGTCGGTAAAAGTGCCTACGATGAACCCAGCAATATGGGCACCTATGACTCCTTCTATGAGGGGACAGGAGGTACGTTACCAACACGTCCTCAAACTGGTGGCGGCTACGACCACTGCATTTGGCACCATGGTCCGAGGGACCGTGTTAACTCAATTACAAAAAGACATGTTGGCTATGATGTGCAACGCTTTCTTTGAGGTTAATTGTATTCAAAAAATCGCCATCAGGCCGACCTTGAATCAAAAGTTTGCTGCGCTCTGTAAGGCGCCCAATGTCCAAATGCCTGACCTCCTCTTTGGTAATGATCTCGTGAAACAAATTCGGGATATTGACGAGGAGGCAAAAACCATAGGGTGCTGGGCCCTGCAGGGGGAGACCAGGGTGGCAACAAGGATATCCACACAGCAGTTTGCCTACAACTCCAATATGGACCAGACAACAGCCTTAAGCCACCTGGAGAGGTACAGGGACTTTGTGTTCAGGTTAAGAATTCTGGTGTGCAACCTCCTATTGGAGGTAGATTACAATTGTTTTATAATGAATGGTGCTGTATAACGTCTGATATGTTTACACTAAATACTGTGTTCGGTTCTACCATTGAGTTTATCTCAGGGATAGATCCACCTCACCAGCACAAGCCTAGTAAAATGTTGGTGTTTTCTGCTCCAGAGACTGAGTAGGTAAATGTGGAGATTCAGAATTTATCCCGAAAAGGTGTGATTGAAAAAGCCATTCATCATCCTCAACAATTTGTGTCTAATATCTTTCCCAGACCTAAAAAAGATGGTGGTTGTAGAGTAATTCTGCACCTCACTCAATTAAATGCTTCCGTTCTCTATAGGCATTTTCAAATCGTTACTGCAAAGCAGCTGATGTCACAGGGTTGTTATATGGCCAACATTGATTTACATGATGCCTGTTATTCGGTGCCAATTCATGCTCATTATCACAGGTACTTGAAATTTAATTGGATGGGACAGCTGTGGCAATATAAAGCGTTGCCTAATGGATTAAGTTCAGCATCTAGGCTATTTACTAAATTGGTCAAACCTGTGCTGGGGCTATTGAGGGCCCACAATCACATTGTCATGGCTTATTTAGATGATATCTTAATTGTCAGCAACACTACAGAGTCAGCTGAGGAATTGGTTGCAGCAACCAAAAATGTGTTTGAATCATTGGGGTTTTTGGTCCATCCAACTAAGTCCAAGTTACAGTCAACCCAACAAATTGAGTATTTGGGTTTTCTTATTGATTCAGTTCATATGACAGTCACATTACCAACAGCCAAGGTAGTTGATATTGTTAATGTCTCTATTTGCCTTACACAAAACCTTTATTCCTCCATCCGAGAGGTTGCCAAGGTCATTGGGAAATTGGTAGCTGCCTTTCCTGCAGTACAGTTCAGACCTTTGCATTATCAACATTTTATGCTAATGCTATCTGGCATCGGTGTATTTCAAGGAACATCTGGGTTTCAGCCATCTATCTACCAGGTATAGACAATGTGGTAGCAGACCTTAGGTCAAGAAAGTTTAATGACAATATAGACTGGATTTTGAATGCTAAAACATTTCAAACGATTGTTACTCGATTTCGATTGCCAGATATTGATCTCTTCGCATCTGGGCTGAATCACCAGTTGCCTAAATATGTCGCCTGGGAGCCAGATCCAGGTGCAGTAACTGTGGATGCATTCTCGTTACATTGGGGACACTCATTCTTTTATGCATTTCCTTCATTCTGCCTGATCGCGAAATGTCTCACCAAAATAGAGCGTGACTCCTCCACCGGCGTTTTGGTGGTCTCAGATTGGCCAACACAACCATGGTTCCCATTGGTACTGAGAATGATGGCACAGCCATTTATGATGATTCCCAGCTGCAGTAATTTGTTGCTGCATCTGGTTACAGGAGAAAGTCATGACTGTATCAATTTGTTGGTGTGCAGGTTCTGACCAGGCCATTCCAAGGGCTTTAATTATCGAACAGGACCATGGAGGTTATCACCACAGGCTGGAGAAATAGCACTAAAAACCAATACATGGTGCACATAAAGAAATGGGAAATGTTCTGTGTACAATCCAATATATCTTATGATACTGCTAGCATATGTAATGTGTTGGAGTTCCTTGCTAATTTGCATTTTGATGAGCACCTCAGTTACAGTGCTATTAACACTGCTCGCAGTGCTTTGTCATCTTATTAAGGGCAGTCTTCAGAACAACAACCTTCGGGTCTCATCCGTTAGTATCCCGGTTTATGAGAGGAATTTTTAACAAAAACCCTCCTCAGCCCAGATACACAGCAATCTGGGATATCAGTATAGTTCTCACACTGCTTCGGCAATGGGCTCCAATTACGTCATTATCTTTGCAAAAATTAACTATAAAAGTGGTTATGCTACTGGCGCTGGTTTCAGCACAATGTGTACAACCATTACACTTGTTAAGACTTGTATGCATTTCTCTCTCGATGACATTACATTTTATGTCTGTGATTTAATCAAACAAAGCAGACCAGGAATGTCAGGAATCAAGGTGACATTTAAAGCATATCCTGTTGACCAAATGTTATGTGTAATTAAACATTTAACCCAATATATTGCATTAACAAGGAGTCTCAGAGGTTCTGAGACAGGGCTGCTCCTTAATCACAAAAAGCCATGTAAACAAGTGTCAGTACAAACTATTTCTAGATGGTTGAAACTGGTTCTCAATTATGCTGGAGTTGACACGGATGTGTTTAAATCTCACTCCACCAGGGCGGCGTCTACATCCGCGGCGAAGGCTCAGGATGTGCCGCTAGACCAAATCATCGCGGCCGCAGGGTGGTCGAGAGAGTCAACTTTTTCTCGTTTTTATGACAAACCTGTTCAGACAGTGCCACGGTTTGGGCCTGCTGTTTTGGGTTCCATTTAATTCTGTTGCTTTGTTTATATCGATTAATGTTTGTAATTTTCCCCTGGGACAGAGGGGTTATTACTGTTTTTTGTTATCATTATTAAAATAGTTATTGAATAATTGATGCAATGTTCAATATATTATTTATTTACTACTTTGTCAACCGAAGCAGATTGTCATATAGAGTACATCTACGGCATAGAAACACAGAGCTTTGAAATCTTCACGTAGTCACTCACGTGACTCTGAAGTAAAATAGTAAGATTAAATGAGAACTTACCAGTTCGAAGTTTGATGCTTATTTTATGAGGAGTGACGTGGAGGGATTATGTGCCCTCCGTTCCCACCCTCATAATCTAAAAGATCATCTGGTAGTTCTAGTCTTCTTAAAGCCTTACTATGTTACTTTGGCTATTTATTTTCTGTGTTTTCATGCCGCTGCTTTGAAGTATGAAGCGCATGCGCCTGGCGGGGCTTCTTCATGTAATTCCTCAACGTCACTCCTCATAAAATAAGGATCAAACTTCGAACTGGTAAGTTCTCGTTTAATCTTACTATTATTTTTCAGAGCAAATAACACAGTGGAAATTGATGATGAGACTGCATTTAGATCTTGGGTATGCAACAACACTATTGTGTTGACTGCAATCCCAAACACTTTGGCACCCTACCTTGGCAATGATTTCCTATGAACTTTGTTTTGGTTGCACTACATATTTTTGGTTTGTACCATTATAATTGGGTTACCTTGTATTACTGATAATTTATCGCACTATTACCTATTGCATATTTATCTGTTGTGATGCATTAATGGGCCTTTTAAGCTACAAGTAATAATAACCAATGTTCTGTTCCAGTGCATTTGATATTCAATACTCTTGACGCTTGAATTAATGTGAAGTCATTACCAGACAAATTTTTCAGTATTATTTCTGCTGCTGGGTATATTTTTAGGGCAGTTTTGGCGTCGGGGGAAATACATCAGAGGGCATAGCCACACTCCTTAATATTATTTATCGGCATAGACTTAGTTTCCAAGTAGACCTTAAAAGTGTCCAGTGATTTTTTTTTTTGGAAGAAAGTTTCTGTACAGCTTTCCGGCAGTTGTTTTGTGTTGGTAGCTTTTATTAATGCATTTTACAGCTCTGAATTGCACAGTATTCTAGTTTAAATTGAGCACATCAATTTAAGCACAGTATATCAGAGAAAGTACCAGACTACCAGGAAAATCAAACTGAAGCAAAGAAGCAATAAAGAAAACTCAGCTCTCAGTATTATTAAATGAAGGCTTAATGTTAGATTTGAATTTTCTTACTGTGCACAGCATGTAAAATCCACATGAGAGCTTCCAGCGCTGAAATTCCTGCATAGGTACACTGTTTAAATCATCTCAGTTCCTGTTATTTTCACACTGCACAGATCACAAACACATAAACTAATGAAATGCAATACCAAACAATTAAGAATCCAGAAGTGAAAAGAGATCATTCATACGGTAACCCAAGAAAGCAAAACACAAATCAAGTATTATTATTGTTTCGGCCAAATCGGCTGGTCACATATGTCACCATCATGTCAAACCTGTGTGTGATCTTTGCAAAAAATATGGTTGAGATCAAAAGATGCTTTGTATTGGAAAAACTAGTGAGCCGTTCAGGGACCATTGTGGCATTTAGCTCTGCAATGAAGTTGAATGTATTTTGATATGTCTTCACCTCTGTTCTCTATAGACAGCAGCAGACAATAGACAATAGGTGCAGGAGTAGGCCATTCAGCCCTTCGAGCCAGCACTGGCTTCAATGTGATCATGGCTGATCATCCCCAATCAGTACCCCGTTCCTGCCTTCTCCCCATATCCACTGACTCCGCTATTTTTAAGAGTCCTATCTAGCTCTCTCTTGAAAGCATCCAGAGAATCTGCCTCCACCACCCTCTGAGGCAGAGAATTCCACAGACTCACCACTCTCTGTGAGAAAAAGTGTTTACTCTTCTCTGTTCTAAATGGCTTACTCTTTATTCTTAATCTGTGGCCCCTGGTTCTGGACTCCCCCAACATCGGGAACATGCTTCCTGCCTCTAGCGTGTCCAAACCCTTAACAATCTTATCTGTTTAAATGAGATCCCCTCTCATCCTTCTAAACTCCAGAGTGCACAGGCCCAGATGCTCCATTCTCTCAGCATATGACAGTCCCGCCATCCTGGGAATTAACCTTGAAAACCTATGCTGCACTCCCTCAATAGCAAGAATGTATTTCCTCAAATTAGGGGCCCAAAACTGCACACAATACTCCAGGTGTGGTCTCACTAGGGCTCTGTGCAACTGCAGAAGGACCTCTTTGCTCCTATATTCGATTCCTCTTGTTATAAAGGCCAACATGCCATTCGCTTTCTTCACTGCCTGCTGTACCTGCATGCTTACTTTCATAGACTGATGTACAAGGACCCTCAGATCCCGTTGTACTTCCCCTTTTCCCAACATGATGACATCTATATATGGCATTCATAATTGGCTCATGACAGAGAAGAAGAAAAGATGGAAAAATCAAGGTGAAGACAAAAGTTGAAGTGGCAAAAAAACTACTCACGAGGAATCTAACTTTTCTATTGTGATCTGCCAGCAGCAGTTGGAATCAATGTTTACAATTCATCTGTTATTACAAATGTTGGATCATGCCAATTATGGCTTGAACTCTGAGAAATCAAATCAAATTGGAATTCCTTTTTTTCACTATGATACCAAAGACAGCTGTTGACTTTACCTTAAAATGGATGCCATAACCTGTTTTTACTAACAGACAAAATTCTGAGGTCTCAAAAGTTAAATAGAGCTGAACCCAGGTCCAATTTACTTCTGTTTAAGTTATTGGCAAGATACATCTAAAAAAATGTCCGATGAAGTTTTGGAGGTCCTTTTACACTAATCCAATTTACTTGCTAAAACCCCTGTCTCACGGTGCAAGTTGACCCACGAGTGACCCCGAGTTGTCACTCGCAGTAATCACGTACACTAAACGTAACGGGAACGTCGGAACTCTTGCGAGCAACTTAGCGACTCGTGGCGCTAACAGCAGGTACCCGTGAAACTTGATAACTCGTGAAAAAAATCAAACATGTTTGATTTTTTCCACAAGTCAAATTTACAGTTCAAGTTAAAAATTGAAACATTTTAAACTTGTTTATAACGTGGTGGCCCGTGCGTTTACCTTAGTGATTCGTGAGTCTACCGTGGGAACTCTTTTAACTCAGCGGGCAGGCAGCATCTCTGGAGAGAAGGAATGGGTGACGGGATGACATTTCCAAACTTCTCCAAATTTCAACTGCCCTTTCTTGTGTATGACATTATTTGTATCTACAGTACATTGTGTCTTGGCAATTCATGATTCAGACACACACAATGCTGGGGTAACTCACACACACACACAATGCTGGAGTAACTCACACACACACACAATGCTGGGGTAACTCACACACACACACACACACACACACACACACACACACACACACACACACACACACACACACACACACACACACACACACACACACACACACACACACACACACACACACACACACACACTATGCTGGAGTGACTCTCACACACACACACAATGCTGGGGTAACTCGCACACACGCACACACACAATGCTGGAGTAACACGCACACACACACACAATGCTGGAGTAACACACACACACACAATGCTGGAGTAACTTGCACACACTCACAATGCTGGGGTAACACACACAATGCTGGGGTAACTCGCACACGCACACACACAATGCTGGAGTAACTCGCACACACGCACACACACAATGTTGGAGTAACTCGCACACACACACACAATGCTGGGGTGACACACACAATGCTGGGGTAACTCACTCACACACACACACACACACACACACACACACACACACACACACACACACACACACACACACACTGCTGAAGTAACTCTCACACACACGAACAATGCTGAAGTAACTTTCTCACACACTCACACACACAATTTTGGAGACACACACACACACACACACACACACACACACACACACACACACACACACACACACACACACACACACACAATGCTAAGGTAACTCACACACACATACACACAATGCTGGAGTAACTCACACACACACACACACACGAACAATGCTGGAGTAACTCTCACACACACACAATCTGGAGTAACTCACCGGGACAGGCAGCATCTCCGGAGAGAAGGAATGATGATGTATCGGGTCGAGACCCTTCCTTAGACCACTACCCAGAGATGCTGCCTGTCCCGCTGAGTTACTCCAGCATTTCATCTATGTTTAAACCAGCATCTGGACATCCTTCCCACATAATAACCAATGAGATTCCCCACTAAACTTCCGTGTCCTCATTGTTCCCCTCTCTGTCTTCCCCAGACCTTTTTTTTTTTTCTCAATTCAAATTTAATGTCACTGTACAGATACAGGTATGGGTACAACGAAATGCAGTTTAGTGTTAGTACGTAGTGATAGCAATGTTTAGATAAGTACAGATAAATAAATACAGAAAAATAAATACAGATGTGGGAATCTATCGGCGGGACCTCGGCTGCATTGTCACCGCTGGCAAATCCGTTCATTCTCGTTCTACTGCACCCGCTCCTCGGTGAAGCGGCTAACTTCATTCAAAAAATTGGATTGTCACATTGGCGGTGCAGCAGTAGAGTTGCTGCCTCACAGCGCCAGAGACCTGAGTCACACATGAAAGGGATAAGACGGTATAGTGTCTGAACTACATGAACTACACACATAAAAGGGATAAGACGGTATAGTGTCTGAAGAACTGACCCGAAACCTCACCTATTTCTTTTCTCCAGAGATGCTGCCTGAGCCGCTGTGTTACTCCAGCTTTTTGTGTCTATCTTTGGTGTAAACCAGCATCTGCAGTTCCCTTCCCGCACAATATAGTATGAACGTTGGGTTTCTAATCTGATACACAATAGATAGGGCACCATCCTCGGGCCAACCTGGTGTCAGGCTGTAGGAAGCAGCTGCAGATGCTGCTTTAAACCGAAGATAGACGCAAAATGCTGGAGTCAATCAGTGGGACAGGCTGCCGTCGTCCATATTCTAGTGACACTCAACACTTTGGTGTTCCCGTGCAGCTCTACACCAGAACAAAACACTGAAGAAGGGTCTCGACCCGAAATGTCACCCATTCCTTCTCTCCAGAGATGCTGCCTGTCCCGCTGAGTTACTCCAGTTGTTTTATTCTGGTGTAAAGCTGCACCGGAACACCAATGTGTTGAGTGTCACTAGAGTATGGTCGGCGGCTGCTGGATCACAAAGCTTTTCCACGTGAATCCCACTGAACATATGCAGATCTTATCGTTGCACGTTTATTGCAATCCCACGTAAAACTCATTCTCACGAAGTTCAATGCAAGGTGCCGCTTCAGTTCAAGTCTAGCCTGCCTTCCGAACATTGCACACCATAGATACCAGAATGAGACTGATTTAGTCACTTTACCATTGCACCATAAGTCTCTGTTCATTTAGGTTTCTGTTATGTTTCATGTTGGCCGTATCGTGTTTTTTTTAATATCATTACCGTGAACTTTCCCAGAACTTTGTATATTTAAAATGCTTGCATTGTCAATAATTCGTACTTTTATTAACATAACAAAGCTGATGCATATCTTGTAAGTCGAGTTAACTTAAAGGCCGCATTCCTTCTCAGCAGCAATTTAGATGAATTGTCTGGAATAGTTTCGCGAGGCTTGCTATTGGCGGTAAAGGGGAAACATGCTTCAGCGCATTTCAACTTATTGGCCGAGCCACAAAAAAAGTAGGAGTTTCTGTTGTCAAAACGAACATCTGTCATAATACTATAAATCACATTTCAGATAGATGTTTAATCTTTCATGTTGCAACAGTCGCGCCAATCGCCGATCCTCTGCAAATGTCAGTCAGCGGTTAGTTGTCATTTCACTTGTTGCTTTCTCTTGTCTATTTTCTGACCGGCTTTGAAACAGGGCCAATTTATGTCCGCGGGGAATAATCAGCCCATTGAACAAAAAGCCTTCATTCACGGTTGGCTCAAGAGTAACGGGAGAGGAACTTGGTAACTCGGGAGAGGAACTTGCAACATCGCAGAAATGACATACCCATGGGAACTCGGTTAAACACTTGAACATAAACTTGTAATCTTGTACATAACCACAAGTCTGTTTTTTTTCTTTCACTTGGGGTCACTCGTGGGTGGACTCGCTCCGTGAGAGAGGGCCATTAGTGTTTCACTGAGGATAAAGCCACCTCAGCAGAGACATTCCACCTCAACAATGTTAGATAATTTAGTTGATGAATTGAGAACAGGATTAAATTTATTTACCTGAATCATGATCTCAGCCATCAACTATGTTGGGTAAGTGCAGGTGGGATGTTGGATACAGTTGGCTTACCACATTTTTCCAGGAAAATTTCCAGATACAGTAGTAGTGCACTCATATAAATTGGGATTAATGTTGCTCCAAACAGTGGATAATGAAACCAAGAATTGTGCTTTAATTTCTCACACAAACAAAATTCTAATATTAGGTAAATTCAGGACATTTATTCTGACAGCCATCAGTCAATTATTAATTATTTTGATTTTTTGTTTTCTGCTCCCATTTTATTATTAGGCACCAGTGATTAAAGCAAACTTTGTTCTTCACAAGTTAAAAAAATTAATTGCTATGTTTGGCAGCAGAAACATTGCCATGCAGTGAAAATGTATTTTATTTTATTTTCACTGGAAATTTTCAGGGAAAACTTTAGAAATGCCTTACGAGCAAAGCACAATAGCATCTGGCAATATTTATTCAGTAATTTTCTAATGTTTATGAAACAGCAATTAGATAACAGATGAAAAGAGTATGACAAGGATTTCAAGAGCTACAACAAACAACATCTGATGATATTGATTTTTCTGAGCCAAAAGCTTACAGAAATCGTGGATCTTATTGGTGCAATCATCATTAAAACTGCAGGGAGGTTATGACATAATCATCCATCACATTCAAACAGTGTGGGCAGCAAAGCAATTCTGATGGAGCATTAGTGTCATTTGGAGTAACTTTTCACTGTTTTGCACAATGTGTTAATTAAGTATTTTCTTTGTCAGGGATCCCTTAGTGGCTTCAAAATATTTGCCCTCTGGGACTAAATTTCAAGGCACTCTAAAATGTGCACTTAGTTTTATAAATTAAATAGTTTTATACATTTAGTTTAATATTTTATGCTTTGCATAGGCACAAAACTCTTCAGGTCACAATATCTGAATCATGCCCTCCAGGTCTGGAGAGCAGGCTTGGCAAGAGGAGCATCTCATTTCTGGTGGTGAACCTGCCCTTTGAATGGGACAAGACACACTGAGTGATGAAAGTTGCAGAATATCGATTGATAACTGTGGCTCCTTGAGAATGTGTGACTATGAATTAAGTTGCTTTTTCAGTGAGGTATTTGTCCACATTTTTCATTAGGTAGATTCTAAATGGTTAGGTAGGCCAACATGGTCTTGATCTGGTCAGAGTTTGACCAGGAGTCAAAGGAGTATCGGAAATTGCCTTGAATTTGATACCACATGCTACTCAATTCTAAACTTATCACATGTTGTATTGTTTAATAAACAGGAAAATTCAAAAGACATCTGGAATCAAACACAGCCTTCTTCTTTAGAAGTGTATATCGCAGAGACTAGGTCAAGATTACAGGATATTTTCTCAGAAAAACATCAATGACCCAAATATTTTTACAATGCGGTGACATTAACTATTTTTCTTGGATCAAGTCCATAATTTACTGAGTTCAGATTCACATTTTGCTACTTGGAATTTAAACTCGTGTTTTTTAAGTTCCCTATCCAATATCAAAATCATTAGTTTACTAAGACCAAAAGGCCTTAAGACATAGGAACAGAATTAGGCCATTTGACCCATTGAGTCTATGCTGCCATTCAATCATGGCTGATCTACTTTTCCCTCTCAACCCCATTCTCCTGCCTTCACCCCACAAACTTTGATACCTTTACTGATCAAAAACCTATCAATCTCCACTTTAAAAATACCCAATATCTTGGCCTCCACGGCTGTCTGCAGCAATGAATTCCACTGATTCACCATCCTCCAGCTAAATACATGGATTTTCATCTCCGCTATAATGGTACGTCCTTTTATTCTGAGACGGTGCCCTCTGGTCCTGGGCTCTCCCATTACTGGAAACATCCATTCCACATCCTATTCTGTCTTAGGCCTTTCATTATTCGGTAGGAACCCCTCTCATCGTTCTAAATTCCAGTGAGTACAAGCCCAGAGCCATCAAACATTCCTTATACATCAACACAATCATGCTGGGACATGATTATTCTGGAAACAACCTCAGGACTCTCCAATGGCAGCACATATTTCCTCAGATACAGTATGTGGTCCAAAACTTGGAATCAATAAACAGTGCACTTTCTCCTATCACTGATCAAACAGTGGTCAGTTTGACTCGGGTGCTGTACATCAGTAATCATGAAATTTCTTAACTTGGATTTAATTGTGAAAAATTATGGAAAAAGCTGCACGCTGTCAGTAAGTAAAAAGAGCAGAACGAAAGTGAGAGCTACTGCTGTCATTGTTACAAAAGACCTTGCAGTTGCACAATAAAACATTGTTGGTTATACTGTCAGCCTTGCAGCATCGACCTGCCTCTTTGTGTGTGGATCTCACATATGAGGCCCACAATGGTGCATTATTTGTTGAAGAAGGAACTGCAGATGCTGGAGAATCGAGGGTACACAAAAGGCTGGAGAAACTCAGCGGGTGCAGCAGCATCTAAGGAGCGAAGGAGATAGGCGACGTTTCGGGTCGAGACCCTTCTTGAGACTGGTCAGGGATCAGGGAAACGAGAGATATAGACGTTGATGTGGAGAGATAAAGAACAATGAATGAAAGATATGCAAAAAAGTATCGATGATAAAGGGAACAACCCATTGTAAGCTGTTTGTGGTGTGAAAATGAGAAGCTAGTGTGACTAGGGTGGGGGAGAGAGATAGAGAGAGAGGGAATGCCAGGGCCTGAGAGCTGAGGGAGAGGTGGGAAGGGGAGGAGACAGCAAGAGTTAACAGAATTGAGAAAATTCAATGTTCAAGCCCAGAGAATGCAGACTCCCCAAGCGGAATATGAGGTGCTGTTCCTCCAACTTGCGGTGTTGCTCACTCTGGCCGTGGAGGAGGCCCAGGACCGAGAGGTCGGTCTACTGCATCCGCTGCTCCAGATGCCAGATGATCTATATCGGTGAGACCAAGTGGAGGCTTGGCGATCGTTTCGCCGAACACCTCCGCTCGGTCCGCAATAACCAACCCGACCTCCCGGTGGCTCAGCACTTCAACTCCCCCTCCCATTCCATATCCGACCTCCACGGCAAGTGAGGCAAGTTGGAGGAACACACCTCATATTCCGCAGCTTGATATTGAATTTTTCTCAATTCTGTTAACCCTTGCTGTCTCCTCCCCTTCCACCTCTCCCTCAGCCCTCAATCTCTCTCCCCCACCCAATGGCTTGTTCCCCTTTTTTGCCCTTTATTCACCGGATCCCTGACCAGTCTCGGTCTCGACCCGAAACGGCCTATCTCCTTCGCTCCTTAGATGCTGCTGCACCCACTGATTTCTCCAGCCTTTTGTGTACCCATGGTGCATTATTTATTTCTTTCAAAGTGAGTTCAAGGTATCTTAATGCAAAAATAACTTTCACCTCATCAAAGCTCAATCATGAAGCAACTCCTCCGCCAGAATTTGAACTTCCTTAAATTGTGCCTCTCTGTGGTGTAGTGGAGACAAAACTTGGAGTATTGTGCGTAATTTTGGTTGAGGCATTATAGATGGTCCACAAAGCTGAAATGGGAGCAGAAAGGATTCATGAGGATATTACCAACATTGGAGGACTTGAGTTAAAAGGTGGGATTGGATAGTCTGGAGATTTGCTTCCCTGAAATGAAGGAGACTGAAGGAGGTATATAAAATCAAGAGGGGAATAGCAAAGGTGAATGATCACAGTTTTTTTTCCGAGGATAGGGGAGTCAAAAACTAATGGATATAGGTTTAAAGTAAGGGGGGAATAATGTAAAGGGAACCCGAGGGACATGTTTTTTCATACAGAAGATGTGCAATGAACTGGTAAAGAAATGGTAGAGACAGATATGAATACAATGTTCATTATGTTTAAAGGCATTCAAACAGGTTTAGAGCAGGGGTTCCAAACCTTTTTCTTCCCATTTACCCCTGGCAACTGTAATAGCACATAACAATGTTATTTCACTTATGTATGAACAACTAATGATGAACAGATACTGGTATACCAGAACCAAACACAGTCAGTCAATGATAAAAAATATGTACAAATCCAGAATCAACAAATTTACTGCCTGGGTTGGTGAAATTTACCTCTTGGGGGTAAATTTACCCCAGGTTGGGAACCATTGGTTTAGAGGGACATGAGATAAACACATACAAATGGGGCTAAGCCAGGTATGCGTCAGTCTGCATGGATGAGTTGAGCCTAAGAGCCTGTTTCTATATTGTATAACTGTATTGGTCGATGACTATTTTCCCCCACTCCATTCCCTAGTCTTGTTTGTAATAAATGGACAGTCCACGAAGACCAGAGGAGAGCCAGGAATGGACATGCATGAGTTTCAGGAACTCCTGGCACATTCACCGCAGCAATGTTTCTTTTTTTGTGATGCTATGCAATGTTATGGTGCACCAGCACCTCAAAAAAAAGAAAAACCTGATTGATATCCAGCAAGCCATATCGTTGCATGAACTATGTTTACTGACACCTTTTGGTCTACAAAAAAAATGCATTGCTTTGCAAAATGGCTGCCAAGCTCCAATTCTCCCTCTTCGATTTTGATGTTTGAGCTTTTTTTTAACATTCAGCTTATTTCCTTCGCAGACGGGTTGAGTCTTTGTTCATATTTGTCACTTGTTACAGTTGTTGTACCAGAACCCATCATACTACAACATCAGAAGAAAGTTACAGAACCTTTTTCTACCCCAGCGAACAAATTTGCTGGAGTGTTTGTTTCAGTTTTTCGGAAGAGCAGTGACATAGAATTAATTAAACACTTTTACAGTGATAGGGTACTAACAGGGAGGACTAAAATTTAATTTCAAATTTTAAAATAGCAGCACGTTATTAGATATTTAATACATTTCAGATCACAGAGGATGGCCAACTTTTATATACCTAAAGCTGGAAACATTTTGTCTTGGGCAGACTAGGAACAATATATTTGACTGTGCAAAAAGGTTTACAAAAACCTATGTTAATCATGCAATTCCCTTTTTCTATTTTGTAGCCTGCTCCATCTTTTGGTATTGTCAATGGTAAGAAATGTAGCCTCTTGTCCCATTATAGCTTATCACTTTGCTTCCCTCAAGACTTTACTGTTGACAACAATCCACAAATAGGGTGCCTAATTTTACCCTAGTAAGGGGAAATCACACTTGTTGAGCTTACTTGGAAATTTTGTAAGTTTTTTACAAAGCAAAATTTTAAATGATTTGCATTCACGACAAGGCATGAACTCTAAATGCATTTCAAGTGAAAGCTATTTAAATGACTCTCCTCCTGGGTTCCTAGGGTATCTCTATTTATTGGCAGAATGTGGATGTTGCGGACATGGCCAGCATTCATTGTCTGTTCCTAATTATCCATGAACAGTGTGGTTTATGAGGCTGCGCGGGTACAGCTCAGTGTAACCACATTGATGTAAGCTTGGAGTCACTTAGCGGTCAAACCGGAGAGTAAATTCCCTGTAAATTCCCTTCCCTCAACGATGTTTGTGAACCTGATGGGTTCCTACAACAATCCAGTAGTTTTCATGATCACTGAAGGCAGCACTAATTTTTCATCCTAGACTCACTTAATTAACAGAATTTAAACAAACAGTAGGGATTAACGGGTCCCTTTCAGAATGGCAGGTAATGACTCGTGGGGTACCGCAAGGCTCGGTGCTGGGACCGCAGCTATTTACAATATACATCGATGACTTAGATGAAGGGATTCAAAGTAACATTAGCAAATTTGCAGATGACACAAAGCTGGATGGCAGTGTGAACTGTGAGGAGGATGGTATGGGAATGCAGGGTAACTAGTACAGGTTGGGTGAGTGGGCAGATGCATGGCAGATGCAGTTTAATGTGGATAAATGTGAGGTTATCCACTTTGGTAGCAAACACAGAAAGGTAGATTACTATCTAAATTCTGTCAAGCTGGGAAAGGGGAAGTACAACAGGATCTGGGGGGTCCTTGTTCATCAGTCAATGAAAGTAAGCATGCAGGTACAACAGTGAAAAAAGCGGATGGCATGTTGGCCTTTATAACAAGAGGAGTATAGGAGCAAAGAGGTCCTTCTGCAGTTGTATAGGGCCCTAGTGAGATCTCATCTGGAGTATTGTGTGCAGTTTTGGTCCCCTAATTTGTGGAAGGACATTCTTGCCATTGAGGGAGTGCAGTGTAGATTTACAAGGTTAATTCCCGGGAGGGCGGAACTGTCGTATGCTGAGAGAATGGAACGGCTGGGC
The DNA here is from genome assembly GCA_035221665.1 of Okamejei kenojei. NCBI lineage: Eukaryota > Metazoa > Chordata > Chondrichthyes > Rajiformes > Rajidae > Okamejei > Okamejei kenojei. The sequence goes on from CM069143.1 coordinate 12,464,323, forward strand.
TTGTATACTCTCGAGTTTAGAAGGATGAGCAGGAAACATGTTCCCGATGTTGGGGGATTCCAGAACCTGGGGCCACAGTTTAAGAATAAGGAGTAAGCCATTTAGAATGGAGACGAGGAAACACTTTTTCTCACATAGAGTTGGAGTCTGTGGAATTCTCTGCCCCAGTGGGCAATGGAGGCCAGTTCTGCGGATACTTTCAAGAGAGCTAGATATGTCTCTTAAAGATAGCGGAGTAAGGGGATATGGGTACAAGGCAGGAACGGGGTGCTGATTGGGGATGATCAGCCATGATCACATTAAATGGTGGTTCTGGTTCAAAGGGCTGAATGGCATACTCCTGCACCTATTGTCTACTGTCTGCAGCTGCCTTGACAAGATTTAAAATTGAGTCTCGGAATCATTAATAACTACACTGGCTGGAGACATTTTTCATCTGTATACTTTGTATTGAAAACTCATATGGGTCCTTACAAAGAACAGATGTATAATTTTACTTAAGATTACGTAGGAAAATTCACTCTGACTTGCACTCTGATTGGCATCTCAGTGGGCAACTGCTCACCGAGTTAATTTCCCATATGTGGAACTGTCCGGCATGATTTAAAAAGAACCATGCAGGACAAGATAAAAGTGTAGCTTTAGCTGTCTGGCAGCATCCATGTAAGTGTAGCTTGGAGAATTCCTGGAAGGATTTTGAGTGTGTCGAAAGGAACTGCAGATGCTGCTTTAATCTGAAGGTAGTCCACAAAAAGCTGGAGCAACTCAGCAGGTTAGATAGCATGTCTGGAGAATAGACAATTGACAATAGACAATAGACAATAGACAATAGATGTAGGAGTAGGCCATTCAGCCCTTCAAGCCAGCACTGCCATTCAATGTGATCATGGCTGATCATCCCCAATCGGTACCCCGTTCCTGCCTTCCCCCCCATATCCCCCGACTCCGCTATTTTTAAGAGCCCTATCTAGCACTCTCTTGAAAGCATCCAGAGAACCTGCCTCCACCGCCCTCTGGGGCAGAGAATTCCACAGACTTATCACTCTCTGTGAGAAAAAGTGTTTCCTCGTCTCCGTTCTAAATGGCTTACTCCTTATTCTTAAACTGTGGCCCCTGGTTCTGGACTCCCCCAACATCGGGAACATGTTTCCTGCCTCTAGAGTGTCGAAACCCTTAAAAATCATATGTTTTAATGAGATAGAAACATAGAAATTAGTTGCAGGAGTAGGCCATTCGGCCCTTCGAGCCTGCACCGCCATTCAATATGATCATGGCTGATCATCCAACTCAGTATCCCGTACCTGCCTTCTCTCCATACCCCCTGATCCCCTTAGCCACAAGGGCCACATCTAACTCCCTCTTAAATATAGCCAATGAACTGGCCTCAACTACCCTCTGTGGCAGAGAGTTCCAGAGACTCACCACTCTCTGTGTGAAAAACGTCTTTCTCATCTCGGTCTTAAAGGATTTCCCCCTTATCCTTAAGCTGTGACCCCTTGTCCTGAACTTCCCCAACATCGGGAACAATTTTCCTGCATCTAGCCTGTCCAACCCCTTAAGAATTTTGTAAGTTTCTATAAGATCCCCTCTCAATCTCCTACATTCTAGAGAGTATAAAGCAAGTCTATCCAATCTTTCTTCATAAGACAGTCCTGACATCCCAGGAATCAGTCTGGCGAACCTTCTCTGCACTCCCTTTATGGCAATAATGTCCTTCCTCAGATTTGGAGACCAGAACTGCACGCAATACTCCAGGTGTGGTCTCACCAAGACCCTATACAACTGATGTAGAATCTCCCTGCTCCTATACTCAAATCCTTTTGCTATGAAAGCTAACATACCATTCACTTTCTTCACTGCTCTTGCACCTGCATGCCTACTTTCAATGACTGGTGTACCATGACACCCAGGTCTCGCTGCATCTCCCCTTTTCCTAATCGGCCACCATTTAGATAATAGTCTGCCTTCCTGCTTTTGCCACCAAAGTGGATAACCTCACATTTATCCACATTATACTGCATCTGCCAAACATTTGCCCACTCACCCAGCCTATCCAATTCACCTTGCAGTCTCCTAACATACTCCTCACAGCTAACACTGCCCCCCAGCTTAGTGTCATCCGCAAACTTGGAGATATTGCCTTCAATTCCCTCATCCAGATCATTTATATATATTGTAAATAGCTAGGGTCCCAGCACTGAGCCTTGCGGTACCCCACTAGTCACTGCCTGCCATTGTGAAAAGGACCCGTTTACTCCTACTCTTTGCTTCCTGTTTGCCAGCCAGTTCTCTATCCACATCAATACTGAACCCCCAATGCCGTATGCTTTAAGTTTGTATACTAATCTCTTATGTGGGACCTTGTCGAAAGCCTTCTGGAAGTTCAGATACACCACATCCACTGGTTCTCCCCTATCCACGCTACTAGTTACATCCTCGAAAAATTCCACAAGATTCGTCAGACATGATTTACCTTTCATAAATCCATGCTGACTTTGTCCAATGATTTCACCACTTTCCAAATGTGCTGCTATCCCATCTTTAATAACTGACTCTAGCAGTTTCCCCACTACTGATGTTAGACTAACTGGTCTGTAATTCCCCGTTTTCTCTCTCCCTCCCTTCTTAAAAAGAGGGGTTACGTTTGCTACCCGCCAATCCTCAGGAACTTCTCCAGAATCTAAAGAGTTTTGAAGGATTATCACTAATGCATCCACTATTTCCGGAGCTACTTCCTTAAGTACTCTGGGATGCAGCCTGTCTGGCCCTGGGGATTTATCAGCCTTTAATCCATTCAATTTACCCAACACCACTTCCCGACTAACCTGGATTTCACTCAATTCCTCCTTTGACCCGCGGTCCGCTGCTATTTCCGGCAGATTATTTATATCTTCCTTAGTGAAGACGGAACCAAAGTAGTTATTCAATTGGTTCGCCATATCCTTGTTCCCCATGATCAACTCACCTGTTTCTGACTGCAAGGGACCTACATTTGTTTTAACTAATCTTTTTCTCTTCACGTATCTATAAAAACTTTTGCAGTCAGTTTTTATGTTCACTGCCAGTTTTCTTTCATAATCTATTTTTCCTTTCCTAATAAAGCCCTTTGTCCTCCTCTGCTGGTCTCTGAATTTCTCCCAGTCCTCTGGTATGCTGCTTTTTCTGGCTGCTTTGTATGCATCATCCTTTGCTTTGATACTATCCCTGATTTCCCCTGTTATCCACGGATGCACTCGACCATATTTTGGTCACTCTTGCCCAAGGGGACACGTACAACAAGACTGCTAACTAACCCTTCCTCATTACTCAATACCCAGTCTAAAATAGCCTGCTCTCTCATTGGTTCCTCTACATGTTGATTTAGATAACTATCCTGCATACATTCCAAAAAATGCTCTTCCTCAGCACCCCTGCCAATTTGATTCACCCAATCTATATGTAGATTGAAGTCATCCATTATAACTGTTTTGCCTTTGTTGCACACATTTCTACATTCCTGTTTGATACCATCCCCAAATTCACTTCTACTGTTAGGTGGCCTATACACAACACCCACCAGAGTTTTCTGCCCCTTAGTGTTTCGCAGCTCAACCGATACCGATTCCACATCCTCCAAGCTAATGTCCTTCCTTTCCATTGCGTTAATCTCCTCTCTAACCAGCAACTACCCCACCTCCCTTTCTCTCTATCCCTCCTGAATATTGAATATCCTTGGATGTTCAGCTCCCAGCCTTGGTCACCCTGGAGCCATGTCTCCGTGATCCCAACTATATCATGATCATTAATAGCTATCTGCATGTTCAACTCATCCACCTTATTACGAATATTCCTTGCATTGAGACACAAAGCCTTCAGGCTTGTTTTTACAATGCTCTTATCCCGTATATAATTATGTTGAAAAGTGGCCCTTTTTGATTTTTGCCCTGGTTTTATCTGCCTGCCACTTTTACTTTTCACCTTGCTCCCTATTGCTTCTACCCTCATTTTACACCCACCTGCCTCTCTGCTCTTGTACCCATCCCCCTGCCACATTAGTTTAAATCCTCCCCGACAGCATTAGCAAACACTCCCCCAAGGACATTGGTTCCATTCCAGCCCAGGTGCAGACCGCTCTGTTTGTACTGGTCCCACCACCCCCAGAAATGGTTCCAGTGCCCCAAAAAATTGAATCCCTCCCCCTTGCACCATTTTTCAAGCCACGTATTCATCTGCAATATCCTCCTATTTCTACTCTGACTGGCCCGTGGTACTGGTAGTAATCCAGAGATTATTACCTTTGAGGTCCTACTTTTAAGTTTATCTCCTAGCTACCTAAATTCACCTTGTAGGACCTCATCCCTTTTTTTACCTATATCGTTGGTGCCAACATGCACCACGACAACTGGCTGTTCACCCTCCCCCTCCAGAATGTTCTGCAGCCATTCAGTGACATCCCTGACCCTTGCACCCGGGAGGCAACATACCATCCTGGAGTCTCGTTTGTGGCTGCAGAAACGCCTATCTATTCACCTGACAATTGAATCCCCTCTTACTATTACCCTTCCCCTCTTTTTTCCTCGCTCATGTGCTGCAGAGCCACCCATGGTGCCATGAACTTGGCTGCTGCTGCATTCCCCTGATGAGCCATCTCCCTCAACAGTATGCAAAATGGTATACCTGTTTAGGAGGGAGATGACCGCAGGGGACCCCTGCACTACCTGCCTACTGCTTTGCTGGCTATTGACCACCCGATCCCTTTCTGTCCTCTTACCTTTTACCTGTGGTGTGACCAACTCACTGTATGTGCTATCCACGACTTTCTCCGCATCGTGGAAGCTCCAGTATGAATCCAGCCGCAGTTCCAATCGTTCAATGCGGTCTGCCAGGAGCTGCAGCTGGACACACTTGCTGCAAATGTAGTCACCAGGGTCACCGACCATATCCCTGATCTCACACATGTTGCAGGCTGAACAAACCACAGGGCCAATCTCCACTGACATATCTTACTCCCAGATTACTCTGTATTAAATATTTTTTTTAAAACACACAAAACTTTATCCTTTAAACTTTACTAATAAATACTAATAAATACTAATAAATACTGAATCCTTAACTCCCAGAATCCTTAACTCCCAGAATCCTTAAACCTGAAGGCAGAAATGTAAAAATGTAAACCCCGGGTTGCACCCAATAAGCTGCTTCCTCTGATCCTCTTCAAACAATCAGAGGCTTCCACCAGATTCCTTCTCTGGAAGATGGAACGTTGCCGATTTCGGTCTCACAGCGAAAAGCAAAAGCCCCGCGCTAGATTTATACTCACAGTGCAGGTAACTCCACCCTCTCACACCAACGGCTCCCCGGGCCTCTGATATCCTCTCATCCTTCTAAACTCCAGAGTGTACAAGCCCAGCTGCTCCATTCTCTCAGCATATGACAGTCCCGCCATCCCGGAAATTAACCTTGTAAACCTATGCTGCACTCCCTCAAAAGCAAGAATGTCCTTCCTCAAATTAGGGGACCAAAACTGCACACAATACTCCAGGTGTGGTCTCACTAGGGCTCTGTGCAACTGCAGAAGGACCTCTTTGCTCCTATATTCGATTCCTCTTTTTATAAAGGCCAACATGCCATTCCCTTTCTTCACTGCCTGCTGTACCTGCATGCTTACTTTCATAGACTGATGTGCAAGGACCCCCAGATCCCGTTGTACTTCCCCTTTTCTCAACTTGATGACATTTAGTAATCTGCCTTCCTGTTTTTGCTACCAAAGTGGATAACCTAACATTGATCCGCATTAGATTTCATCTGCCATGCATCTGCCCACTCCCCCAACCTGTCCAAGTCACCCTGCATTCTCATAGCATCCTCCTCACAGTTCACACTGCCACCCAGCTTTGTGTCATCTGCAAATTTGCTAATTACTTTGAATCCCTTCATCCAAATCATTGATGTATATTGTAAAAGTCTGTGGTTCCAGCACCGAGCCTTGCGGTACCCCACTAGTCACTGCTTGACATTCTGAATGGGACCCGTTAATCCCTACTCTTTGTTTCCAGTCTGCCAACCACTTCTCTATACATGTCAGCACTCTACTCCCAATACCATGTGCCCTAATTTTGACCACTCATCTCTTATGTGGGACCATATCAAATGCTTTCTGAAAGTCCAGGTGCACTACATCCACTGGCTCTCCCTTGTCCATTTTCCTAGTTACATCTTCAAAAAATTCCTGATTAGTCAAGCATGATTTCCCCTTCGCAAATCCATGCTGACTCGGACCGATCCTGTTAATGCTATCTGTAGATTGATGTTGCATGTTAACCAATCACACATCAGCCAGCATCTCTAACTCCACCCCACTGTAATACTTATACTAACACTTGTTTTCCAGAACGGACAGTTGGAGCAGCCAGGATGTACTGACAACTAATCATCCTTCATGCTGTTAAGTTTCAGTGCTGATTAAAGATGTATTTGAATCACGTACTGAGTCTGGAGGTAATTTACACTATCCAAATGTTCGGCTATCTCATCTTTTATAATTGACTGCAGCATCTTCCCCACCACCGACGTCAGGCTAACTGGTCTATAATTCCCTGTTTTCTCTCTCCCGCCTTTCTTAAATAGTGGGATAACATTAGCTACCCTCCAATCCACAGGAACTGATCCTGAGTCAATAGAAGATTGGAAAATTATCACCAATGCATCCACAATTTCTAGAGCCACTTCCTTAAGTACCCTGGGATGCAGACCATCAGGCCCTGGGGATTTATCAGCCTTCAGTCCGATCAGTCTATCCAACACCATTTCCTGCCTAATGTGGATTTCCTTCAGTTCCTCCGTCACCCCAGATCCTTTGGCCACTACTATATCAGGAAGATTGTTTGTGTCCTCCTTAGTGAAGACAGATCCTGTTCAACTCATCTGCCATTTCCTTGTTCCCCATCATAAATTCACCTTTTTCGGTCTTCAAGGGTCCAACTTTGGTCTTAACTATTTTTTTCCTCTTCACATACCTAAGGAAGCTTTCACTATCCTGCTTTATATTCTTGGCTAGCTTACCTTCATACCTCATCTTTTCTTTCCTTATTGTCTTTTTGGTTATCTTCTGTTGTTCTTTAAACATTACCCAATCCTCTTGCTTCCTGCTCAACTTTGCTACGTTGTACTTCTTCACTTTAATTTTATATACTGCCCCTGACGTTCCTTGTCAGCCATGGTCGTCCCTTTCTCCCATAACAACCACAGCATTACCTTTGCTACATGCAAATTTTAACTCCTGATTCAACTTGCACCCTATTTGCAGGTTACTGTTTGGGGGCCTGTAGATTAGTCCCATTAGGGTCTTTTTACCATTACAATTCATTAGTTCTATCCATACTGACTCCACATCTCCTGTTTCAATGTCACCCCATGCAAGGGACTGAATTTCATTCCTCACCATCAGGGCAAACCCCACCCCCTCTGCCCACCTGTCTGTCTTTTCCATTGGAGGTATACCCTTGAATATTCAGTTGCCCAGCCCTGGCCCACTTGCAGCCATGTCTCAGTAATTCCCACAACATCATTCTTGCCAGTTTTTAACTGAGCTGCAAGCTCGTCCACTTTATTTCTTATACTTCACGCATTCAAATACAGCACTTTGACTTCCGTATTCACTTCCCCCCTTGCACAAATCGCAATGGGCCCTGACCTTACTCTGTTGTCCATTCTCGAGCTTTCCTTCCCATTAAATCGAGAATCTTTGTAATTTTTTCTGTAGTCACTTCCCCTTTAACTCCATCTTATACTCCCAATTTGTCAATCCCTCCCCCCGCACTATTTATTTTAAACCCACAAGTGTAGCCCTAGCAAACCTGCCTGCCAGAATGTCAGTCCCCCTCCAGTTAAGGTGTAACCCGTCCCTTTTGTACAGGTCACCCCTACCCCAGAAGAGATCCCAGTGGTCTATAAATCTAAATCCTTGCTCCCTGCTCCAGCCCCTCAGCCACCCATTCAGATCCCCTATCTCCCTGTTCCTGTCCTCACTAGCACGAGGTTCTGGAAGCAATCCAGAGATAACCACCCTTGAAGTCCGGCATTTCAGTCTTCTTCCCAACTCTCTGAAGTCATGTTGGAGGACCTCCTTCCTCTTCTTCCCGATGTTGTTTGTGCCTACGTGCACAACTACTGCCGGCTATTCACCTTCTCTCTCTCGAGGATGTTCTGAATTCAGCTCATGACATCCTGAACCCTGGCACCAGGGAGGCAACAGACCATCCTCGCATCTCATCTGCCGCCACAGAATCTCCTGCCTGCTCCTCGGACAATGGAGTCACCCGCCACTAGGGCTCTGCCGGACGTCGGTCTCGCCGGTCCTGTCCTATCTCTAGGATTGGAGCCACCGACTTGTCCACTGCTCGGACTGGAAACATCGTCTCCCCGGACAGTTCCCAAGAGGGCGTACCTGTTTTCATTAGGCACAGCCACCTGGGTCTTCTGCACTCCACGATTTCCACCCTTTCTCTCCATCACACACCTTGCTTCTTCCCGTATCCTCGGCGTGACTACCTTACTGTAGGTCCTGTCCAGGAAGCTCTCATTTTCCCGGATGGCCCTGAGGTCATCCAGCTGCTTCTCCAGTGTTCCAACGGTAATTTAGGAGCTGAAGCTGGACGCACTTGCCACCGTTGTAGCAGCCAGAGGCTCCATCCATGTCCCTGGGCTCCCACATTCTGCAAGCCTCACACTGTCTCATCTGCCCCGACATGTGTTCACCGCGTTCCGTCCTCTCGAGCTTTATGCATAGCCTCGTCTCCTCAGCCTCTTCTCTGAAGACTCTCGAGCCAAAGACTCACACTTTACTCACAATGCCACTCCCTCACTGCCGCTCCCTAAGAGCCTTCTTTATTGACTGATAAATTGCCTAATTTACCTATTTACAACCAAATTCCTCAGTTTTAAACTGTTTTCCCTCTCTGACTCACTTCTAACTCTCCTCCAACTTGGGCTAGAGCCAATCACTGCTTTTTCCTGCTTCTCTTTGCTGCTGTTTCTCAAAATCCACGGGAGCTCTGAGTTAAGTCTGTCTGTGCTTTGCCTTTCTTTTTATACTGTTTTCCCCCTCTGACTCACTTCAACTCTCCCCCCACTCGGACTAGAGCCAATCACTGCTTTTTCCTGCTTCTCTTTGCCACTGTTTCTTCAAAATCCACGGGTGCTCTGGGGAGAAATAGGCGACTTTTCAGTCTGAAGAAGGGCCTTAATTGGAAGCGTCATCTATTCCTTTTCCTCAGAGATGCTCTGTGAACCGCTGAGTTATCCCAGTATTTTGTGTCTATTTTACGGTTTTGAGTGTGTTGGAGATGGAAGGGGGTAAAGTGAGGGTGGAAGCCAAGGTAAGGGAAACGTTTTTTACGTGATGGGCTCAGAGGAACAAACCTGCTCCTGTGGAGGAAAATATTTCCCTTATCTCCATCCATTTTCTTTGGCTTGTGATTTCCTTCCTCAAAGCATGCAAAATGGCAGTTTGAACCAATTGATATAATGTCCTCAATACGCAGAAATTCAATAGGCTCTCGTTTACTTTAGGGGGATGCCTCAACTGCTTATGTTACCGATTAGGTTAACTTTAGAAACAACAGGGAAAGTCTGAGCTGGAGTCGGTAAGGTAATTGCTTGCTTTCACTGAACAGTGTAATTGCTCTTTTCCAAATCATTCATGAACCATACCGTTCATTCGTGTTCTGCTTTCACTGTCCATCTGAAATCTATATCAGTTCAGCAGAGCCAATAGTATGTTAATTAATTTTGTGAACTGATTTTCTTTGAGACTTTATTAAATGATTTATTAGACATTCTATTAATTTGTACCTCCAAAGTTATATTAAGGCATTCGAACCCTCAAGCTGAATGACCTACACATATCAAAGAGGCTGTGTTAATCCAGAAGTTATGAAGAGCTATGAAAACACCGAAGAAATTTAAAGAGTGTCTACAAGAAATGATAGTAATGCAAAAAGCCAAAAGCTGTTAAATATATCAAGTCAAGTCACTTTTATTTATATAGCACATTTCAAAAACAACTCTCGTTGGCCAAAGTGCTTTACATTGGTGGAGGTACTAATGTTATACAATAGTGGTTCATAGATTAAATACAAACATCACTACATACATATAGCCCTTGCTCAGAGTGAGAGCTCTGCATTTTCGAGCATATCAGAGAGAGCTCTGCATTTTAAAGGCAGTTGCAAACACGAGTATATTAGGCAATAAGGAAAATGCTAGGGGCACTCTGCAGATAAAGTTCCATTTGTGAAGCGAGGAACAAACTTAACATTTCATGTTTTTCATCATTTCTTTCTCTACAGATGCTGTCTGGTTGTTGAGCAATTCTATATATTTTTTTCTTGTCTTCAGTTTCAACAGTGTTGTACTTTTGTATTGAGGAAATCACATATATTTTAAATTAATATCTGGTTAATGTTTTCACAGTTAAGAAAGAGGACAGAATACTACTGGCATTAGAAAGCTAAAATAAAGTCATGGAGCTTGGTGGATCTAATTTTTTTAAGATAATTCTTCTGGTTTCCACTCCAGGTTTTTTATAATAAATTGTGGATGAACGGAAGAAGCTCTCATCATAATTTTCCAAGATGTCTCTGGTTTCAAGAATTATGTTTGAAGATTGTGAAATTAAAAATATGTTAATTCCATACTTTAATAAAAAGGAATGAAATGCATTAAAAAAAACAAACAAACAGTAAACCTGTTAATTTTACATTGGGCCTGGTGATGGTTCTGGATCAATCATCAAAAAAAGTTGCATAAATTGGATGGTCTTGAACTCAGTTTTAGGGATGTGTGATTGACATGTGTCCATTATTTTAATAAGGAAATATAGCAACTCTGTGCAGCCATCTTATTTTAATGATTTCTGCATTGAGATACACCGATCACATGTGCAGCTAACCTTTGCTAAAGCTAGCCTGCACTGCCTTGTGCTTGCCTGTTCATCTTTGCACCTCATTCCACGAATGAGTGGGTAAGTATATGACGAGCACTTGGCAGTACTGGGCCTCTACTCGCTGGAGTTCAGAAGGTTGAGGGGGGACCTCATTGAATCTTACAGAATAATGAAAGGCATAGATAGAGTGGATGTGGAAAAGTTGTTTCCACTGGTCGGAGAGTCTGAGAGCAAAGGTCATTGCCTCAGAATTGGAGGGCGCTCTTTTAGAAAGGAGATGAGGAGGAACCTCTTTAGTCAGAGGGTAGTTAATCTGTGGAACTCCTTGCCACAGAGGGCTGTGAGACCAAGTCAGTGGATATTTTTGAGGCAGAGATAGACAAATGTGTGATTAGAATGGGTTATGGGGAGAAGGCAGGAAAATGGGATAAGGAGGCAGAGATCAGCCATGATTGAATGGTGGAGTGGACGTAATGGGCCGAAAGGCCTAATTCTACTCCTATAACTTGTGAACGTGAACTTGTGACATTCACTGATCCGCTTTCTTCTCTCTTCCTGGTTAAATCATGCTGAGTGCTAGAAATGCCTGTCCACCCTTCACCCAGTGGTGGTCATTGTTGGAGTGATCTGTTTACAACTATCATCAGTGGTGAGAATATGTAGAATTGTGAATACTTTAGGACTAAGGTTTAAGAGTATTCTGAGTTAAGTTGGTTCAAGGTTTCTGAGCTAAGTTTCAATTTCTTTGTTTTTACATAATTTGGTTAAGTTTCATTATCCTTGCTGTGACATCTGTTTTACTGGAAAAAATGTGACGTTTATGTGATGTTTAATGCTATTGTAATTGACTAAGATGTATTATGCTGTGTATGATTGTAATTGGGTGGAAAGATTTCCCCACCTCTATAACCGTGTGATACTGTAGTTATTGGTTTAGAATCACCATCATTTGTAAATTACCTCCTACTGTATGAACCATATATATATGCTAATTCCATTGTTTGAGCACGTCTGTTTCTCTGTGATCCACTGGGAGAGCCTCCCAGGGCCATACAGAGAAACCTAGTCACCATGGTGAAATAAAGGATGATTTAAAGTATTCTAGTCGGTGCTTTCACTGAACGGACTAAGGGATATAAATACCGGAATTATAATTTGGGAGCTCGACCGTGATCTCAGAGGAGGCCCTTGCAGGTTTGCAGTAAAAGGGTTGAGTGTTAGGTCAGGGAATCTCGGAAATGGGCCCCCGATGAGCGATTTTACTCCATCGGTTTTCCTGCGATTCCCTGATGCAGCTGATTGGCAGTTCGCTGGCCTTCGAGAGGCTTCCTGAAGAGATTGAGGCTAGTAGTCCGAAGAATACTGATATTGGGTCGGTTATATTGATAAAGGGGTTCAGCTGAGAGAACATTTCAGTATTGGGGTAATTGGAAATACTTTTCAGCTGAAGTAATAATTTGACAAATACTTTAAAATCAGCTTTGAGGTAGAAACTCAGGATAAGTTGATAAATTACTTTGAGAGCCTGTACTATGTAAAAGGTTGGGAAGGGGTTTTGGATGAAGTAAAAATTGACATATTACTTCAGCGCCGAGGTGGGAAAGGGTGTCTGTGGTATTTCAGGACTGCAATGAAAAAAGTTCTGCTCTAAATTCTGTTAAGTCAAAGTGTTTTATTGAACGTTTTTGTTTAAGTTTGTATGATTTTGCTTTAAAATTGAAGAAGTAAGGAAGATATCACATTTTTCTGATAACAACATTCTTCTGCTGTTTTATTATTATTATTATTATTATTATTATTATTATTATTATTATTATTATTATTATTATTATTATTATTATTATTAACCTTTATTTAACCAGGAGAAGTCTCATTGAGATTAAAAATCTCTTTTATAAGAGAGTCCTGGCCAAGACAGGCAGCAGCACAGTTTCCCAGTTACAGACAATAATTTAAAAACAACAGAGAACATATAAATAGAGTCACAGTCATAACATCATCAAACAAATCATGTACAGACAGAGGAGCCCACTTCAACATCATTAAGAAGAGATTTAAATCTGTTTATAGAAACCAGCTCCTTAAGTTTCAGTTTATTCTGCAGCTGGTTCCATGCGAAGGGAGCAGCATAAATACCCTATTCCCCAGTTCAGTACGGACATTAGGTACAGTTAGTAAGAACAAGTCCTCAGAGTGGAGCTGATAAGTTCCTGTGCTTTTTCATATGACATACTTCTGCAGGTATGAAGGAAGAATACGGAGGATAGTATTATAAATAAGGATGTGCCAATGATGGCGGGTGGACAGGGCAAACCATCCAACTTGAGCATACAAAGAGTAGTGGTTCATGAGGGTTTTAAAATTAGTAACAAATCTCAGTGCTCCGTGGTAGACCGTGTCCAAAGACTGTAGGCATTTTGAAGAAGCATTCATATATAAAACATCACCATAGTCAAACACAGACATAAACGTTGCAGCAACAAGTCTTTTTTTGGCTTCAAAAGAAAAACAAGATTTGTTTCTAAAGTAAAAACCTAATTTTATCATTATTTTTTCAGAAGTTGCTGGATATGAGATTTAAAAGAGAAAGAATCATCAATTATAATTCCCAGATATTTATATTGAGACACAGATTCAACCACAGAGCCCTGCAGAGTGGTGATAGAAGGGAGGTCCGAGCGCTTTGATTTAGCTTTACTGAACAGCATGAGCTTTGTCTTGCACTGTTAAAAGCAGTTTGGAGCTGAGAGGGAGCCTGATTTGGGGTAGACGCAGAGCAATATATCACTATGTCGTCAGCATAAAAGTGCTTTATGATCTAGACTATTAATATAAATAGTAAATAATAGAGGTCCTAGAATCGATCCCTGTGGCACACCCTTGGATACATTAAGAGAGCTAGAAGTAATACCTTCTGCTCGCACACACTGGGATCTGCCTGATAGATAGTTTTTAAACCAACAGACAGCTTGATCAGACAAACCGATGCAGCATAGTCTTTGTAACAATAAAGCATGATCCACAGTATCGAAAGCCTTTGATAAGTCAACGAGAAGGGCTGCACAGTGTTGCTTATTGTCTAAAAATTCAATAAAATAATTTACTACTTTTAAAGCAGCTGTTGACGTACTATATTTTTTCCTAAAACCAGATTGAAATTCAGATAAAATACTGTTAGTTGATAAAAAGTCCATCAGTTGTTGGTTTACAATAGATTCCAACACCTTACTTAAAACAGACAGTTTGGAGATGGGCCTATAGTTGTTTAACACAGTGGGGTCCCCCCCTTTCAAATAGTGGGAGAAGAAAGGCAGATTTCCAAATAAGGGGAATTTTGTTTGTCTCCAGGGATAGATTAAAAAGATTAAAACGAGAACTTACCAGTTCGAAGTTTGATCTGTATATTATGAGGTGTTGTGATGAGGGATTACGTGAAGACCACGTCCAGCACGCATGCGCGACATTCTTCAAAGCAGCGGTGTGGATTCACAGAAAAAACACACCAATTGAAATAAATATAGTAAAGAAAAAATAAGAACTGAATTACCATTTGATCTGTGAAATAGAGGGTGGGAGCGGAGGGCACGTAATCCCACATCGTAAAACTTCATAAAATACAGATCAAACTTCGAACTGGTAGGTTCTCATTTAATCTTACTATTTTATTTCGGAGTCACGTGAGTGACTACGTGAAGACTTCAAAGCTCTGTGATTCCGAACTGTGTACCAGCTCATGCTTCACTCACTGTCTGAAGACCTTAGAGGGAGGAAGTATGTTATCACAATCAACAATAACCTGTTTGCGAACAATAAAGGTTTATTAATGACAACAAAAAACAGAGAGCTCCCCCGGGCTTAAATTAAATATTATCTGCAGACTCTAAAATTCTGTCTGCAAATGTAGCAGGTTCCGCCAGCGGCTTATTATAAAACCTTTGGAAAGTTCTTTCCGAGGACCATCCTGCTCTGGCCAGAATATGGGCCATAGGCACATCCTTTTGCCTAGCCGCCGACGTAGATGCAGCCCTGGTGGAGTGAGATTTGTAAACATTAGTATTGACTCCCGCGGAATTAAGCACCTGCTTGAGCCACCTTGAAATGGTTTGGCTCGTCACCTGACCATGAGGCTTCTTGTGGCTTATCCATAAGGCTTTTTCTCTCCCTCTTAAGTTGTATGTTGCGTCTATGTAATTTGCGAGATGGGTCTTGGCACACAGCCGTGGGTCAGATGAATATGCCCGGAACTCCATGACTGGAGGCTTGGTAACTGGTCTAGTTTGTTTGACCAGTCCCTGAATATGGAATGTGAAACAGTCCAATGACTCTGTCATGCTGTGAAGGTGGAGGGACTGTACCCTTTGAGCTGACACTAGTGCCATGAGTATGACTGATTTCAGAGTAAGTTGTTCCAGCGTAAGTGACCTGGGTGGTGGCCATCCCCTAAGGTACGTCAGCACAATGCTGACATCCCAGATCTGAGTGTACCTTGGTCTGGGGGAATTAGTGTTAAAAATGCCCTTCATGATTTTGACCACTAGTGGATGGGACCCCAAAGCCGGTTGTCCTGCTGCTGGAACCAAATAAGCTGACAACACACTCCTGGCTGTACTGTAGCTGAGTCCTTCCCGATGTAATCCAACCAGGAACTCCACAATACTGGTGGCTGTAGCTGTTGAGTAGGTAGTTCCTGTTTTGGAGCAATACCGTTCCCATTTTCTTATGTTGGTCAGGTATTGTCTCCAGGTGGACTCCCGGTGGGATGTGGTCATCATGTTGATGGCGTCCTCAGACAGTCCCAGGCCCAGTAGAGGTCTTTTTAGAATCTGCAAGCCAGGAGATTCATGGCACGTGTGACTAATGCCTGACACTGGGTGGATTAATAATTCTGGACTGCTGGGGAATTCCAACGGTGTTTCGACAGCCATGTCGAGGGCCACTGGGAACCATGGCTGTGTAGGCCAGTCGGGTATTATCAAGATTCCTGAAGCGGAATCCAATTGAATCTTGCGTAATACCCGACTGATTAGGCAGAAGGGAAGAAAAGCATAAAATAACATTTTCCCCCAATGCAGCGTGAATGCATCAACTGCTGCTGCCTCAGGGTCTTGTTCCAAAGCGACATACGTTGGTACCTGGTGATTCAACCTGGCTGCAAATAGATCAATATCTGGTGTGCCATATTGCTTTGTAATTTCAGCAAATACTTTGGGATTTAACATCCATTCAATGTTATCGTTAAATTTGCGTGACCTGGTGTCTGCCACTTTATTTTGCTTACCTGGTAGGTAGGTTGCTGATAACCAAATATGTCTTTTGACACACCATTGCCAGATTAGGTTGACCAAATTGTCACACAATATCAACTTTACACCACCCATGTGGTTGATATAAGCCACCACCGTGGTATTATCTAATTGCAACCAGAAATGTGCATGATGCGTATTAGATGAATATGCTTTTAAACCATAAAACGCACCCAACATTTCTAAGTAGTTGATACCCCATGTCTGTAGGCAAGATGATACAGAATAAGCATCGGCATCCGTTTGAATGGTTAATACTGGGTTGGTGATTATTATGGGACTGGAACTGAGCCTAACGTTCCTTGTCCACCATTGTAACTCTGGAATGGATTCAGCAGTTAAATTCATAACTCAAAGTGACCTGAGTTTTGCTTTAGTGCGTGCACTTTTGCTCTTTGCAAATCTTGATAGTGCAAAGGCCCAAATTGTACAGCTGGAAAAACTGCTACCATTTTACCAATAACTCTGGTTATCTGCTGTATGGTTGACTGATGTTTATCCATTAGTTCACTGCAAGATAGTGCCAATTCTGATGCTTTCCCCTTCGGCAGAGTTACAATCATGCGAACAGTATCAATCGTAAATCCAAGATAGTTCATGGTAGTGGACGGTGTAAAATTGGATTTATCTGGATGTATGACAAACCCCAAAGTTTCAAACAAACGTTTGGTGGCTGCTACTGCCAAAACAGCTGTTTCCAAGGTTTTCCCTACTATTAAAATGTTGTCTAAGTATGTCATGACTATATGCTTTTGTTTCCTCAATAATGCCAAAGCGGGTTTTAAGATTTTAGTGAACAACCTTGGAGCGGAGGTTAGTCCATTTGGTAAGGCTTTAAATTGCCATAGCTGTTTCATCCAGATAAACTTTAAGTATTTACGATGTTCCTTGTGTATGGGTACTGAGTAGTAGGCATATTTTAAATCAATGCTTGCTAGAAAGTAACCTCTAGAAATCAATAGTCTGGATGTTTCAAAAGTTTCCATCTTGAAATGTATATACTTAACAGACTTGTTTAAAGTAGTTAAGTCAATGATGATGCGACATCCACCATCTTTTTTTAGTTTTAGTGAAAATATTAGACACAAATTCCAAAGGTTCATGTTTTGTTCTTTCAAAGACACCTTTTGCTAGTAGCCTCATCAGTTCAGCTTGACCCTCTTGTTTCTTTTTGACTGAGAGGGTGAATACCCTTTGGGGTATATGCTGAACTGGCAGAATGTTTTCATGAACAAAGTCAATTTTATAGCCATGAATGCTGCTGAGTATATACTTGTCATTAATGATGGATTCCCATGCATCCAAAAGCAAGTGCAATCTTCCCGCTGTTAGTATAAAGCCCCTACTGCTCATATGCTGAGAGGAACCAGACACACCTACCTCCATGGTTACTGGTGCTTCTTCTGCCTCTTCGCTGGATGATGAGGTCTCTGCTGGGCTGTAGAGGGCTGCTGTTGATGTTGATGCTGATGTTGATGTTGTTGGGGGTGGGGCATTTTCCATGGGGTCCGCTATGGGCCCTGGCCTAAAAAAGGCTTACGGGAAATGGTTGTGGACCCCGAGCTTTCACCAGTCGCATATGGTGGTCGACGACTGGTGGACGCCGTGAGGTACTGCCGCCTGGGTTTGTTAGGTCTGCTCGGTCCCAAACTAGCCTTCACGAGACCAAAGGTCTTGGATTCTTCCTCTAGGTCTTTCACCTTTTTCGGAAGGTCCTTTCCAAAGAGCAGAATTGGAGGTTCTGAACCCGGTGTTTTGCAAAGTCCCGCAAATTTAGGGTTAAGGGCAGGCTTGATGATTTCCTTCCGTAAATTGTTTATCTCATATTGAGTGGTGCACAGCAGAGCTAATGTGTCTTGCTGATTTGTGGAGATGTCCACACCATCAATGGACCGAGCATATGATGTTATTCCTGCAGTCAGGAGTTTAAGGATTTTCTGGAGCTTCAACTCCAGGTTCCTCATGTTCTGCCCCAAATGTCCCCAAATTTGGCTGTTTACAGCTGGTACATTCAATGATGTACAATTTTCTGGGGCTGTATATTGTTCAAGAGCCTCATTGACCACCAGTTCTTGTAGGGGTTTTGAGGACAGGTGGTCAATGCTGGCTGCAAGTTTCGGCTCTAAAGGCCAACCCGCTCGTGGAATGACCACGTAGCGGTTGACCACACCCAGCAGCTCTTCCTGATCCTGTACACCCTGCGTACTCCGGACATCATCAGCCAGCAACCCCTCTTCTTGACCAGCCCAGACCTGGTCGCCAATGCTGCCTTCAAAAGAAGGTGAAGCAATGGTCAGTGCTGTAAAGGGCACTGCGGGAGTGCCTGAGCTCCCTTGGCGAGTCTGCTGCTGCTCTCTCAGCAGAACTCGCTGGAGCAATTGCTCCATAAGCCGTTCCATTCGGCTTAGGCAGCTGCCTGTGCCGCTCTTGAGCGGTGAGGCATCTTCATCCGAATCGTCGGATACTACCGCCCGGTGACTCCGAAATAAAATCAGCGGCTAACTTTGGGAAGTAAGGCTCAAGGTTGTCGGGACCTGCCGATTTTTTTGTGTCTAAACATCTCAGGGCCTTATGCACCTCTGAGAGTGTAACAGTGTCAAAAGTAAAGGCTTGTCCCTCAAAAACAACTACTATCAGAGCAAGCAGAAGCGCCTTTGAGAGTTAAAAAGTGAACCAGAGGCAATTAAATGCTCATTAAAACAAACAAGCATGTCGGCCTTTTCATAAATTTGGATAGAGTCTTTGACAATGCATGGAGGTAGCTCAATAACATTTTTATTTCCAGTTATTGATTTAATGGTTTTCCAGAATTTCAACAAATTGTTTAGGTTATTTGAAGTTTCAGTAAGGAAATGATCAGCTTTTTTTTTCTAATTGCAACTCTGCTTGAATTCTGCTCGGTCCAGTGCTTTCACAAAGCGGTACACTCAGATTATTCAGATTTACTATTGAAATCAAATACTTTCTTCATTGTTAACGTTTGTCGTTCTAAAATACTCTGAGTTTTGTGGAGGGGTATTGTGGAATTTATTTTATTGTGGAATTTATTTTGATGTGTAAATTTTGTGTTGTGAGAATCTAATTGTTTTGTGTGAGATTTTTTACCAAAATGAATCACAAGGCATAAAAGAGCTAATTGCTATTGCATTGCTTGCTGAGATACTTCACAAGATTATGTGGCCTGTATTTCCCTCAAACAGGCTTTCTCTAGTGGAGCAGATAAGATGTGCCCTGTTAGAGTCATTAGAACAAATAAGGGGACAGAATGAATTGGTACAGAATCACATATTAGAACTTGGCTGATGCTTCTTAATGCCATTGGTATTCTGCGTTGTTAATTTGAGTGGACATACATTTTTATGGATGTTGTTTCATATATATGGTGAAAAAATAAACGCGATAGATAGATAGATAGATAGATAGATAGATAGATAGATAGATAGATAGATAGATAGATAGATAGATAGATAGATAGATAGATAGATAGATAGATAGATAGATACTTTATTAATCCCTTTTCAGGGAAATTCAGATGTCCTTGCAGCACACTGTGGGGGAAGGCACAAAGTCCAGTCCCCATCCCCTTGTCCACCCATAGTCGGGCTTGCTGAGGCCTCTGCAGTCGCCACTACAGGGCCCGATGTTTCAGGCCCTTCTCGCTGGGTGATGGTGCTCCGGCGTCGGGCGAACCCTCTCAGCGGCTTGGGATGCCTGGAACGGCCACATCCTTACCGGAGTCCACAGCTTCCGAAGCCCACAGGCCATGCAGGACAGAGCTCCACCACTGGCGATCCCGGCGAGAGATCCCAGGCTCCGCGATGTTTAAGGTCAGCGCCGCCGCTGCACCACAGTTCCGCAGCTCCGCGGGATGCCTTCTCCATATTTAGGTCTGACTGGTGACAGAAAGCACCTGTCCCAAATGACCTCAGAGGTCTGGATGGTTCATAATTTAGCAGAAGATCACAGATGTATTTTTGCCCTAGACCATTCAGTGCTTTATAAACAAACAATAATATTTTTAAATCAATTATTTGACAGACTGAAAGCCAGTGTAAAGAACTAAAAACAGAGGTGATGTGAACAGCTTTCTTAGACTTAAAGAGAATTCGAGCAGCAGCTTGCATGATATAATGGTTGGCTTTGGTTTGATTGACAGGGACTACGAGGATTGATTTGGATGAGTGGGAGAGTAGAATCTGTGCTAATGCTCACATGCTGTGGCAACCATCACCATTCATGCAGCCCCCAACCTATGGTAATATCGATTTAGCAGCTTTTGCAGCACTACCTGCGTCCACTATACCAGCTCCAGCAGCGCCGGCGGAGTTCCCTGACTCCGACAGCATCGGTTTTGGCGGCATCCCCAGTCGTGCTGTGTACCAGGTGTAAGACTAAAAAGAGCCAACGCATACCACAAGTTCTAACTCCAGTAGAGCATACAAGATTCCTAGCTAACTTGTGGTTCCATGATGCGCTGGTTAATTAACATGCTCAGAATGAAGCCAGAGAGAAAGCAATTAATACCACTGTGTAAAAACCTATTGATATCTCCAAAATTCAAGATACTAAACCCGGGAAAGGAGAATTTTTGGAGAGATTGTCAGAGATGTACATTAGTCAGTCAGGGGATGCTAGGTATTGAGGCGGTCTGAATTCACCCCAGTATTGTGCTATCCTAGTACATTGTCTCCCAGCTACTGTCGCAGAGGCAATAAAAACTAACAATAAGGACTGGATTGACAATTCTCAGAGCCAAATGGCCTGTGCAGTTAAATGATACTTTAATTATATCCAGCAAGGCCATTGGAATAAGGAGTGCCCATATCAGAGACAAGCGGGAGGGGGTTATCAGCAAGAACAAAGTGGGCAAGGATATCAAGGGAAGCATACAAACTTCTCCCAGGCTGATCAATTTCCTCAATGCTGACTAGTCGACAGTGGTGAACAGGTGTTACACTGTCAAGGAACCTGTTCTGGTTTTACAAGTTGCGGGGAAACATTCAGTCCACTCACAACCTCCCCAAATCCGACAAGACTCAGAGATTATCTGGATTTCAAGGACAATACCCCATCTCTATGTCAGACGAAGTAACATACCGGAATGAGATGGTGCAGCATCACTTTGTGATCACCCCAGGCTTAGACTGTAATCTGCTAGGCCGAGATTTGTTATGTATATTTCAGTTATAGATCGTATGTGGAGATACTGGAATAACTGTGACCCCATAGACAATAAAGAGACAGCATTAAGGGGCTGTCCCACTTGGGCAACCTAATTGTCGAGTTTAGAAGAGTTTAGGAGAGTTTGAAAAAAATGTCATGTTGAAGACCTCCTTCGACTATGTAGAAGACTAGCTTCGACTAGCTACGACTAACTTCGGGAAAATTGGATACCGAATAGTGGAGAGAGAAGATGACCTCCTTCGATCTTCTTTGACCTCCCTTTGACCTCCGCCTATGATGAATACTATCTACGACTACCTTCGACTACCCTCGATTACCTATGACTAACATGTCGACCTACTACGACTTACTACGACCTACTGCGACTAAACCTACAAGTAAAAAAAGTATCGATTTTTTCCATGGCGACCTTTTTTTACTCGCGGGCATTTTTTAACATGTTGAAAAAATACGCCTCGACCTAGCTGAGGCCTCTAGTACATAGGGACCACTCTCATACATGAAGGAGAGTTGCAAAGACCTCCTACGACCTTATATCGATCATGCTGCAAGTATGAGTCGAGGGCAAACTCGCCAGAGCTCGTGGATTAGTTCGCACATGGAACAGCCCCTTTACTCGTCAGTAACACCACAATGGTGGCCCCTAACTGGTGAGTCCCTGCTCCATATCACCTTAGGCTATGACCGGAGTGGCGGAAATAAAGAGCTAGAAACATTTTTTTAATCCCGTGAAGGAACTAGATGGGATGCAAACCTTTTGGCATTACTAACCGGACCACAGGGAACAGCAAAGTATGCTGAGGTGCCTTCTGAATAGCAGAAGCAGGACTATGAGATTGCCTCACATATAACAAAGAAAGTGAACTTCCCATCTCATGCAAAGGATTTAGGAGCAATGGCTAAGTAAGCGATTGGTCTGGCGAATCCAAACACGAGCCAGGAACAAGAACTGTCTTATAATTGTACTGTTCAATTTTATCAGTCACCAAGGACGATTACTACTCAGCTATGGCATCATCTGGGGAGTGAGGTAACAGAGTATGTGGGCCCACAAGGGTGGGCAGAAGACTCTACTCAGGTAGGTTGCATCCAGATTAACCCCATCCAATTAGCTCCCCAGAAAATATAACACTGCCCTCTATATGACAGTACCCGCTGAAGCAGCAGGCAAGCTTGCAATTTAAGTATTGTACCATCATCAATCCGGCATCCTTTCTCGCCAAACCACCGGAGGAACAAGCTGAGCCAGGGCACGACTGCCTATTTGTGATTAAAGAAGATACCTCTGTTCGGGAAGATTTGACAAATATTCCCATGACAAACCCTGACTTAACTCTGTATGTAGATGGGGGTGTATCAATTGGATCTCTAGGTGAAAGACTTTCAGGATACGTAATTATAGATCAGGATGCCAATAATGTGGTGGCGGCGGCCTTTCAAACACCATTCTCTACCAAACAAGCAGAACTGTTTGCCCTGATAAGAGCCTGCATCTTAGGGAAGGACTTGGGAATCAATGTTTATACTGACTTCATATATGCTTTTGGAGTGATCTGTGACTTTGGTCAGTTGTGGAAAAATAGGGGATTCTTGACTCAGCAGGAACACAGACATCCCACCAGAAATTGATATCAGGCCTGTTACAAGCCCTTATGTTGCCAAAAAATTTTGCCAAGAAGATAAGGAAGTGTCCCAAGGGTGGTGGTACCTAAAATGATGAGGCAGACTAAAAGCATAGACAAAGACAAGTCTCCCTCAGAAAAAACAATGCCAACCATCCAAGATGTTGTAAATTACAGGAGGATGCTCCTGACCTGGAAATGTGGAAATGGGTCCCTTTGAGACCCTCCAGATGGACTACATTGAGTTGGAAAGATGTCCGTTTTATAAATATGTATAAGTTATTGTAGATGTCTTTAGTAAATGGATTGAGGTTTATCCTACTGTGGACAACAAAGCTTCTACGGTTGTTAAAGTACTTATGAAAGAAATTATATCCAGGTGTGGAATCCCAACTGGGCTGAGTTCAGATAATGGCCCTCATTTTGTGGGAAAGGTGACCAAAGAATTCTGTGTTCAGATGGGTATCCGACAGTAATTACATTTTGCCTGTCGGCCATAGGCTGCTGGACCCGTTGAACAAGCCAATCAAACATTGAAAAATAAACTTGCCAAATTAAAGATTGAAACAGGGACCAATTGGCTTAAATTACTCTTTGTGGCGCCATTCTGGATGTGTACTACCCCAGCAGGGAAGGCTCGGTTGAGTCCAGCAGAGATTGTATATGGCCGTCCACTCAGAACCCCATGGAACCAGAATACTACAAAGGCTGTTCATCACATGACAATGGAAATGACTAACTATATTTTATTGTTAACCAGGGCATTGAAAGATGTACACTTTAACCACTCCGTCTAAAATTGAGCCTGGTACTTATGTAATAATCAATAATTAGATGAGGAAGAGACTGGACATTCGGTATGAAGGGCATCACCAGGTCCTTCTAACAACACCTATCACAACTAAAGTGGAGGGGAGTGACACGTGGGTTCACTTTCGCCACTATAACATTGTCAGTATGGTGCCAAAGACATAAAATGCTAACCTATTCTTTCTTTTAAGAAATCAATTTCTAGGATAAATCACGATGGACATACTATTATTGTTCGCTATCTTGGGACATTTATAGCCATCAGGTCTGCGAAAAACAGAGTATGCCGATGTAATCTATCACCTATGTGAAGGAGATACACTGCAATCTGATGGCGATAGCAAGGATGGAGAATCATAATTATGGAGTATTGCCATGTTACCATGCGCCTTGTAAATTTGATAATGCATGTCAAAAGGAGGGAGTAAAAGTCCCTGTGCCTATTTAGATGAATAGATTACAAGTAGCATTAGCAGATTTGCAGATGAGACAAAGCTGGGTGTCTGTGTGAACTGTGAGGAGGATGCTATGAGAATGTAGCGGGTTGGGGATAGATTGGGTGAATGGGCAGGTTCATTGCAGATACAGTATAATGTAGATAAATGTAAGGTTACTAAGGCAGATTATTATCTGAATGGTGTCATATTAGGAAAAGGGGAGGTGCAACGAGATCTGGGTGTTCTTGTACATCAGTCACTGAAAGTAAGCATGCAGGTACAGCAGGCAGTAAAGAAAGTTAGTGGCATGTTGGCCTTCATTGCGAGAGGATTTGCGTTTAGGAGCAATTAGGTGCTTCTGCAGTTTTACAGGGCCCTATTGACACCACACCTGGAGTACTGTGTGCAGTTTTGGAGAGCTGGACTTGTATACTATGGAGTTTGGAAGGATGAGAGAAGATCTTCTTGAAACGTACAGGATTGTTAAGGATTTGGACACACTAGAAGCAGGAACGTGGTACTGAAAGTGGATGATTAGCTATGATAATATTGAATGGTGGTGCAAATAAGAGAACAGTTGAATAACATGAAGAAAGCAAGTGACTGGGCTTATTGGGGCTTTGGAAGCTGATTAGACTGGCTAATCAACATGGCTATGTACCTAGCTATTGCAATTATTTATATTTTTGTAGAATTAGCAGTTGTAAAATGTGTATTGGAGAGAATGCAGATAGCACTGGAAGGCAAAGGTGCTCCAAGAATGTTATTCGTGAGGGGAAGAAGTATGTGATAAAGCACAGACTGAGTATGTTGATAAGGTGCAGGAAGACTTTGAATGACTGGGAAGGATAGATATAGGTAGGAACATGGGAGTTATCATGGAATGATAAAAGGGAGGAATGATAATATGTAGAACTGGGGATACTTTAGGATTAAGGGTTAAGTAATCGGAGTTAAGTTTGTTCAAGTATTCTGAGCTAGGTTTCAATTTCTTTATTTTGACATCATTTGGTTAAGTTTCATTGTCCTTGCTGTGACATCATTTTTCCTGGAAAACGTGATGTTTGTGTGATGTTTAATGTTATTGTAATTAGCTAAGATGTATTATGCTGTGTATGATTGTAATTGGGTGGAATGATTTCCCCACCTCTATAATCATGTGATACTGTAGTTATTGGTCTAGAATCACCATCATTTGTAAGTTACCTCCCACTGTATGAACCATATATATATATATGCTAATTCCTGTGTTTGAGCACGTGTGTTTCTCCATGAGCATGTGTTCTTCATGTTGTATGCCATCAGCTTGTAGCTAGGGCAGGGAGGAAGGGGAATGCCATTTCCAACTCCTCATAATACAGTGTTGCAAATGAGTTCTTCTGCAAAGCACCAAGATGACAACTTTGATGAAGGTATACTAAAATGGAAAGTCATTGAAACAGCAAATGTTCAATGGCAAGGACTGGTTGCAAACTTATATTTCAATTTTGGAATTGGAGACCAGCTCCACTTGCACACTAGGAACTAAACCATTATGCAACTTCTGGTGGTAATTTTCTAACCCGGTAGCTTTTCCTGGTTCTTCTTGAAACCCAGCTGCAGTGCACTCTACAGAAGCACAGCATGGTGAAACTTTGCCCAGAACAAGCAAAAACACATGGAAGGCAGTCATAAAATGAAAGTAAAACCAGCACACTATCTCAAATCCAAAACTATTGCATAAAAGCTAAAAGGTGAAGAGAAGAGAATTTGGAAATTGAGGGTAAATGGGAGCAGTCTCCAGCCAGCTTTTCCTGAATGATCTCTTATATCAATCTCTGAGATGATCAGCTCTCGTATTTAAACATCAGCAGCATAAATAATATTAAAGCATGGTTCTAAAACATTTCCTGCTAGATTATTCTCATGAATTATGGTAAGAGCTCAGTCATTCAGTATAAAATGCTTCTTTTGTGGTGAGTCTTAATTTTTTTGGTCCGTGACCATGCAGACATTGGGATGCAACTAATCAACGTTGATCTCTTGAATGGCGATTGAGGAATGCCAAGCCGGATGGGATTTTTCTGCTTCCATTTATAAGTTTACAAAATCAAGTCAAGTTGGTTCTGTGACTTGACTTCTTAAACCTAACAGTACTTAACAGTTCGACCTTTGTCTGGCCCGGATCTGATCTATATTTTCAACCCCTCTGCTGAGGGCATTCTGCTATCCATCTCAGAAGAACAGGTTAATGTGATAAAGTATGGTAAGTACTAATGAAAACAAGAGTCATCAGGTCACTGAGCATCATTGACTTTTGTGCATTCATTACTTTTTGCTGGCTTCATTCTAAATGCTGGTCTTCGCTGAATCAAATAGGTTCAGCTTTATGTTAAAGGGGATAGGCATTGGGCTTTATGTTAATGGGATAGGACAGGGCTAACCGTTGGTAGGCTGCAACTGCACAGGGCGGTGGGGGGTAGGGCCACACCTAACAACAAAGTTGGTCGGCCCCCAATTTTTTTTAGGGGGGTTTTTTTTTGTTCTTTTTCTCCTTTTAAACTTTGGGGGGGGGATGGGGGGGATATACTTGAATTGAAAGTAGTTCAGAAAAGATTCCCCTGATTGATACCTGGGCTGAAGATGTTGATTTACGAAAAAAGATGAACAGATTGTGACAGGTTCATTGATAGTTATACGATTGTGAGTGGGCTTGACAGGCAAGACACTTAGAGGGTTTTTCCCCTTAGAACAAGAAGGAACAGTTTCAGAATAAAGGGTCACTCACTTAAGATGGACATGACAAATAATTTCTTCTCTTAGTTGGTTATGAATCTTCGGAGTTGTCTAGCTCAGAGAGTTGTAGAGGCTGAAGCATTGTTAGACTCAACACTTAGATCGACAGATTTTTCATCTGTGGAGGAGTCAGGGCTTATGGGGAACAGACAAGTGGCTCGGGTCAGAATAGCTATGACCTTATTGAACGACGGAGTCTGCTCTGTCAATCCCTCTTCCTATTTCCTATGGTCTTATGTTTTCTGTGTAAGTTGAATCTACTTTTGATGTCCTATGGTTTTTGTTAATTGCCTTTGATTCCTTAAAGTTTTTTAAAATGCTGTTTTCTTTGCTGTGGACTTATCTCCCATGTGAACATTTCTGATTTCCAGGTTATAGACTGTACTAGAAAGATTCTCCAATTTCCTCTGAAAGATCATTTATAGCCAATGTGTAAAAATGAACCAAATGAAAAACAAATCTGTGTAATTGCATCTCTGTGCAAGGCTTGCAAAGAAAATGTATATCTTGGAAATGGGCATAATTTACAAATTGATATCAGATATGAAGTTATAAACAGTCAAAACAGTAATCAAGGAACCAAAATAATTAATAAAGAAATACAACATATTATATAGACATTTTCATTCATATATTTCACACATTACAAATAGCATAATTGGCAGATAGAATCTATTGAAAAACTTACATTTCAATATACTGCAGATTCCTTAGCCATCACCAAATCTTTGCAAATCAAAACCAATGCATTGATACCAAAAGATAGCGAGAAGAAAGGGTTGGTCAGAAAAAGATTCACAGAGTTAACCAGGGCCACTCTCATAACAGTCTTATTTTTCTTCTGTGATTATTAATATTGGTTTTAGAGATGATAAATAATTACCCACATGTCAGCAATGCAAATTTTATTTTAAATTCTAGGAAATATTTCACAAAACTCATCGTTATGGTGTTTCTTAAACTGAAGAACACAATGCTGTCAGAAGCACCTCTTAAATTAATGTTTAGAAGGGTTTTGTCAAGGGAGAATTCTAACATAAAGTTAAGATGTTCTGCAATTTTCAAGCATCATGTGCATCAATACCACTGGCTAATCCATTATTCCAGTAACCAAATATATATTTTTTTGTTTGAGAAAGGAGTCTAATATTAATTCTAATCAGTTAAATTACACAAAGAAACAAAGATGTAAATAAATTTAGCAATATGAATTATTATTTATCTTTATGATGGCTGACTAAAGTTGCATTAAAAATTAAACCACAAACATAAACAATTCATAACCTCTGTCAGGATTATTTCACCTGCAATTTTCTGCTGGAAGTATAAAATGGTGTAAACACAAGGCATGCATTAAAATGTATTTTTGGATGTATTGCAAGAAATATCATACAAAAAAGGATTTGCAATACAAATCATGTTTATATTGTTTCATTGCATAAGTACATAAATTATGCATGTGTTACTAAAAATTGAGGTCTACTAGAATAACTAGAAATGCAATAAACTGTGATCCTAAAAGTTGCAAACAGTGTGGTCTCCATGTGCATTATTCTACTCAAAGTAACAGTGTTTAAAATCATTTGGAAAACAAGCGCTGAAGTTTATTCATACAATTGAGGTGAAACGTCTTTGATAGTCAAACCATTTTGTTTTTAACTATTACATTCTCTGATAGAACTATTCAGCGTTGGAAAACTGTGCTGATTCTACTTGGAGTTTGAACTACAATATTATTCAGTGATAATTTGATCACAACAGATTTTCTTCCACTAAATTGTCCCAGAGCAGCTTTCCCAAGAAGATCACGTCATAGATTTTAAAAACTGGTTCAATGTATATGTGTTATTGAAAATGAAATTAAATATTTAACAGGATTCTGAACTGTATGACATGTTAATGGGTTAATTGTATCCATTAGGCTCTTCATCGCTATTCAGTGGTTATAACTTCATTAGAAATAATTGAACTCCCAGCTTGTTACTCGTTCAATTAATTCAGTTTCCATGAATATTAATAGCAAATGTAAGGCAAAATCACACCGAAGTTTGATTTCCTTTTTATACCACTAGCCTAAATCCTTCTTAACCATTCTGACACTTTCCTTGTGTACCATCACCAAACATGTCTACACAGCTTCTCCTTCCAGTGTTCCAAAGCCTTCATTCCACCTGGAATACTCTGCTGCAGTCCACTATTTTTACTTTACTTAAATTTAATTTGTGGAAGGACATCCTTGTGATTGAGGCAGTGTAGCGTAGGTTCACGAGATTGTTCCCTGGGATGGCGGGACTGTCATATGAGGAATGATTGAAAAGATTAGGCTTGTATTCACTGGAGTTTAGAAGGATGAGAAGGGGATCTTATAGAAACATATGAAATTATAAAAGGACTGGACAGGCTAGATGCAGGAAAAATGTTCCCAATGTTGGGCGAGTCCAGAACCAGGGGCCACAGTCTTAGAATAAAGGGAAGGCCATTTAGGACTGAGGTGAGAAAAAACGTTTTATTGATTGGGGACGATCAGCCATGATCACAATGAATGGCGGTGCTGGCTCGAAGAGCTGAATGGCCTCCTCATGCACCTATTTTCTATGTTTCTATGTTTCCATGATAATTGTTTGATTCTTTAAAACGTATACTATTTTAATATTAATGTGCTGCAATTGTTTATTTTAAATAAACATATTCTTGATTATTTTATCATTTAAAAATGTTTGAAATAATTTTAATGTCTTAATAATTTAAATAAACGGGTAACTTTTAAATGCTATGGATGCCAGGGTGTTTGATGGCTCTGTTTGTCAGTGAAACTGGATTCAGCCAGTAGTCTAACATAACACAGCTGTTTAACTCAGAAATAGGCTTCCTTCATTGCCTGTAAGTGGCTAATGTGATTCTATCATGATTCAGAAGGCTTTGTTTCTGCACAGCTGGGGGAAAACCACTCAATGCAAGTCCTCTCTTTTAACCGAGGTCATTGGTGACTGCAAATGACTGCAGATTCTAGGCTGATATATAGATTATTTTGTGCCAGAAGATTGATATTATTATTAGGACCAAAGCTGGTGACATTACTCATCATTCAGGTCTTTCCACAAAGTTACAACATGTGTCCTAAGTGTTTACATTTCAAGATTTATGTTGTTTAAGGCAACCAACATGCAACCACTGAAGCTGTGGTTGGCGGGTGATATTATTACTCAGTAAGTCAGTCCTTTGTCCAATACATCAGGAACAATGGCATCAACATCAATCAAGCCCTACAAAACACTCATGATACAGAAAAATTGACCACTTAATCCAAGCAAACTTTATGCTCCAGTAGTGACAGGAATAAAGCAGTCCAATCCATTTGTTTCATGGACATCATTTAAGATCAGCAGCAATTTTAATCGGAGAATGAATCTGGTCCATTCTCAGGACAACACAAAGGTAGATTGAGTTAGACGACTAAATAATTAAATTGGTTCACAGAAATTATGAAGAGGACTGACTAAATTACAATTGGACTGCATGAGGCAGAAAGTCACTCTGTTCACATTGATCACAAGAGCGTAGCAGCTGATTCGGTACATTTTTATTCAGTGAAACTAAAAGAACAAACGGGAGTACAATGGCAGCTGATATTCCAAATCATTCTTGGTCCTGGAATAACGATTAGTGACTTGCTGCTGATGTTCAGTGATCTATGTTTTCCTTTGCAAAATAGGTAATGAAGGAAAGTAAAGGATTTGGCGTGGTTTTGATCCTGAGAGACTTTTGGGTTCCTTTGTTTCTCTGCCTGTGCAATGGGTCCAATAAATTGAGACCTCATATCCAGAACTCCCATTGTCATTGGACATATCTACACATTTCACAGGCCATTCCTGTAAAACCTTTACAACTTATAGGGAACCATCCTGAGCAGGTTTCAGGCTAGCACTGGGAAGATGATTAGGGAGGCCCCTTCAGTTATTCACTTACCATTTCTACATGTGGGGACTATTTTTTAAATATCCATTCCAATTGACCAAATATGGTAGATTTAACATTTAATATTTGAATGGCCATGCAAGGTTGCTACATTTAATAAAAATGGGCTTTAAGAGGAAACAGATAGAGACCTTAGTACATGGTGTCAGGACAACAAATTCTCCGTTAATGTCTACAAGATTATGAACTGATTATCAACTCCAGGAAGCATGGTGAAGTACATGCGCCAAACACAACAATGATACCGAAGTGGAAATGGTTGAGAATGCCTAGTTCCTCGGTGTAAAACAAATATTTCATGGAACAACCACATTGAAACAACAGGCAAAAAGGCTCATCAATGTCTCTACTTCCTCCTGAGACAAAGGAAATTTGGTATGTCACCAACAATTCTTACAGACTTCCACGGATTCTATGGGTTGCATCATAGTTTGGTTTGAGAACAGCTCTGCCTAGGACTCCAAGAAGTAGTAGAGAACTGTGGATTTACCCCAGTCAATCAGAGGCTGGAGTCCCCACTATTGACTCAATCTATCCTGTTCGTTGCCTCACATAAACGTAGACCTTCCCACCCCAGTTATTCCTTCTGCACCCTGCTCCCATCAGGCAGAAGATACGGAATACATGAAAGCATGTACCTCCAAACTCAGGAACAGCTTCTTCTTCTTTGTTATAGATTTATGAAATGTCCTTCGATAAGGACATATCTACACATTGATGAGGGTAACGCAGTGGATGTTGATGAGGGTAAATTGATGAGGGTAAAGCAGTGGATGTTGTCTATATGGATTTCAGTAAGGCCTTTGACAAGGTTCCCCATGGAAGGTTGGTTAAGAAGGTTCAATCTTTGGGTGTTAATGGCAGAGTAGCAAGATGGATTCAACAGTGGCTGAATGGGAGATGTCAGAGAGTAATGGTGGATGGCTGTTTGTCAGGTTGGAAGCCGGTGACCAGTGGGGTGCCTCAGGGATCTGTGTTGGGTCCACTGTTGTTTGTCATGTACATCAATGATCTGGATGATGGGGTGGAAAATTGGATAAGTAAGTATGCAGATGATACTAAGATAGGTGGTGTTGTGGATAATGAAGTAGATTTTCAAAAGTCTACAGAGAGATTTGGGCCATTTGGAAAAGTGGGCTGAAAGATGGCAGATGGAGTTTAATGCTGATAAGTGTGAAGTGCTACATCTTGGCAGGACAAATCAAAATAGGACGTACATGGTAAATTGGTAGGGAATTGAGGAATGCTGTGGAACAGAGGGATCTAGGATAACTGTGCATAGTTCCTGAAGGTGGAATCGCATGTAGATAGGGTGGTAAAGAAAGCCTTTGGTGTGCTGGCCTTTATAAATCAGAGCATTGAATATAGGAGTTGGGAGGTAATGTTAAAATTGTACAAGGCATTGGTAAGACCAATTCTGGAGTATGGTGTACAATTTTGGTCGCCTAGTTATAGAAGGATGTCAAACAAAATAGAGAGAGTACAGAGGAGATTTACTAGAATGTTGCCAGGGTTCCAGCAACTATGTGACAGAGAAAGGTTGAACAAGTTAGGTCTATTATTCTTTGGAGCGCGCAGAAGGTTAAGGGGGGACTTAATTGAGGTCTTTAAAATGATGAAAAAGGATAGACAGAGTTGACGTGGATACGTTTTTCCCATTGAGGGTAGGGAAGATTCAAACAAGAGGGCATGACATGAGCATTAAGGGACAGAGGTTTTGGGGGTAACGTGAGGGGGAACTTCTTTACTCAGAGGGTGGTGTGGCTGTGTGGAATCAGCTTCCAGCAGAAGTGGTGGAGGCAGGATCGATTTTAACATTTAAGAGTAAAGTGGATAGGTATATGGACGTGAAGGGAATGGAGGGGTATGGTCTGAGTGCAGGTAGATGGGACTAGGGGAAAAGAAATGGTCGGCACGGACTGGAAGGGCCGAGAGGGCCTGTCTCCGTGCTGTAATTGTTATATGGTTATATGGTTATAAGGCTGGCATATAGTCCCGATTGTCCAACCTACCTCATTTTGGGTATTGGACCTTTTCTCTGGAACTGTTATGCTTCATTGCTGAAAACTATATTCTGCACTTTGGTATTTTTCTCTTCATTCTACTCTTTGCACTTGTGTTCAGATTGATTCGATTCATGTATGTGTTATCTAATTTGCTTGGATAACATGCAAACAAAATGTTTTCACTGTAACTTGGCATTTATGGCAATAATAAACCTTAAGTCTAAACTTGATCCTTGAAGAGAACAAACATAAATCAGCTCCTAAAATGTGGAAGAGGGGTCAGTTCTTCCCGGTACTGCATCTTTGAGAATAACTGGGTGATAGTGAAGATGAAGTGCAGCATTACTTCTCAGCAGTTTCATTTGCAAGTCTGCAATAGTCTTCCACTGATGCTTAGAGGTGCGGAACAGAAAATCATCAAAAGCAAACTTCATAAATACTGCTTCTGTGATAATTAAGCTAGGATTGCCTTGATCTGCATGATCAATTGTAATATCATCAGCAAGTGGATGCTGTGCATCTCTGGAACCAAATAACTTAAAGCAAGCTCTGCATGATTTAAGCTTAAAAGGTTAGAAAACAGCGGTAGACATGTGCACTGATATCTGATAAGCACTGATGAAAGATTCAGCTCTTTACCCATTGTACATAGCCATAAAATTAAAATTACTCCTTTAATGTAGCATTGATGACCTTTGTAGTGCAAGCTCTGGCAGCATCTGAAAAGAGTGAATTTATATTTTTGTGTTATCTGTGTTTGTATGTGGTGTGAGCATGTGTGTGAGTGAGTGTGTGTGTGTGTGTGTGTGTGTGTGTGTGTGTGTGTGTGTGTGTGTGTGTGTGTGTGTGTGTGTGTGTGCATGTGTTAGTTTAGTTTACTTTAGTTTTGATTAGTTTAGTTTAGTTTAGAGATACAACAAGGAAACTGGCCATTCGAACCACCGAGTCTGCGGTGATCAACTGTACACTAGTTCTATCCTACAAACTAGGGACAATTTACAGGATCCAATTAATCTAGAAACCTGTTTATCTTTGAATGTGGGAGGAAACCAGAGCACCTGGCAGAACGTGCAGACAAACCCGGGGCTCTGGTGCTGTGAAACAGCAACTCTACCGCTGTGCTTCTGTGCTGCTCCTTTTAGACATCATGTCCCTCAAAGAATGTGGAGTGGAACTCAGTGGTCCAGGGAGTGTCTGTTTTGTGGCAGTAATGTGGGTCCGCTGGTTGATGCATGGCATAACCTCCACCCTGATTCCAACCGTCCTTGCGCGCGTGTCCCTGGAGAGGAAATATGCGGTATCCACGAGGCCTTCGGTGAGCACTGGTCACCACATGGGGTCGAGAGCATTGTAAATAATGACTGCATCATTGTATTTACGTAGTATTTTCAGTTAGCCTGACCGGGGGTGGGAAAGATGCTGGAATCAATTATTAAAGAAGTAATAATGGGGCATTTGGATAGCAGTAAAAGGATTAGTCCAAGTCAACATGGATTTATGAAAGGGAAATCATGCTTGACTAATCTTCTGGAATTATTTGAAGATGTGACAAGTAAAATGGATGAAGGGGAGCCAGTGGATGTAGTGTATCTAGACTTTCAGAAAGCCTTTGATTGTGTCCCGCACGGGAGACTGGTGACTAAAATTAGAGCACATGGTATTGGGTGTGGGCTGTTGACATGGATAGAAAATTGGTTGGCAGACGGGAAACAAAGAGTTGGAGTGAACTGGTCTTTTTCAGAATGGCAGGCAGTGGCCAGTGGAGTGTCTCAAGGCTCTGTGTTGGGGCCGCAACAGTTTATCATATATATGAATGATTTAGAAGGGGGAATTAGGATCAACACGAGCAAGTTTGTGGATGACACTAAGCTGGGCAGCAGTGTAAACTGTGAAGAGGATGTTAGGAGGTTGCAGGATGACCTGGACAGGTTCAGTCAGTGGGCAGTTCCATGGCAGATGCAGTATAATATAGATAAATGTGAGGTTATCCACTTTGGTGACAAAAACAAGGGGGCAGATTATTATCTCAATGGGGTTAGGTTAGGTAAGGGGAGGTGCAGCGAGACCTGGGTGTCCTTGTACACCAGTCACTGAAAGTTGGCGTGCAAGTACAGCAGGAAGTGAAGAAAGCTAATGGAATGTTGGCCTTCATAATAAGAGGATTTCAGTAAAGGAGTAAAGAGGTTCTTCTGCAGTTGTATAGGGCTCTGGTAAGACCACATCCGGAGTATTGTGTCCAGTTTTGGTCTCCTAATTTGAGGAAAGACATCCTTGTGATTGAGGCAGTGCAGCGTAGGTTCACGAGATTGATCCCTGGGAAGGCGGGACTGTCATATGAGGAAAGATTGAAAAACTAGGCTTGTATTCACTGGAGTTTAGAAGGATGAGGGGGCATCTTATAGAAACATATAAAATTATAAATGGATTGGACAAACTAGATGCAGAAAAAATGTTCCCAATGTTGGGTGAATCCAGAACCAGGGACCACAGTCTTAGAATAAAGGGGAGGCCATTTAAGGCTGAGCTGAGAAAAAACTTTTTTACCCAGAGAATTGTGAATTTATGGAATTCCCTGCCACAGATGGCAGTAGAGGGATCACTGGATGGATTTAAGAGCGTGTTGGATAGAGCTCTAGGGGCTAGTGGAGTCAAGGGATATGGGGAGAAGGCAGGCACGGGTTATTGATACCGGATGATCAGCCATGATCATATTGAATGGCGGTGCTGGCTTGAAAGGCCAAATGGCCTCCTCCTGCACCTATTTTCTATGTTTCTATCTATGTTTCTATGGATCATTAGCAGAGATTTCAACTCCTAGCTCAAGCTTTTGCCTGGCTTACAGACCCTCTGTCTGGCTTACAGAGAGACTAGTTACTTGATTCATCTCTTATCGCTTAAGAAGTGGTTCGCTGTCAGTCCTCTAGAAAATTCATCCGCAGGATTTTCTTTTGTGTTAACATATTTCATTTATGAAACATTAATAGTTCCCATTGCTCTTTCCATTGGCAAATTGTCTCTGTCCAAATCTAACTCTCTGGTTTCTTTGGCTCTATCATGTGGTAGAATGCTTTCACAATTGTTGCTAATCCACTTGGAAAGCTTGAATCCTCCCTTATTGCAAAGGGAAGTCAGATGTTTTACCATTTGAATTGCTTCCTGCTCAGTAGACATGGATTTTAAGCAATCATTCATGTAGAAATTATTCTTCAAAGTGATTATTACTTCATGAAATTTCGTATTCTCGCCAAACTTGCATTTCAAAGTCTGGGTACGTTGCTCTGCCTCACGACGATTATTCCCAGCCACAGTGGGCAGTAGAGGCCAAATCACTGGATGGATTTTAGAGAGAGTTAAGGGCCTGTCCCACTATATGAGTTTACCCAAGAGCGCTCCCGAGTTAAAAAAAAATCAAACTCGTGGTAAGTACGTAGAATGTACGTAGCGGGTATGTCGGAGTTTGGGACTTCTCTTAGCAGCTCGTAATGTTAACGGCAGGTACTCAGGAAATGAGGTAAGCTCATGATGTTTTTTCAACATGTTGAAAAATGTCCATGAGAGCCCCGAGTACCTACGAGTGGCTATTACCCCAATTCTCCGAGTTCGAATCAGGGGAAACTCGGAAGAATTGAATTACCCCATACAGTGGGACAGGCCCTTAAGATAGAGCTCATGGGGCAAGTGGAATCAAGGGATATGGGGAGAAAACAGGCACGGGTTATTGATTTGGGATGATCAGCCATGATCACATTGAATGGCGGTGCTGGCTCGAAGGGCTGAATGGCCCCTCCACCTATTTTCTATATTATAATGATTGCTTGATGTATTGTAACGTTTGAATGTGGTTTTGATATGCTATATTATGCATTTTGCTGAATACAGTCTTTGGGGGAAAAAAAAGAGAGAGAGAGAGAGAGAGAGAGAGAGAGAGCGCGAGTAAGGGAAAGGAGAAGTTTAGATGGGTTAATCATTTTTAGCTGCCACCAGTACTTTGGCAACAAAAATGTCAAAAAGATCATAAATATGTTGCACGCACATTCCTACTTTGCTATGGAAAGGTGTTACAAGGAGAAGTAAGAGGTTACATATTTAATGAACGGTTTTACTACCCTGCCATATTTCAGAATGGCTCTTCCATACTATTTTGAGCTGAGTATCAAAAAACCCACAAGGAAGAAGACATTGTGATATTCCCTCTAAAAAGCTGCATGGTATCTATTACACATAATAAATTGCCGACAGTGAGTTTAAGGGGGTTATTCAATCATGTTATCCTGCTGACAAATGGCGGGCTGAAGTCATCATAAACGCGGCATTACATTACAGTTTTGCAACTCAGTGGCAGCTATCATTATTCTGTATTTATTCAATAGGAGTGAGTGACAGATTCACCACCCCTAGAAGTGATAATTGACAGGTGTAAATTGAAATTGGTAACCAGTCTGAATTACGGCTTTGTAGTTGGCAGCCATTTAGACCAATGGGGTTTAACATTCAAAAGCTTCCACACTCCTGTAAAGTGAAATAAGTGAAATAATTACATTCTAATGAACTGTAACATTAGAAAGATTCAATTTATTTACTTAGGTCACAAATTCCCTCAGTCATAAGCTTGCTAAGATAACATTTCTTTTAGCAAAACACAATGACACGATGAAATCTGTGCTGAATTATTTCAATAGCTACCATACACTTATTACAAGTCAACTCAAGAGCATTTATTGTCATTTGTCCCAGATAGGACAATGAAATTATTGCTTGCTGCAGCACAACTGAGTATTGTAAACAAAAATGCAAAACAGTTCAGTTCAATATACACATAAATAAGCAGATAAAGTGCAATAGGCTGTTACAGTTCAGTCTGTTGGTGAGTTTAATAGCCTGATGGCTGTGGGGAAGAGCTGTTCCTGAACCTGTATGTAACAGATTTCAGGCTCCTGTACCTTCTGCCCAATGGTAGCGGAGAGATAAGTGCATGGCCAGGATGGTGTGGATCCTTGATGATGTTGACTGCGATAGATCCCTTCGATGGTGGGGAGCAACTCTTTTTTTCTGTTGTGGATCATTGACATGCTGCCTCTATGGGAAATATCAAGCATTTTTCATAGTGTAAATCTGAATGATTACTTGAATTTGATGTTTAAGAATTCTCCAAGTGCCTTCCAAGTCAGTTTAACACATGAACAATCGAGGCACTTTCATAGAATGTGATGATAACATTTATGTTTGAAAAATTGGAGCAATAAACAGAGACAGTTGGGAAACAGCATTTAATTGGCTTGCACAATGTCAATGTCTTTCTCCCAAATTACGCAGCAATTGCCAGGAAATCAATATTATCTTCCTGGAGGTTCCAGGACAATTCTGGAGCTTTGTTAAAATTGGCCATGTAACACCCTTTCTTAATGCCAAAAAATTCCAACATTGTTTCACAAATTGCAAGCTTGCGTTGTAAGCCTGGGTGACATTGTGTGGAAGAATGGTCAGCATAATACACTGTGTGTCGCTTGTTTACAAGCGACACATACTTGGAAGGTGATTGTTGATGCCAATCTTATGCAAGATCGATTTGACTCCAGACCTGCCAGATCCGATTGTGATGCTTGATTTTGAATCTTCCACGTCTTTATATATAGTTAACAAAGTGATATAGGGAGAGGTAAAATAATCTCCTTCCCCTTTGGTAGTTTGCAATGAACAGCATATCTAGAGTTGTGCCACCATTCCAGGTTTCCCCATCCTATTAGATGCAATTGATTGCACTTTCCCTGTCTTAAGAACTCTAAATGTAGATATGTTCCATGTCCATATTGCGACCTCATTATTCAACTGGCTTGCAATCAAACATAGATGAACTTAATGGTCACCCAGTCAATTTAAGTCATGTTTTGACTTTGTGCTTTCTATATTTTACATATCAGCCCAGACTAGTGAGTTTTTGAGGATATCCACTGTCCTTTGTATGCCAAGTTCTCATGTCAGAGCACGCTCTAAACAGAAGAGCAGAGTTCTCACAAATGGAGATAGATTATCCCCTGTAATTTCCTTGAGCAGTCTATAGGTGTGCTTCTGATGCGCCGCAGCATACTTCAGTGAATGATCTCACTACTGCAGATTCTTGTCATCATGTTGGAGATCAAAAGTGGGAAGAATACAAGACTGATGAGAAAAAGGATGAGGAGGAGGAAAAAGAAGGGAGAAGATGGCATAGATGGGTTTTATGACTGGAGTATGTGATTAATAATCATGCAAGTTAAGTGATGTCTGCTCTGAGCTGACTCACCAATGCCCAATATCGGTGGTCATGTGAAGCAAGAGCTGCTCAATAATCAGGCATTAGCTTTAACCGGGAAATAACATTTGAACCATACAAACAAATCAAAAACATTCCCCTGCAAAAGAGCTAAATGTCAATATGCCAAATTTCAAAAATAAAATACATTGCACGGACCTCAATGTATGGTCCGATAGCTCATGAGAGTGAGGGAAAATCTCTATATAAAATGCCCACAAAATTAAACTACAACAAGAAATTGTCACATCTATTGTTAACTTTAAATCTGTGTTGACAGATTTTAGTTATTAACAGTAAAGGAGAAACAGAGATTGAGCTTAGATGTCATTCAGCCATGATTTGACAGGACTGAAAAGAGAGCCAAAATGGTCTTACATTTCTATTTTGTCTCCGTTAAAATACTAGAACTTCCTGAGTACGGGTAGTTCTGCTAGGACACATGATTCTATCATGCCAATTGGATATAACGCAATTACACAAATTGGATGTAACACGATTGATGAATTAGGAAACATCATTGGTATTATGTGGGTAGAATTGGTTATAATGTGATCTCGCTCAGGAATTAAAAACGCATTTTAAAGTTACTTTAAAAATCGCCAACCAGAAAAAAACTGTCTTGAAATAAAGGTCTAAGGAAAATAAACTGTTTCCATGTTATTTACCTGCATAATCAAACACCATTGTCTATTAAGAATACAGCTGCACTGCGGGTGGTCATTGAAATTGGCATGCAATCATTTCTATCGACACATGTGCAATGATGCTCGATTAAACAATGAAACCTACAGCCTTTTAGTATTTTTAGCTTACACAAATACAGAAATAAATGTATAGCTTTTATAAAGGCCTTTACTGCACATTTTAAAAGCCTTCAGGAAAGACTATTTTGTTATTGTGAATCTGAAACTCTCTAGCTCCAAACCCCCTTTTCTCCATTGTGACAATTGTTTTTATAAAGTAATTTTCTATGAAGTGATTAAGAAGGAACTGCAGATGTCTACCTTCTGTGAAGTGACATTTCTTAAGCACACAACTGTCATGTTGCAGCAGAACTACCTATACTGTGGGATCCAATGCATTAATCCAATAACACCATGAGTTCAATAAGTCCCGAACACCAAATACAACTAAGGATGGCCATGGAGTGCAAGACTCCTTACCCTCATACTCCCTCACCCTTGCAATGGAGGCCAGGATAACACTTGTCTTGAATAGAGTGGATGTGGAGAGGATATCTCCACTAGCGGGAGAGTCTAGAACCAGAGGTCATAGCCTCAGAATTAAAGGACGTTCCTTTAGGAAGGAGAGGAGGAGGAATTTGAGGGTGGTGAATCTGTGAAATTCATTGCCACAAAAGGCTGTGGATGCTTAGTCAATGGATATTTGTAAGGCAGAGATAAATAGATTATTGATTAGTACGGGAATCAGGGTTTTTGGGGCGAAGGCAGAAGAATATGGTTAAGAGGGAAAGATAAATCAGCCATGATTAAATGACGGAGTAGACTTGACGGGCCAAATGGCCTATTTCTGCTCCTATCACTTATGAACTTATTTGCTTTCTTAATAGCTTGATGACAATATGCATCACAGCACTGTCTGGATATTGAAATAATGAGTAGGATAGGAGCACACATTGGCTTGAGGCCTGCTTGTATGTCTCCAGGATGCAATCAGTCTCATAGCATTTTCCGAGCAACACTTCTCAGAGCGATACAATTTTGACCTCTACAAGTTTTTTAATGTTTTCATTATTCCTTCTCTAGTTACTTTTGATTTGTCCTAAATATTGTTGGTGCTAACACAGTATGTGTTAGTTTTACTTTCAGCAAGCCAACAAAATCTGACAGAAAAAAATTCTGTGAGAGAGAAAAATGAGTCATAAAGAACGGTCAGACAGTTTTACATTTCACATAATACACTCTGACAGTGTCAATTGTAGAAATATCTTGACCCAAAACATCACCCATTCCTTCTCTCCACAGATGCTGCCTCACCCGCTGAGTTTCTCCAGCATTTTGTGGCTACCTTCCATTGTATGTCATTGTGATGCCTTCAAAACTGTAAGTACATTTTGGGTTTTATTTTAGTATGTGTGTCTGTATATATATATATATATATATATATATATACACACTAGACTAAGTGGACCAATTGGGTCCCATGTTCACAAGGGAGGGCTGGTCCCTCAATGGAATATTTCCCCTCTCCACCAATTCCAATATGGTTCTGGAGCGCTAGTATAGGTGTTGTGGGCCGAAGGGGCTGGTTTCCAGTGTGCTAGTATGGACATTGTGGCCGAATGGATTCTTGGGCTGGCAGCTCAGTCACTCAGGCCTGGTGCGCTGGCAGCTCAGTCACTCAGGCCTGGTGCACTGGCAGCCAGTCATTCAGGCCTGGTGGGCTGGCAATGCAGTCACTCGGGCCTGGTGGGCTGGTGGGCTGGCAGCTCAGTCACTCGGGCCTAGTGGGCTGGCAGCTCAATCACTCGGGCCTAGTGGGTTGGCAGCTCAGTCACTTGGGCCTGGTGAGCTGGTAGCTCAGTCACTTGGGCCTGGTGGACTGGCAGCTCAGTCACTTGGGCCTGGTGGACTTGCAGCTGTCACTGTGGGCTGGCAGCTGAGTCCTCATCCCTGGTGGGCTGGCAGCTCAGGCCTGGTGCGCTGGCGGCTCAGTCATTCAGGCCTGGTGGACTGGCAGCTCAGTCACTTGGGCCTGGTGGGCTAGTAGCTCAGTCACTTGGGCCTGGTGGGTAGGCAGCTCAGTCACTCACGGCTGGTGGGCTGGCAGTTGACTCACTCACGGCTAGTTGGCAGGCAGTTGACTCACTCATGGCTGGTGGGCTGGCAGTTGACTCATTCATGGCTGGTATGCTCACACACAAACACCCTCCATCACACACACACCCTCCATCACCCACACACACACACACTCAATCACACTCACTCACACCCTCCATCTCAGCTGATGGGCTTGCAGCTCAGTCACTCAGGCCTGGTGGGCTGGCAGCTCAGTCACTCAGGCCTGGTGGGTTGGCAGCTCAGTCACTCGGGCCTAGTGGGCTGGCAGCTCAGTCACTCGGGCCCGGTGGGCTGGAAGCTCAGTCACTTGGGCCTGCTGGGCTGGCAGCTCAGTCACTTGGGCCTGCTGGGCTGGCAGCTCAGTCACTTGTGCTTAGTGGGCTGGCAGCTCAGTCACTAACAGCTGATGGGCTGGCAGTTGACTCACTCACAGCTAGTGGGCTGGCAGTTGACTCACTTAGGCTGGTGGGCTGGCAGTTGACTCGGTCACAGCTGGTGAGCTCACACACAAACATCCTCCATCACACACACCCCTCCATCACCCACACACACACTCCATCTCACACACACATTCCCTCCATCTCAGCTGGTGGGCTGGCAGCTCAGTCACTCAGGCCTGGTAGCTCAGTTACTCAGGCCAGGTGGGCTAGCAGCTCAGTCACTCAGGCCTGCTGGGCTGGCAGCTCAGTCAGTCGGGCCTGGTGGGCTGGCAGCTCAGTCACTTGGGCCTGGTGGGCTGTCAGCTCAGTCACTCGGGCCTGGTGGGCTGGCAGCTCAGTCACTGTGTGCTGGCAGCTCAGTCACTGTAGGCTGGCAGCTCATTCACTCGGGCCTGGTGGGCTGGGCTCAGTCATTTGGGCCTGCTGGTCTGGCAACTCAGTCACATGGGCCTGGGGGCTGGCAGCTCAGTCACTCGGGCCTAGTGGGCTGGCAGCTCAGTCACTCGGGCCTGGTGGGCTGGCAGCTCAGTCACTTGGGCCTGGTGGGCTGGCAGCTCAGTTACTGTGGGCTGGCTGCTCAGTCACTGTGGGCTGGCAGCTCAGCCACACAGACCTGGTGGGCTGGCAGCTCAGGCCTGGTGGGATGGCAGCTCAGTCACTCAGGTCTGATGGCCTGGCATCTCAGTCACTCAGGCCTGGTGGGCTGGCAGCTCAGTCACTCAGTCATGGTGGGCTGGCAGCTCAGGCCTGGTGGGATGGCAGCTCAGTCACTCAGGCCTGGTGGCCCGACATCTCAGTCATTCAGGCCTGGTGGACTGGCAGTTCAGTCACTCACGGGTGGTGGGCTGGCAGCTAACACTCACGGCTGTTGGGCTGGCAGTTGACACTCAAGGTTGGTGGGCTCACACACAAACACCCTCCATCAGACACACGCCCTCCATCACACGACACACACACAGATGCACACACTCCATCTCACACACACACACACACACATCCTCCATCTCACATACTCACATACACACACTCCATCTCACACACACACACCCTCCATCTCACGCATGCACCATCTCCCAAACACACTCACACGATCTATCACACATGCT
Organism: Okamejei kenojei; assembly: GCA_035221665.1. Lineage (NCBI taxonomy): Eukaryota > Metazoa > Chordata > Chondrichthyes > Rajiformes > Rajidae > Okamejei > Okamejei kenojei. The sequence continues at coordinate 12,507,998 of CM069143.1, forward strand.
CACACAGCATATATATGACAGTGAAACTGTCTTGAAACTACTCACATGGTTGAGTCCTTGAGCGGGACTTCTGCAATGAGTGGGACTTCCAGAATGAGCGCGACATTCAGTTCAAGCAGCACAGTGCAGACCAACCCTTGAATTCAGTTCCAGCATAATGCAGACCAACAATTCACTTCATGAACAGTGCAGACTCACAGTTCAGTTCACTGACGGCGTAGACTCACAGTTCTGGACTCAACTCTCATTTACGGTCTTCCAGGATGACTGACTCACATCCGGCCTCCAAGGCTTTATTTTCCTGGCCCCCCGTTACCTTCATCATGGTGACAGACAGGCGAGAAGACCAATCTGCAGATCACATGATTTTCTAAACATTCATAACTTTTTTATTATTTCACCGATTGGGAAAAACCTTGGGAGGAGAGGAGGGCATTGAGTAGGATGGCGAAAAAAATCATAGCGATATATCTCCACCAATTCCAATATTGCTGGCCAGTGGGGGTGGGCTTTCTGTTGCACTAGTATGGGTGTTGTGGGCCGAAGGGACTGGTTTCCAGAGGGCTAGTATGGATATTGTGGGCTGAATGGATTCTTGGGCTGGTAGCTCAGTCACTGAGGCCAGGCAGCTCAGTCACTGAGGCCTGGCAGTAGTCACTCGGACCTGGCAGGCTGGCAGCTGAGAAACTACCAGACATTCTGCCCAAAACAGGTGACAGACTCCGTGAGAGAGAATGGGGAGAGGATGGACTGAATGGATTATTGGGCTGGCAGTTCAGTCACTTATGGCTGGTGGGCTGGCAGTTCACTTACTCATGGCTGGTGGGCTGGCAGTGCAGTCACTCACGGCTGGTGGGCTGGCAGTTCAGTCACTTACAGCTGGTGGACTGGCAGTTCACTTACTCATGACTGGTGGGCTGGCAGTGCAGTCATTCACGGCTGGTGGACTGGCAGTTCAGTCACTCAAAGCTGGTGGGCTGGCAGTATCCTTTTAAAAAAAGTCACAAACCGTACGTGGCTTTTGAATTACATTTTACTCAGATTGAAGCCAAGGAATGGCATAATTGTTAGCTGTTAATTGGATATAATCAACCTGAGTAAATTGTGAATATCCTATTGAAAGGGAGTGGGTGTTTAGGCTCTCAGGACATTTTATTATTTGCCAAAATATACATCTCAATACCATAATGATAGAAAACTGTTCCACACACCACTCGTAAGTCTGGATATTTTTTTAATGATACATTTAGCTTCAGAAGCGTTTTCTTTTTGCATGTAAAAACCCACTTCAGAATCACGGGCGATTTTAAAAATGTACAGCCGACTTTATCACTTCTGAAACTTTTTAGATACCAAAGGAATCAAGAAAAAACACAAATAATGCCTTACTGTTGATGAAATGCAGTGAACAAATGCAATAATTCTGAATATTTTCAATCTCAATATCTGCACGGCCAATGTTCGCCAAGCACTTTAGCTGTTGGTATCCTTCAAATCCCGCTTCTCTTTACCTTCATTTCTCTTCACTTTTGGAATTCTGACATAGGATGGATATCTCTCACGGTTACCCTGACTGCCACAATTATTTACAGTGCAGAAATTCACCATTTTGGTGGTTTTTAACAGGTAGAAATGTACGTGTTTCGTGTATTACCAACATATACCGGAAACTGCGATGTCTTCCAGATGGATTGTGCTGGTCCGTTCGTCAAGCCCTTTCACCCGGAGACCTTACGTGCAACCCCCCTATACAGACACACACTCACACACAGACTCACACACAGAGACACACACAGAGACACACAGAGACACACAGACACACACACACAGACAGACTCACACACACACACTCACTCACGCACACACAGACTCACTCACACACACACACACACACACACAACCAATAATAACATGCCAAGTAGCTTCAGAACGCGTTGAACATACAGTGTGTAAACTGAATGATTCAAATGTTTACAGACTCCTGTCAAGGCTGCTGCTGAAGCAAAAATGCGCTTTAACTAACGTCCATCAAACACACTCACCATAGACAGAGCAGTAAGCTCTCTAGAATTATTCAATGACGTCTTCACTCTGTGCCTTTTGCAGTCAGTGCCATCTTGGCATGAACCGGAAATGACACACTCAGCACCATCTTGCCGCTAACCAGAACTGACGTCATCGGCACCATCTTGCCACTAAGCGGAAGTCACTGAATGAGCGCCAATTTTGCAATCCAACATTTTCTGAAAGCTCTTTAAAATCCAAGCCAATTTGGCAACACTTTGCAGCCAACACATTTTCTGAAAGTGCTTTAAAATCCAAGCCAATTTGGCAAACACTTTGCTGCAACACATTTTGTGAAAGCTCTTTAAAATCCAAGCCAATTTGGCAACACTTTGCAGCCAACACATTTTCTGAAAGTGCTTTACAATCCAAGTCAATTGGGCAAACACTTTGCAGCCAACACATACGTTTTCTAAAAGCTCTTTAAGATCCAAGCCAATTGGGCAAACACTTTGCAGCCAACACATTTTGTGAAAGCTCTTTAAAATCCAAGCCAATTTGGCAAACACTTTGCTGCAACACATTTTGTGAAAGCTCTTTAAAATCTAAACCAATTTGGCAAACACTTTTCTGCAACACATTTTGTGAAAGCTCTTTAAATTCCAAGCCAATTTGGCAAACACTTTGCAGTCAACACATTTTCTGAAAGCGCTTTAAAATCCAAGCCAATTGGGCAAACACTTTGCAGCCAACACATACGTTTTCTGAAAGCTCTTTAAAATCCAAGCCAATTGGGCAAACACTTTGCAGCCAACACACATGTTTTCTGAAAGCTCTTTAAAAGCCAAGCCAATTGGGGAAACACTTTTCAGCGAACACTCATGATTTCTGAAAAGTATTTAAAAGCCAAGCCAATTGGGCAAACACTTTGCAGCAAACACACACGTTTTTTGAAAAGTCTTTAAAAGCCAAGCCAATTGGGCAAACACTTTGAAAGCAACAAACACATTTTCAGAAAATTATTTAAAAGCCAAGCCAATTGGGCAAACACTTTGCAAGCAACAAACACATTTTCTGAAAAGTCTTTAGAAGCCAAGACAATTGAGCAAACATTTGCAAGCAACAAACACATTTTCTGAAAAGTCTTTTTAAAACCAAGACAATTTGGCAAACACTTTACAACCACATTGAGGGGACTCACCGTCGAGTAGATGCGTGTTCAGTGTTATTCACAGCTCAGAGAGCAGTGACCCTCTCCGTCTCGCAGAGACTGAGTGAGGCACGATACTTCTGGGTTTTCTAGTCCATCCTCCTGCCGCCAGCGGGGGCAGCAGAGAGAATGGTGACATTTTTTAAAAACATTAATAAGCGTCTGAATTTTCATCGATGGGAAAAATCCTCCACTCCAGTCCGGCAGAGGGGGACTCTGAGCGAGGTGGACAAAAATGACGGCCGTAAGTGGCGGCGTTCTTTTAGAAATCATGAAACAGAAAGTCAGAAAGTGGTCAAGATCTTAGTTTTAGTAATATAGATATATATATATGGATACTTGTGGGTATATATATATATGGATACTTGTGGGTATATATATATACTGGACTTTTTTTTCTCTCTCATTTATCATATTGTTTGCAGTGTATTATGTTTACATATTCTGTTGCTACAGTAAGTAAGAATTTCATTGTTCTATCTGGGACACATGACAATAAAACACTTGACTCTTGACTCTTACCATGTACACAAGGAACATATGCTGGAAATATCAGTATTGCACTTACAATGATACACGCACACCCAGTCTCAAAATTAGTATATAATAGATTGCAATTCAGTCTTTTATGCAGGGAGATAAGACCAAACATGGCCTTCAGGCAAGGCAGTTTTATAGCAAGGGCTAGCAGAACAAGGATGAGGGTATAATTTAGCTTCTATTTTAAGGTTATAGTTGTGAAAACTCTATTCAGGATTATTCCATAATTCTGCTAGAGTCTTTTTAAGACAATTCAGCAGGATTGAAGCCATTTATGTATATGTTTGTTTTCGAATCAATACATTTTTCAAAACACATGGTTCAAATTCGAATCAACTGCTTTGATACTCTCTGAACTCAAATACATTAAACTACTAGTTCAAACCTTTGGATTTCTAGCTCAATCAACAGACATTTACTAATGAGAGCTGAGTATTTTGAGATCCTGCAAAATTGCACTCCAGTGCTTTCACACTTTGACTAATTTAGTAGGCCTGTCTCTAAGCTGTGATGAAAAACAAAGCTCTTGCTCTGTTATTTGGAGCAGCTCATTGTGAAATAGTTAGAGTCCAATAGTTTTACTGTGACATTCCAGGATTTTTATGGGACTCATCCTACTCCCATGTAAAGAGCTGATCTTGCATCATTAAACATAGGCTACAATAAATCTTTCATGCAGCAAACTTAAAATGAATGACAAACATCTAAACCTTTGCCAGCACTGGAATTTTGAACAAATGACAGTTATTTGAGGTGTTTCTTCCTCCTATAGTGATCGGTAATGTGATGTCCGTTAGGGTAATCTGTAGAATTACTAGTCCTGTCAATTTAGTTGCATTTACATTCCTGCAGGCTACAATGGATTTACAGTATGTGTAGTTGGTTATGTTATCAATCATTAGGTGTTAAGTGCCAATGTAGCAGAAGCAGTTCAGTGTAGTTAGAAGTGCCATCAATCCAATAACAATTTGTCTGCAATTTAACGAATTAGTATCTTTAACATACTGGAGCTTTGACACTTTAAAATTGATCCTAATATTAATCTTCAAGCAAGAAGGAACAGAAAATTAAGTGAAAGAGCTGCTGTTCGCCAAATGATTTTTTTTTTAAATCAGAAGACTGAAAAAATAATATAGAAGTGGGATTATAGTGATAGGAACCAGCTACCCATGGGATCCAATGCCAGTAACATTCCTGTGTCCCCAATGTCCTGACAGTCACCATCAACTAGACAGTTGACTGGATCACCCACTGTTTAGTTTAGTTTAACTTAGAGATTTTTTTTTAAATTTCAAAATATACTTTATTCAAATGATAAATATATACATTACATGAACCTTGCGGAAAATCCATCCGACATTTTCGAAGGCTGTACAAATTGATGAATACAGTTTAGACATTTCTTTTCCCCAAATTTCCTCAAATCAGTCCCCCACTCGTGCCACTCATGTGGCACAATGGCGTGGGATACCTCCCCTCATTTTGAGGTGCGTCTCCACCATACCGTGCCCCCCATGTCCAGCAGCGGAAGGACCTTAGACTGTGGCCCTCCCCCACCGAGCCATGGCGTTGGCTGCACCGAGCTTCAGTGCGTCCCTAAGCACGTTCTCCTGCAGTCTGCAGCGGGCCAGTCGGCAACATTCCCTGACGGACATCTCACTCTGCTGGGTGGTGAACAATGCTCGGGCAGACCAAAGGGCGTCTTTTACCGAGTTGATGACCCTCCAGCAGCACTCGATGTCAGCCTCTGAATGTGTCCCTGGGAATAGTCCATAAATCACCGAGTCCTCTGTGACGGAGCTGTTCGGGATAAAGCGTACCAGGGACCCTTGCATTTTTCTCCAGACTCTTTTAGCAAAACCACACTCTGTAAAGAGGTGGGCAACCGTCTCCTCGCCATAGCAGCCGTCCCGAGGGCAGCGTGCGCTGGCAGTGAGGTTCCGACGGTGCAGGAAGGATCTGACTGGGAGAGCTCCCCTCACCGCCAGCCAAGCCAGGTCTTGGTGCTTGTTGGTGAGTTCTGGCGATGAGGCATTTTGCCAGACAAGCTGGGCAGTCTGCTCAGGGAACCACACCACTGGGTCCATAGAGTCCTTTCCCTGCAGTGCCTGCAGGACATTCTGTGCTGACCACTGCCCAATGGACATGTGGTCAAAGGTGTTGGTCCGGAAGAACCCTTCCACAGACGACAGATGGGGCGGCAATGTCCAGCTGACTGGCACATTGCGTTGCACCTGCGCCAGGCCCATCCTTCGCAACACCGGGGACAGGTAAAGCTTCAGCAGGTAGTGACACTTGGTGACCACGTGCCTTGGCTCTACACTCTGCCTGATCCAGCCACACACGAAGGTGGCCATCAGAATGAGGGCGACGTTGGGCACGCTTTTACCCCCGTTGTCTGCTGACTTGTACATTGTGGCCCGTCGCACCCGGTCCATCCTCGACCCCCAGATGAACTGGAAGATGGCCCGGGTGATCCCTGTGGTGTAGGAGGGAGGGACAGGCCACAATTGTGCCAAGTACAGCAGCCCCGAGAGCACCTCACACCTGATGACCAAATTCTTTCCCGTTATGGAGAGGGAGCGTTGCCTCCACAGCTCCAGCTTCCTCCCCACCCTGGCTATCCGCTCCAGCCAATTTTTGTTACATGCCTCAGCCCCCCCGAACCAGATCCCCAGCACCTTCAAGAAGTCAGGCTTGATGGTGAAGGTGAAGGAAGATCTGTCGGGCCAGTTGCCAAAGAGCATGGCCTCGCTCTTCCTGCGGTTCACCCCGGCTCCCGTGACCGACTCAAACTGGTCGCAGATACTAATCAGTCTGCGGACCGACCCTGGATCCGACAGCGACATCGTCCATGTACAGGGAGGTCATTACTTGAATGCCCCCACTGCCTGGCAATGTCACTCCTCTTATGCTCGCATCCTTCCTGATGGATTCGGCAAAGGGTTCAATACAGCAGACAAACAAGACAGGAGAGAGAGGGCAACCCTGCCTGACTCCAAGCCTTAGAGAGAAACTGTCTGATTCCCACCCATTGATTTGGACTGCACTACGGATGTTGGTGTAGTGCTTCCGGCCTGGGGATTTTGCTGCGGGGAGGGAACTTCGCCATCACTGAGGTCAGGGAAGTGGTTGGAGGGCGTCTCCTCGTGGTGGATGTTATGTACCGTGGCTCTCCACTCCGGCTGATAAATGTGTATGCCTCACCCACGCAGAGCAAGCTGCTGGCCGTTCTCCAGCAGCTCCCAGTGCTGCTGGCCACGTCCCGGCATCTAATTCTGGCCGGTGACTTCAACTGCATCATTGATGCGGCTGGCCGACCCGGCAGTGCCGAAAGTAGACTGGACAGCACATCCAAGTTCCTGATGGAGATGGTAAAATTCGCAAAGCTGCGCGATGCCTTCAGCGACCCTGCAGGCGGGTCCCAGCCGCGGTTCACCTGGTCAAGATCGGACGGTTTAGCCCGATCTCAGATAGACTTTGTCTTCACGACGAAGGCCGTCACGGTGAGACACACTGAACTCCCGCCAGTGTTCTTCTCCGACCACTGCCTGCTCCAGGCTTCCTGTCACCTACAGGGGGACCGGAAGGCAGGCAGAGGGACGTGGAAGTTAAACATGAAGCTGTTGACCCCAGAGAATGTTGAGGAGCTAAAGAGGGACTACGCATGTTGGAGAACGGTGAGGCCCCTCTTTGTCTCCCCCACACTCTGGTGGGAAGCAACCAAGGAGAACATTGAGGTTGTTCATAATTAAAGGGGTTCAGAGAGCAATGTCTTGCTCTCTGAACTCCTTTAATATGAACAACCTCTTAATGTCAGAGGGAATTGTGCCAACTCCAGACAGATTTGCAACAACTGCTCCTTCTGCAGTCGAGCGGGGTGGATGTGAGGGAGGAACTTATAGAGTTGAAGGACCGGCAAGCTCGGCTCTTTACCTCTGAATCCTCTAAGATCATCTTCCGATCCAGGGTCCACCATGTGGAGCAGGATGAGACGTGCTCACGTTTCTTCTTCCATAAGGTTCACAGGGGGAGCTCTGTGATGAACAGCCTTAGGGAGGAGGACGGCACGGTAGCATCCTCACAGACAGACATGCTGAGGATCTGCAAATCCTTTTACACAGATTTGTATGACCAAAAGACCACAGACAGTACCTCCTCCCAGAACTTCCTGTCCTCGATCACGGAGGTCTTGGAGGACAGCAAGCGGGAGAGTCTGGACCAACCACTGACCCTAGGAGCTGACTGGCTCAATCCGTTCCTTTGACTTGAATAAAACTCCCGGAAGCGATGGCTTACCGGCCGAGTTGTATTCGGCTCTGTGGGACTGGATGGGCCCGGACCTGCTAGAAGTGTACAACGACATACTTCTAGCTGGTAGCATGTCAGACTCCATGAGGAAGGGCAACATCACCCTAATCTACAAGCAGAAGGGGGAGATGAAGGACATAAAGAATTGGAGACCCATAACACTCTTGAATATAGACTACAAGATCCTGTCTAAGGCCATTGCCAACCGGGTCAAGTCTGCTCTGGGACAGGTGATCCACCCGGACCAAACCTGTGCTGTACCTGGCAGGAAAATCTCAGACAGCCTAGCGCTGCTGAGAGATACCATCGCCTACGTGCAGGACAGACGGGTGGATGCCTGCCTAGTCAGCTTGGACCAGGAGAAGGCCTTCGACAGGATTTTGCACACGTACATGAGGGACGTGCTCTCCAAAATGGGTTTTGGGGAGGGAATCAGGAATTGGATCAAACTGCTCTACAGTTTAACTTAGAGATACTTTGCAGAAACAGGTCCTTTGGCTCACCGTGTCTGCACTGACCGGCTATACGAGCACACTAACACTATCCGACGCACACTAGGGATAATTTATACCTACACCAAGCCAATTAACCTACATACCTGCATGTCTTTGGAGTGTGAAAGGAAACCAAAGATCTTGCAGAAAACCTACGCAGTCACGGGGAGAACGTACAAGCTCCGTACAGACAGCATCCGTAATCAGGATCGAACCCGGGTTTCTGCTGCTTCAAGGGCTGTAAGGCAGCAACTCTACCGCTGCACCACTGTGTCTATGAAGGGGGTGTGACTGTGTCTATGAGAATAGGGCCGAGGCTGACTATTCTGCAGCAAGTTAATCTTCTGTTATCCCAGAGACTTTCCACCATCTGTAAGGCGACACTTTTCAATTATCTGGATGAGTGCAGTTCTGATGATACTCAATGAGATTGACACTATCCAGAACAAAGTAAGTTGTCCTGGACAAATCCACTTGTTTAACACCTAATTTGTTCTCATCAATGTCCATTCACTTCACTTCTCGCACACTATGGCTACAGTGAATTCTATTTACAAAATACGCTGCTGTTACTTGTTTAGGGTACTCTGACAACATTTTTCAAACCCACTCTACCACAAAGAAGGACAAAGGTGCATGTTGATACCATCCTCTGCAAATTTTCCTCACAGGTGTGTACTTGATTTGGAAACTTATTGCCACAATTTAATTTTTTTCAGAATCAAAATCTAGGAACTACATGAGAACCTGCTAGAGAAGCAATGAAGTAATTCTAGTGGCCAGTTCTAGGTGGGTTATGTTTTACTTTCATTCCTTTAAAATTTACATAGCCCAGCCTAACTATTCATACTAATGTATGAGTGTTACGGTTACCCCCAAAATATCCAACAGGGTAGTTGAACTATCCAGGATGGTATGTTCTGTTTTTCATCTGGAATTTGAGACTGATCACTCTGTGCCACCACTGAGGAAAGTCATGTTTTGTTTAGACCATTATCAGGTGAAATAATGGAGCAATAAAGGTAGTACAGTGGAAGTCTTAGCAGTTAGTAGGGCAACAGTCTCATCCTGTCTTTATCTCATTTGTAAACATCGGTACCACTTGATGGCCTGTTTTCCTTCTTGCTTGGACATCGCTGATGACAGTGGGACAACAATGTAAGACTCAACCTTTCAGTAAGAGGATCAGTGCTGTCGAAAAAAATGATAATACAATCAATTTTGTTCAGTACAAGATGGCTGCATTTATATGCTTTTTTTTTTACTGTTGCTCCTCAAAGTTTCTCTGAGTTATTTATCCTCACAAGGTGCTCAAGCAGATACCTCACCATAAATATCAACAAACATCTCCCCCTTTCCCCACCACACAACCCTACCATTCACCATGGTGTTGGAACCTTTGCTATCATGCCTCATTAAGAATAGTAGTAAGCTGCTCCCCATTGCTAAGCAGGGCAATAAGATGGGAAGTATGAATATACAGGTTGCCTGTATCAATGTCTTTGAAAGCCGAGCTAGGGTCTTAGTCTTTCATCTAATAACAAATCTATCTGCTTGTCAATTATATTCTCACTCAACAAGATTAAATGCAGCTAATTTAAATGTGCAATACATTATTTATTAAATCTGTAATACTTTGATATGATTTTGTAAAGAAGATTCTAAATAAAACAAAAATAATATTATTAAAATAAAATACTGTAGATGCCTCCAATAAAACTGAAAAGTTCTAGAAAGTCAGAAGGTTGGGCAGTGTGAAGAGAGGGGCAACACAGGGCAATGATGATTCAGTTTTGAGTCTTTCTCTCATTGCCTTTCATTGTTTGTATTTTTATAAGGTTTATAAATGTATTTTATTCTTAGGAGTAAGGCACAATACCCAAAGGGAAAATTCAAATAATTAGTACTCCAGAGCAAATGTCATAGTTTGTAGATATGTGGTAATAATTAGCAAAACAATAAGCACACCAGATCTTGTACATATAACCTACTTTAGTATCATATATTACACTTCAGTATCACTGAGAAATGATTGATAGAACATACGTGCATGCATAAATCAGGGTTACCATGATTACAAATCCTATAAAAGGAACTACTACTGGAGATTTACAGACTATGTTTGCTCTAGAGTATAACATGGGTACACTCAAAAATATATAATAATCTGTAAATTTATATTAAGTGATGATGAGGGCTAACTTAATGATGCATAGATGAGTGCGGGTGAAAATCACAGTTGTACTTAATGAATCAAGCTGAGTTAGTTGAGTTTAAAATCTTCTGAGTATGGAAATATTGTGAACCAGAATTGATCTAATAAACACAAAAAAAACATACCTGAAAACAGAAGATAGACACAAAAAGCTGTAGTAACAGCGGGTCAGACAACATACCTGGGGAAAAGGAATAGGTGATGTTTTGGGTCGAGACCCTTCTTCTGACTGAAAGTCAGGGGAAATGGAAATGAGAGATATAGACAATGGGGTAAAAGAGATATATAACAAATGAAAGAAAGATATGCAAAAAAGTAATGATAATAAAGGAAACATGCCATTGTTAGCTGGTGAAAACGAGTGTAGATCATGAGACTCAACAAGATTACTTTGAAGCCGGTATGACGGGAGGGGAAGGGATTGAGGAAGGGGGTTGCATGGGTTACTTGAAGTGAGAGAATTCAATACTTCTACTATTGGCTTGTAAGCTGCAAGTGGAATATGAGATGCTGTTCCTCCAATTTGCATTTGCAATGGAGGAGGCTACGGCAGAAAGGTCAGTTTGGGAATGGGAAGGGGGATTAAAATGTTTTGCATTTTAAAATGAAGGGGGATTAAAATGATATCAGGTAGATCCAGGCAGACAGAGCATTAATGTTCAGTGAAATTATCGCCCAGTCTACGTTTGGTCTCGCAGATGCATTAGAGTCCACCACTTGAACAACGGATACAGTAGATGAGGTTGGAGGTGCAAGTGAACCTCTGACTAACCTGAAAGGACTGTCAGTGTCCCTGGATGGTGTCGAGGGAGGAGGTATAGGGGCAGGTGCTGCATATGCTGTGGTTGCAGCCAAAGGTACCTGAGGAGGGGGCGGCTTGGGTGGGAAGGGATGAGTTAACCAGAGAGTTGAGGAGGGAACTATATTGTGGATGACTAGATTCTGTTTGTAGACCAATAAATGAACTATTATGGAAACCTTCTCATTCCCCTATGTGACACAGGACATTCAAATCTGAGGCTAATGAAATGTATTAAAATGAATAAATTATTTCAACAACTAAAATAACTTCGACAGATACATGGATAGGACACGTTTGGAGGTATATGGACCAAGTGCAGGCAGGTGGGACAAGTGTAGCTGGGTCATGTTGGCCGGTGTGGGCAAGTTGGGCCGAAGGGCCTGTTTCTACACTGTATCACTCTTTGACTATGACGCTATGAATGGCTTTAAATCAGTGAAATCATATATTTCTGAAAAATCAAATCAACTGAAAAACGAAGATCCATTATGATCGAGTAATATAGCTGATAAGATCAACAGCAAGTGCTGATACTAACAAATGTCCATTCTTTCAAGGTGATGGTTTGTCACTAAATAGAAAGGATAATTATGTTTCTCATTGAGTCTGTTCTCTGATGTAAGTTCTGAAGACAGCGAGTGAATCAGGAGCTCCGTTTCCTATAAAACTGGTCACATTTTCTACATGAAAAGGTCCATTTTTTTTTACTGATCTTAGACAAGTGAAACCCAAGGATTTTTATATAAAAAAGTATTTTTATGTAGGAAAATATATATATTTTTTAAAAGAGTGATGAGGCTTCTGGCATTTAAAGATCACTTCAACCTTGGGTATTAGACTTAGAAACAAATGTTAACTAAATCAAGCCTACATTAAGTAGAGAGACAGGGGGTGGGAACCAAAGTAGTAGGCAAAAATTGGAAGGAGTGATGTGAAGCTGAAGGTGAGGACAAGTATTTTAGGAAGGACAGGCAGGCAGAGATGAAGGGACACGGTGCCACTGATGGGCTGAGGTGTGTTTATTTCAATGCAAGGATTATTATGGAGAAAGCACATGAAGTTAGAGACTGGATTGATGCTTGGGACTATGACGTTGCAGCCATTGTAGAAACATGGTTGTGGGAGGGACATGTGTATGAAGGAACTGCAGATGCTAGTTTAAACCGAAGATAAACACAAAATGCTGGAGGAACTCAGCGAGACAGGCAGCATGTCTGGAGAGTAGGAATGGGTGACGTTTCAGTCTTGAGTTACTCAACCATTTTGTGTCTATCTGCGGCACGATCACGACTGGAGTTTCAATGCTTCAAATAAGATAGAGCGGAAGGCAAAATGATGGAGGAGTTGTGCTACTGATCAGGGAGCCTGTCAAGATGGCACACAGAAAGGACATATTGGAGGGTTCATCCACTGAAACAGTAAAGCTGGAGCTTAGAAATAAGACATTTGCAAGCAGTCATGGAATTGCACCATGGCCCCCACAATAGCAAGCGGGAGATATAGGAATAGTTGTGTAGACAGATCACTGAAAAATGACAAAGCAACATGGTTGTCTTAGTGGGTGATCTTAACTTTTCTAATATTGACCTGGACTTGCCCAGTGTCAAAGGCTGAGATGAGGCACAATTTGTGATGTGCATCTAAGTGGGTTTCTTGAAACATAATGTGGATAGTTCAATCTGAGAAGGGAACATACTGGACGTGTAGGGAAATGAGCCTTGCCAGATGACCAGTGTTTCAGTGGAATAGCATTTTGGGTACAGTGACCACACTTCTATAATTTTAAGATTGTTTTAAATAGGTAGAAGACTGAACCTTTTGGAAAGGTGCTTAAGTGGAGTAAGGCAGACAACAATGTTTTTAGGCAGGAGTTCAGGAGGGTACACTGGGAGCAATTTTTATTGGGTAAATTCACATCTGACATGTGGGAGTTGTTTAAAGTCAGTTGATCAATGTTCAGAACTGATATGTTCCAATAAGGAGGAGGGATAAGGATCGCAAACTAAGAGAACCTTTGATTCAATTCAATTCAACTTTAATGTCATTGCACAGATGCAAGTATGGGTACAACAAAATGCATTTTAGCATCAGTTCGGAGTAATAGCAATATAGAAATAAATACAGAATGCAGACAATGTGGACGGAGAGACTGGAGAAATCTATCGGCGGGACTCCGAGTTCAGCAGTGTGATGGTGTTGTTGTAGAAGCTGTTCCTCATCCTACTAGTGCGGGACCTGAGTCTCCTGTACCGCCTCCCTGATGGTAGGAGGGCAAACAGTCCATGGTTATAGTGGGAGGGGTCTTTGATGATCTTCCCGGCCCGTCTCAGATACCGTTTTCGGTGGAGGGCATCCATGGCAGGGAGCGGGGCACCGATGATGTACTGGGCGGTTTTCACCACCCATTGTAGTGCCTTTCTATCTGCTATGGTGCAACTGCTGTACCATACCGTAAAGCAGGTGGTCAGGATGCTTTCTATGGTACAGTGGTAAAAGTTGGTCAAGATCTGGGGGGACAGGTGGGTTTTTTTGAGCCTTCCTCAGGAAGTTAAGGCGCTACTGCACCTTTTTGATCAGCTTGGAGGTGTTGAGGGACCAGGACAGATCCTCCGAGATGTGTACCCCGAGGTAGTTGGAGACCCGCTCCACCTCAGTCCCTTTTATATGGATGGGGGTGTGTCTGCCCCCTCTGTTCTTTCTAAAGTCAACAATGATTTCCTTCGTCTTCTGGGAGTTGAGGACAAGGTTATTGTTGGCACACCAGGTTGTCAGGTGCTGGACCTCCTCCCTGTAGGCTGACTCGTCGTTGTCACTGATCAGTCCTACCACCGTGGTGTCATCAGCAAATGGAGCCATACTTAGGGATGCAGTCATGGGTGAAGAGGGAGTAGAGGAGAGGGCTGAGCACACAGCCCTGTGGCACACCGGTGTTCAGTGTTATAGTGGAGGAGGTGAGGTTGTTGACCCTAACAGACTGTGGTCTGTTAGTGAGGAAATCCAGTGTCCAATTGCAGAGGGAGGTGGAGATGCCAAGGCCGCTAAGTTTGGTGAAGAGGTTGTAAATTTGGCCCCAAAAAAAGGAACTGCATGCAAAGTTTATTAGGTTGGAATCTGACAGGGCCTTTGAAGAATATATAAAAAAGGAAAAAACCAAAGCAGGCAAGTAGAAAGATCTGAGGGGCTACAAAAAGCCATTGGCAAGTTGGATTAAATATATTTTTTAATGTATCGCCACACTTGGATGAGAGAAGGACAGTGCCAAACCAGTGAAGTGGATTTCTGACAATAAATAATTTGAACATTATCCACACAAGTATCTCTGCAAGAACTGTATGTCCCAACTCCTTCCACACAGTGGGTCAAATTTGAGCTCAACTATTCCTACTCCAGTATTTCCACTTTCCAAATCCTCCACCTCTTTAAGGTGAAGGGGAAAAGATTTAATAGGAATTTGAGGGGTAACTTTTTCATACAAAGGGTGGTGGGTGTATGCAACGAGCTGTCAGAGGAAATAGTTGAGGGACTCTTGCAACGTTTAAGAAACAATTAAACAAGTACAACCAATCTGGATGGGACAGGTTTAGAGGGATATGGATGAAATGCAGGCAGTTGGGACTATTTTAGATGCGACATATTGGTCGGCATGAGCAAGTTGGGCTGAAGGTCCTGTTTCCACGATATATGACTATATGGATAATGATGGGACACAATGGATAACTCTTCCCATTAAACCCTTTTGTTACTCACCACTTTGACCGGGTGTTTTACCTAGCAGCTTTCAAGGACAATAAACTTTAGAAATTACCATTGTTGATAAGTTCCATCTTTGTCTCTGAAGCTTCCGTGAATTGCTTTGATGAAAGCACTATATATATGCAATTTGTGCTGATGTTGTTCAAAACAAATCTCCTTTTTACAGGTTAATTGCTCTGTTATTTACAATATATTCAATAGCTTTGACACCACTGTAACTCAAGATAAATATGGTACTTCAATTCAAACATAATCCACATTAACTAAGGATTATTACACGCAATGTTATATACAACTCAGCAAGATGAATGGGAAATGCAATCAATTTTACAAGAATGATTTATTATTCCCAGTGAATGGATCTTCAGACAGTTGGTTATGCATTTGTTTTGCGAAATTGAGGACAACAATCCCTAGAGCAGACAGTCTGCATTCTCTTTATCATTCTCCACTGATAAAATAAATCATTCCTCTGTAATCAGTAACTGCAAATCTCATTACATTATCAAATCATGCAACAGGGAGCAACCACCAATAATTGATATTAATTTGCAGAATTGTATAATAAGACATTAACAGATCAGAATAAATATTTCAAGGGAGTGTAGTGCAAAGTAGTGCAAGATATAGTGCAGTGCAACGACTGTGACTCAAGTCCAAACTACTACTCAGTTTTGAGACAGGGTTTATGGGCCTGTCCCACTTAGGCGATTCTTTAGGCGACTGCCATGGACTCATTTTAATAGAATTCACCTAGGACACTTGGCGACAACGTACCACAGCATTTACGACAACCTATGACACAAAAATTGTCGCCACTGTCACCGAAAAATGTTCAACAATTTTGTGGCAGTTGCCTGTAGTTGCACAAAAAATCGCCTAAGCGGGACAGGCCAAAAGTATTGTTTTGGCAGTTGCGGGGGAGGGGGGAATGGAGGAGAACGATGATGAAGGTGATATTAAACTGGCTCTGCATGATGACAAAGCTTGTGGCATACCCTAAGGCCATGCCACCAGACATATTGCCAACTTTTTTGCTGCCTGCCAATGGTTTCTAAGCTGGTAACTACCCATCAGGATTTTGAAATAAATTTGAATGACTAAAAAGGCAGTGATGGGATTATAGAGATGTGCATCAAGGAAATAGGCCCCTCTGCCATCTTAGTCATGCAAACTATTATGCAGCTATTTACACTCTGGAAGAAATTGTTGGGTTGTAGACGTAGCCCAACCCATCACGCAAACAAGACTCCCCGCCATTGATTCCATTCACACCTCACGATATATTGGAAATGCGGCCAACATAATCAATGATTTTTCCTTGCTCCCAGCCCCCAGTTATTCCTTCTTCTCCCAGCTCCCATCGAGTAGAAAATATAAAATTTTGGAAGTGCACACCATTAGACTTCGAAACAACTTCTTTCCCTCTATTATCTGGTTTCTGAATGGTCTTTCCATAAGCTAATGTACTGACCAATTCACCTTTACTGCATTAGGGATATTGAACTCTATCTAAGGAACAGTGCACTACTATGTTGAGTAATATATACTGCACTCTACATTTTCTCGCTTGCTCTACCTATTGTACGAGCTTGGCTTGAATATATTTATGTATAGTATATATCTGATTTAATTGGATAGCATGGGAAACAAAGCTTTACACTGTTGCTCTGAACATATGTCAATAATACACCTAAATATAAACCCAAACACAAATCCAACATTATATCACTACCGGGTGGCGCTTCGATGGCAGCCTCGCCTACAGTTTTCTGTCCTTTTCTTTTCTTTTTGTTATTTTTAATGTGTTTAAAAAGTTTGTGTTAATGTTCTCCGGTTTGTTTTATGTGGAGGTTGGGCGGTGGTGGTCAGGGGAAATTTTGTTTCCAATCTCTTGCCTTGCCGGAGATGCGATTGTTTTCCGGATCGTATCTCCGGTCGCTCTGCGGCCTAACATTGGGGAGCTGGAAGCCTTGCTCGGGACTGGCTTTGAGACCCACCGTGGTGCGTGGACTTACCATGAGAGCTGATTCTTTGCCTGGAACGATGCTCCAACCGCAGCCTGTGGACTTTAACATCAAGGAGCTCGCAGTCTCAGGAGAGACCACGTCGGGAAGCTCTAAAACTGCACGACATTTGACTCGCCCTGACACGAGGTAGATTGCCTGGCGCGGGGGAGCTGAGATTTCCCCTCCCCGATGAAGGAGCTTGATTGCCCCAATGAGGAGGCCCACTGCCGGCTATGGGAGTAAGATCGCCCCATCAACAGAAGGCTACTGCTAGAGGACAAAGAAGGGAAGAGATTGAACTTCACTTTCCATCACACTTTCCATTTGGAGGAGTCACTGTGGTGGATGTTTATGTTAAAATGTATTTTGTACAAATTTAAAACGTACAAATTTACATCTTTTATCAATCTCTTACTTTGATGGAGATGCAATGTTTTCAGTTTTGTAACTCTGTCCCCACTGCAGCCTAACACCGTGGAGAGATGCAACCTTTCCTGCAGACCATCCCGGAACTTCAACCGCACCGCGTGGTGCAGACTTACTATCGTGGAGCTTGTGCTCACTTTGCCTGGGATCGACTGTGGAGAGCACAAACCGTGGGCATGTGATCTTTAACATCGTGGAGCATGCGGTTCCTGGTAAGAAACTGATTCGGGAACTTCAAGCCGCGGAGAGTTTCAACCTTTCCGATGCGGGAATTTCAGTCACCCCGACGCGAGGGGTTCAGATCGCCGGCTGCTGGAGCTTTGATCGCCCCGACTGTGGATGGTTTGACAGCCCCGACCATGTGAGAATAAAGAGGAAGATTGGACTTTATTACCTTCCATCACAGTGAGAAATGTGGGGAACCACTGTGGTGGATGTTTACGTTAACTTTTGTTTTATGTGGCTGTGTGTCTTGTTGCTTTTCACTTAGTATGGGTGTATGGTAACTCAAATGTCTTTGTACCTTAATTGATACATGTGACAATAAACTGACCTTGAAACTTTAAAATCAATTATAGGGCAGGCCATCTTAGACTGGGTATTGTGTAGTGAGGAAGGATTAGTTAGCAATCTTGTTGTGCAAAGCCCCTTGGGCAACAGCGACCATAATATGGTGGAATTCTGCATTAAGTTGGATAGTAACATGGTTAATTCCGAGGCGAGGGCCTGAACTTAAAGAAAGGAGACTTTGATGGTATGAGATGGGAATTAGCTAGGATAGACTGGCAAACTATACTTGACGGTGTTGATGGTGGAGATGCAATGGCAAAAATGTAAAAATCTATAACAATTGTTCATCCCTGTTTGGCGTAAAAAGAAAATGGGGAAGGCGGCTCAACCGTGACTAACAAGGGAAATTAGAGATAGTGTTACAGCCAAGGAAAAGGCATATAAATTGGCCAGGGGAAGCAGCAAACTGGAGGACTGGCAGACATTTAGAATTCAACAGAGGAGGTCAATGTGGTTAATTAAGAGGGGAAAATAGAGCATGAAAGAAAGCTTGCGGAGAATATAAACACTGACTGTAACAATTTATTTAGATATGTGAGGAGGAAAAGATTAATGAAGACAAATGTAGGTCCCTTACAATCAGAAACAGGCAATTTTATGATGGGAAATAAGAAAATGACAGTTGCTCGACCTCTCTTCTGTACTCCGACATCCCCATCAGTGATACGTCCCACAACAGTGGTGTCGTCAGCGAACTTGATGATGGAGTTTGCACTGCGAATGGGTACGCAGTTGTGAGTATAGAGAGAGTACAGCAGGGGGCTGAGCACGCAGCCTTGAGGTGCTCCCGTGCTGATTGTTATCGAGTCTGACACAGTTCCACCATTACGAACAGACTGTGGTCTGTGAATGAGGAAGTCGAGGATCCAATTGCAGAGGGATGCGCAGAGACCCAGTTCTGCGAATTTGGTAACCAGCTTGGAGGGGATGATAGTATTAAATGTCGAGTTGTAATCGATGAATAACAGCCTGACATATGAGTTTTTGTTGTCCAAGTGGTCCAGAGCGGAGTGGAGAGCCAGCGAGATCGCATCCACCGTTGATCTGTTGTGGCGGTAAGCGAACTGCAGTGAGTCCAGGTTTTTGTCGAGGTGGGAGTTGATTTGCATCATGATCAACCTCTCGAAGCACTTCATCACCACAGGCGTTAGTGCCACAGGTCGATAGTCATTGAGGCACGTCACCTTGCTCTTCTTGGGCACTGGTATTATTGATGCCCTTTTGAAGCAGGTTTGAACCTCAGATCTCAGAAGTGAGAGGTTGAATAAGTCCATAAAAACTCTAGCCAGTTGGTCCACACAGGTTTTTAGCACACAACCAGGTATACCATCAGGTCCAGGCACTTTTCGAGGGTTCACCCCTCTGAAGGATTTCCTGACGTCGGCCTCTGTGACTGAGACTGAAATACCATCACAGCGAATGGGGGCTTGGGAAGGCACATCAGTATTCTCCCTATCAATGATGCGTAAAACGCATTGAGCTCATCATTGAGTGGATAGAGAACTGGCTCAGGGAGTGATAAACGGTTTCGCCGACATCCGAGCTGCCTCCTGATTTCGCCTTGTAGGGGGTGATTGCATTCAGGCCCCGCCACAGCTGCCGAGCATCTGTCTCATCCTCCAGCTTGGAGCAGAAGTTCCTTTTGGCCTTTTTGATGGGCTTACCAAGGTCGTATCTGGACTTTGTGTAGACCACTGTATCATCAGACAATGCCCGGGATAGTTGGCGGTGCAGGCTCTCTATGCTATGTTAACATATATCAAAGGCAAAAAAATAGCATGCACTATATATCCACATTTAAAATTATTAATCGACTCATCCATCTTCACCTTCACCTTCTAGAAGCAAGCATAACTTGATTATTGATCTTATTAAAACACTGTTTTTATTTAAAGTCGTACCGTGCACACCAAACACTTAACATCAGGCATGCTACGCAGTATATAGTCCAAACCATAAAAGTCCAAAGCTTTGAAAACATGAAACTTCTTCCTCCATGTCTGATCAACTCATGGATGTGTTGTAACTGTAATGTTGAAGTGTAAAAATCCTTCAAGAGAATTACAGGATTTTTAGCAATAACGTTCACCGTTAAGTTTGATTTAATTTCTGGATCGCAAGGCTCGGTGTTGGGGCCGCAATTGTTTACCATATACATAAATGATTTGGAAGAGGGAATTAGGAGCAACACTAGCAAGTTTGCAGATGACACAAAGCTGGGTGGCAGTGTGAACGGTGTAGAGGATGTTAGGAGGTTGCAGGGGGACCTGGACAGGTTGAGTGAGTGGGCAGATGCATGGCAGATGCAGTAAATGTGAGATTATCCACTTTGGTGGTAAAACCAAGGGGGCAGATTATTATCTCAAAGGGGTAAGGGGGAGGTAACACATAAAATTATAAAAGGACTGGACAAGCTAGATGCAGGAAAAATGTTCCCAATGTTGGGTGAGTCCAGAACCAGGGGCTACAGTCTTAGAATAAAGGGGAGGTAGTTTAAGACTGAGCTGAGAAAAAACTTTTTACCCAGAGTTGTGAATTTATGGAATTCCCTGCCACAGAGGACAGTGAGGCCAAATCACTGGAAGGATTTAAGAGAGAGTTGGATAGAGCTCTAGGGGCTAGTGGAGTCAAGGGATATGGGGAGAAGGCAGGCATGGATTATTGATACCGGACGATCTGCCATGATCATATTGAATGGCGGTGCTGGCTCGAAGGGCTGAATGGCCTCCTCCTGCACCTATTTTCTATGTTTCTATCTATGTTTCTATGGATCATTAGCATAAATTTGAAATCCTAGCTCAAGCTTTGGCCTGGCTTACAGAGAGACTAGTTCCTTGATTCTTTTTTATGAAAAGCAGCATTTTCTTTTGTGTTAACATATTTCATTTATGAAACATTAATAGTTCCCAATGCTCTTTCCATTGGCAATCATTGTCTCTGTCCAAATCCAACTCTCTGGTTTCTTTGGTTTTATCATCTGGTAGAATGCTTTCACAATTGTTGCTAATCCACTTGGAAAGTTTGAATCCTCCCTTATTGCAAAAATAAGTCAGATGTTTGAATTGCTTCCTGCTCAGTAGACATGGATTTTAAACAATCATTCATGTAGAAATTATTCTTCAAAGTGATTATTACTTCATGAAATTTCGTATTCTCGCCAAACTTGCATTTCAAAGTTTGGGTTCGTTGCTCTGCCTCACGACGATTATTCGGCAGATTAACACTTTCTTGTTTGACTGGTAAGTCCAGACAATAATGTCCGTCAATCTTTACTGAGTAGTTCACAATATCCACGAACTTTAACCCTTGTCTAGACATTACTTCAGATTCCCTATTGGTACTTTCATTGAAGTCATGATTGTATGGTTTCATCACAGCTTTTCTAATTTATCAGTAGATATTTGATTAACAGCAATGGTAGGATAGTTCTTCTGATTTCTGTTTTTGTTGTTCCTTCTCAAGGAGCCATAGATAACCCATCCAAGTCAGGTTTTTGCAGCATACCTTGGCTCCTCACAATCTGTATATGTTCCAACTTTTTCAAAACATTTGTTCTGATAAGTAGGTCAACACTAGAATTCATTTAAGATATTTTGACATCCTTCAGGTAAGGCCATTGTTTCAAGTCCTCATGTCTGGGTATATTTAGATGACCAACAGGTATGGTTTCATGTGTAAACACTTCAGATATTGGTATAAAATTATCTTCATCCAGACTGGATATCTCCATAATTGTAATGTAGTGACTCATGCTCTCTTTATCTTTATTCATGGTAAGCAATTGAATCTTAGTCTCTTCTCTTTCAGATTCCCTTCTCTTTCAAGAAATCCAGCTTATCTTCTCTTGCAACACTGTATTCGTCTTACTATTCCTTACCTGTACTGGTAAGATAGAAAAGATACAGGCTTCAACTCCGGCCCCGATATGAGCAGTTACTTGAGGCGAGGTGACAGCATCACTAGTAGTTGGCTTCTCTTTCTGTTACGTTTGCCCTGGTTCATCCTCTTTCATTTGTTCTGGTAGCTTTTCTTCTATTTGTTCCGGTTCCTCCTCTATTTGCTCTGGTGGTTTCTTTACAGTATGAAGTGCTTCAGGATTATATTACTTGCACTTGCAACAAATTATAGGACTCCTACAGACTCTTACCATGTGCCCTTTTTTCAAACATCCAAAACAGATTCCCTTCGCTTTCAAGAAATCCACCTTATCTTCATATTCTTTCTTCTTGAATCTTCGACACCATCTTATGGTGTGACCAACTTCATCACATAACAAACAAAATCCTATTTGCTTGATAGTAGATACATCTCCTTTCCTTCCATTTGTCGTTTCCATGGGATTTATAGTGGTAGCGAAACTGCTTCTCTTAGGTTCTGATCTTTCTTCGGTTTTGGTAAAGGTAGAACCTATGTTAGTTGCAATTAGTTTATGATCTTCAATAGTCCCATGGTGTGGCGTGCTTCCTTGTTCAAGAATTTCACCAGGGCTGATAGCCTGGCTACTCGCTTCTTCTTATCTAATATTCCGCCTGCTTCTTCTCTCCACTTTTCTCTCAGTCTTCTGGGCAGCTTACTAGTGATGACTCTAATATTACTTGCAAGATTCATTTCCTCCATATGGCCGAGATTTTTCATCAAGCTGCAATAACCTTTAAGAAATATTGCTTAATCACTCAATGCCTCCCCATCTTCTGGCTTGATTTCTTTCCAAGCATGGGCATTCTCCATGTATGCATTAGCAATCCTCTGTTCATTTCCAAAACATTCTTTAAGAAACCTTCTTGCCTCTTTATAGCCTTGACTGTCAGGCACATTTTGACAACTTTCTACAAGTACCTGAACATCTCCGCTTGTGTACGTCACCAGAAATTGTAAGCGCTCCTTTTCACCCGTAATTTTTGTTTCTAATACTTCTTCTAATGCCCTTATGAAAGCTTCATACTGCAAAGGATCTCCATCATAGGTAGGAATTTCTGCTGGTGGTAGAAATAGAGAGGTATTTTGTCGAGCTATGTATTCAGCTTGACTATTCACCAATGCCAATAATCCATCCTGATAACCTTGGCTTGGCACCAACGGATGATAGGCAGGCCTCTGTGATTCATACTGGCTTTCTCGAGCCTGTGCATTAGGCCTTGTTAAAGCATAGTACGCTATTGGTTTATCCCGGGCCTGTCAAATGACCCCATAAGTTGTTTGTTTCGGTCTCGCACCCATTTACTGAGATGAAGTTTTACCCATCTTACTCTGTTCCAATGGGTGTTCAAAGCTGTGAAATCCAGTGGACCTCGATTG
This sequence comes from Okamejei kenojei, assembly GCA_035221665.1. Classification (NCBI taxonomy): domain Eukaryota; kingdom Metazoa; phylum Chordata; class Chondrichthyes; order Rajiformes; family Rajidae; genus Okamejei; species Okamejei kenojei. The sequence goes on from CM069143.1 coordinate 12,531,627, forward strand.
TGGAATTGATCCAACTGCTGACTAATTGGAACAGTTTTTCCTCTTGGTCCAGAGTTCATAGTCTTCGATGCTCTAGAGCTGCATATTGAACCCTCACTTTCCAATATCTCCATCATTGATTTGGTCACTGCCAACTTTGTGTCTTGTTCCAGCTGTTCTTTTTGTCGCATCGTCGCTTTATCTCCTCTTTCATCTGTTTTTCATGTCGCCTCATCTCTTCTTCTCGTCGCTTTATCTCTTCTTTCTGTCGTGTCATCTCTACTTTCATCTGTTCTTCTTCTTGCTTAATCTCATGTTTCTTCTTCAAGGCATCTGCTTCTATTGAGAGAGCGGCTAAATCAGCTTCAACTCACAATCGAGCAGAAACCCTTGATACAACTGTGTGATGCAATGAGGTGCTGGAATGGAGGAGGAGATTACACCTGGGGATACTACTTTGGTGACAAGAACAGGAAGGCAGATTATTATCTGAATGGTATCAGATTAGGAAAAGGGGAGGTTCAATAAGACCTGGGTGTCCTTGGACATCAGTCACTGAAAGTAAGCATACAGGTACAGCAGGCAGTGAAGAAAGCTAACGGCATGTTGGACTTCATTGCAGAGGATTTGAGTTTAGGAGCAAGGATGTTCTACTGGAATGTACAGGGTTGCACAGGGCCCTGATGAAACCACAACTGGTCTATTGTATGCAGTTTTGATCTACTAATTTGAGAAAGGACATTCTTGCTATTGAGGGAGTGCAGCGTAGGTTCACCGGGTTAATTCTCAGGATGGCAGGACTGACATGGGTCGACTGGGCTTGTATTCACTACAATTTAAAAGGATGAGAGGGAGTCTCATAGAAACATATACAATTCTTAAGGGATTGGACAGGTTGGATGCAGGAAAAATGTTCCCCCTGTTGGGGGAGTCCAGAACCAGGGGTCACAGTTTAAGAATAAGAGGTAGGCCTTTTAGGACTAGGATGAGGAAAAAATGTTTCACCCTGAGTGTGGTGAATCTGTGGAATTCTCTGCCACAGAAGGCAGTGGAGGCCAATTCACTGGATGTTTTCAAGAGATAGTTAGATTTAGCTCTAAGGGCTAACGGAATCAAGGGATATGGTAAAAAAGCAGGAAAAGAGTACTGATCAGCCATGGATGATCAGCCATGATCATATTGAATGGAGGTGCTGGCTGGAAGGGCCGAATGGACTACTCCTGCACCTATTTTCTATCTTTCTATCTCTATGTTTCTATGATACTGATATCAGATTATCATTCCCATTGCTTGCTCTGTATCCGCATGGTTGCCATGTTTTGAATAAAGTTTAAGATGCAATCTGTCGCTTCAAGGTAGATAATTAGATTAGATTATCCTTTATTGTCATTCAGACCATTCGGTCTGAACGAAATTTCGTTACCTTGCAGTCATAACATATAATAAAAAGCAAAACACACAATAAACACATATTTAACATCCACCTCAGTGAGTTCACCAGGCACATCCTCACTGTGGTGGAAGTCAAAAGTCTTAGAGTCTCTGTCTTCTTCCCTCCTTGTTCTCCCTCTGCGCTGAGGAGATCCAGGCCTCCAATGCTGCTGTCCACCAGGCCCGCGGCCGAGCCTCCGAAACAGGGCTGCCGCCACCGCCGAAATGCCGGAACACCGCCACAGGGCCCGCCGCTGGAACGCTGGAGCACCGCAGCTCCAAAGCCAGGTCGCCGCTGGAATATCACTGGAGCACCGCAGCCCCGAAAGCCAAGTCGCCGCTGGAGCACCACAGCCCCGAAGCCAGGCCACCACTGGAGCACCGCAGCCCCGAAGCCAGGTTGCCGCTGGAGCACTGCAGCCCCGAAGCCAGGCCGCCGCCGGAACGCCGCTGGAGCACCGCAGCCCTGAAGCCAGGTCGCCGCTGAAGCTCCGAAGCCATGCCGCCGCTGCTGGAAGCTGGAAGGCCGCCATAGCCCCAAAGCCATTAGGGCCTCAGCACAGACGGAGACGGTGACGGGCGACACGACAAAAAAAGAAGCATCCCCCCGAAAGGAGAGACTAAAACCCTGTTTCTCCCACCCTCCCCCCCCCCCCCCCCCCCCCCCCCCCACACACACACACACATACACAGCCTAATAAACCAAAATAATCACTAAAACAGACACAAGAAGACAAAAATAAAATAAAAAAACAGACGGACTGCAGGTGAGCCGCAGCTGCCAGGCAGCGCCGCCACTTCCGGTTGCACCTAGATTAATTTGCACTTTATGCTGAAGCTTAAGGTTACTGCACTCCTGACAAGCATCTCTTACATGATCAATCCCATGTGCTGCCACTGTATAATGTCTTTTTCTTGACAAATTTTACATCCAGCTGCAAAATTGAATACAGTATGTTGCGGAACAGAAAAGTCTTCTTTTCTTGTCAGTTCAAGAGACCCACCCTCAACTTGTTAAACAGATCTATTATGGTTTGCTAAAAACGTTTTGTTCAGTTTAATGAATTGCTAACAGCACAGGGATGTGAGGGTGAACTTCATCATTCCTGCCTGTTCAGAAATTATTTGCAATGTATGACAAATAGGTTCATTAGCATCCTAAATTTCCAACATTATGCATTCACTCATGTGTCAATATAAGATAGCTTTATATTTCTTCCAGTAATTCCTTCAGTGATCAGACATAGACTCATATAAACACATAGTCATAATAACATTTAAAAAAATACCTTCAAACGAGGTGCTGCTCTATGAAGATGAAAATGACCTTGACTCTTTTGATGCCACTTTTTATATCTGTACTTTTCTTTTTAATGAACTTCTTGCTTTCCCTGTGAAATGAACATTTAGAGAGAATGAGAGGTCCTTATTCTCTCCATTCTTCGATTTCTACTTTATTGTGAGATTAAAGCCTCTTCTATTTCTGGATTTTCTACACTGCTTAGAACCATTACGCAATGATAGCCCAAAGATCCAGACACAAGTGGTCCCATGGTATCCTGTTTACTCTCCTCCAAAATCAATTGTTAGTTCCTTGCAGGAAAATATTATTTCCTTCAGTAAATTGATGAAATAGATTTATTTTTGACTTGGAATAGCTTATGTAGGAATGCTGGATTTTATTTTGTTCCTTTCGAGGATTCAAGGTCCCTTCCAAGCAGAGGAAAAGAGTTGGAGGTAAAGTAAGATAAAGTATTCTTATCCTGATTAATTTCTGAAAAGACATAAATCCCACGGCGTTTAATGCTGTAAAGGTTTGAATAAAGGTCCCAACAAGAAATGTCACCTATTCAAGTTCTCCCAAGATGCTGCCTGACCCGCTGTAACTCCAGCATTTTGTGTCTTTAAAATAAAACGTCATGTTTTTATTAGTTGTGCAATGCTTCTGGTATCAAATTACATTTGAATAGTTGTCTGACACACCAGCCTCCACAACCCTTGATGACCCTGTGAGGATAATGTCAGAACGTTCTTCAAGGGGGTGAATCCATGCAAAGTATCTGGTCCAGATAGTATACCTGGTTGAGTGCTAAAAACCTATGACAAACTGGCAGGAGTATTCAAGGACATCTTCAACCCTTTGCTTCTGTGCTCTGACATTCCCACCTACTTCAGAAAAAGGCAACAAATGTACTGGTGTCCAAGAAGACCACGCTGAATTGTCTGGTAGCACTAACATCCACCATATTGAAGTACATTGAGAGATTGCTTATGACATGAATCAACTCAAATATGATCTAGATCTGGATCAGTTTACCTTTCATCACAACTAGTTGGGGACAGATGATATCTCACTGGCTCTCCGCTCTACTCGGGACCATTTGGGATAACAGGAACACATATGTCAGGCTACAGTTGTCAGCCACAGCTTGGTGTTCAACAGTACCATCCCTTACAAATACATCACCAAGCTCCAAGACCTGGGCACCTACACCTCCCTTTGCAACTGCAACTAAACTTCCTCATCCTCACACCACTATGAATGTTGATTGGTAACAGCATCATTTCCTTACTGACCATCAACACCAGTTCATCTCATGGCTGCATGCTTAGCCGCCCTGTTTTACTCTTGTTAATTGTGTGGTTAAGCAAAAAATAGCTCCAATGCATCCTTACATATTCAGCTAAATGGCAACCATAAACTTCTTGAACCAACCTTCACAACACCTAATCCTATCTTGACAACGTATCATTATGGATAGCCATTTTCATTACCCTGGACTTGTTTTCCAATTTTTTTTTACACAAAGTCTTCTTTTTCGCACCTATGCCTTTTCATAGTCTTGTAGAGCAAATGTATAAATCATGTATAATTTGTGTTATTGTAACTTGTCTGAGACTATGTGCCTGTGATGCTGCTGCAAGGTGTACCTGCACCTCTCCATGTATGTGCATTTGATAATAAACCCAACTTCTCTAGTTTTTTGTTTTTGTTTTTTTTTGTTTTAGAGATACAGCAAGGAAACGGGCCCTTCGGCCCACAGAGTCTGCACTGACCAACGATCCCCGCATATTAACACTATCCCACACACACCAGGAACAATTTACATTCATACCAAGCCAATTAACCTACAAACCTGAACGTCCCAAGGTAGGTTTCAAAGATAATAAGACCATAAGAAATGAAAACTGGATTGAATGTTCCAAAACGTTCACTACCCTCCGGATATCAAAAAAAAAGTTTTCATCTCAGTATTTAAAGGGCATTCCTGACTGAGATCATGATGCCAGATACCCAAGTCATGAGAAATAGAATCCCTGCATCTGCCCCATCCAGAAGAATAGGAGCATTCTCCTTGATGATTTGGGCAATGTTTATTAATTAAAGGCAGCACAGTGGTGCAGCTGGTAGAGGTGCTGCCTCACAGGGCTGGAGATCCATGTTCGATCCTAATCTCGGGTGCTGTCTGGGTGGAGATTGCATTATTCCTGTATCCTCCCATAACCCAAAACCGCGCAGGCTTGTAGGTTAATTGATCTCTATAAATTGTCCCTAGTGCATAGGGTATTTTGAGCAAATGGGATAATATAGAACTAGTGTGAATGGATGATCAATGTTCAGCATGGACTCGATGGGTTGCAGGGCCTGTTTCTCCGTTGTATCTTGTAATTCAATCAAAAATCACTGGTGCTAAACAACCTTTACTAATCATTCCCACTTTACTGTCTGCGGGAGTATTCTGAGCAAAAACTGGCTCCTGCATTACAAAATGATCATGGATGCCTGACTTTGAAAAATACTTTAAAAAAAGTTATTCCTTTTTTAATGTTGATGAGTAATGATGTGGAAATGGCTCTCAGCCCAAGTTTGCACATTCTATTTTTTCCTGCAGATTGGATTGAAAGTGTTGTGGTTTCACTCTTCAGGTTATTAGTTAATACAAAGCATGGAGACCTGACTTCTAACATTTGAGGCATGCTGTGTACAAAATATTTCTTGAATACTGTTCTTTATTGAGGTTTAAATGTCTTAAATGTCTCAATTGGCCGCTTATACCCTTTATCCGATGCTTAGCTTATCTTTACACTTTCATGCCTCTGTAGTTTTATTTGTCTCTGACATTTTTAAGAAGAATCAACTGTAAAAAAAAGTTAAGTAGTGCAAAAATAGAAAAATAGAATGTCAGCGATATATACAAAAATAAACTGAATTAATTTATAGGTTCAGAGTTTTTTGAGAATATGTTTGTGCTTTACTTCCATTAAGATTATCCATTATCATGGCAATCTGTGAATTCCAGGATTATTGTTTATTAAATCAAAGAACACAATGTCTCATGTTTGATTGTTAAGCATTCAGGACACTTTAGCTGTTCATATGGAAAGGGCATAACTGGTGTAACAGACTCATGAATTCAAATATAGCAGTGGGAATGGTGCTCCTTCAGAATCTTTAGTTTATTGCAATTGAGATTGTTTTCAGGGTATTTGAAGCCATGGAAGAATACATGAACCTAATGATGAGAAGCATCAAGAGACAGCAAAGATATATTGCAAACCTACAGATCTTTTTCTAACCATAATATTGCCTATCTTGGAACATCCACCTGACATTATCCACGCAAAGGCTGGAAATACTAAAATTTTAAACTGATCAGATAAAGAACTGTTCTATTCACCAAACAAACATCTTTAAATTCACATAAACAGGGAACTAAATTAGCGTATTGCCAACACTTTGCTTTTCTTACTTAAGAAGAGGAACACCTAAATTTAAGGCAATTCAGAGGGTTAATTCCTAGGGTAAAGGTTTGTCTTATTAAAAATATTAAACAGGTTGGCTCTTTGCTCATTGCATTTCAGAAGAATGAGTAGAGACCTTTATAAGCATATAAGAATTTAAGAGGAAAAAATATCACAGAAACATTGGAACAATTCAGCCAGTCAAACAGCATCTGCAGACACTGGGTCCGTGACACTTCCTCGGAACTAACTCGGAAAATCAGAGAGGGGTCGGCAGGATTTTGGGAGAATTTCTCCCTTCTCGGTGTAGTCTAAAACTTATACCTTAAAATAAGTACCCATTATTTGTCTTGGCTTCAGAACTACAAGTTGTCCATTTGATATGGAGACACGATACTTCACATATATCATACATAGTCCACAATTTGCTGCGCCAGCATGTCAGCGTTCAGTGACTCAAGTGCAAGGACACCTTGACCCTGTTGAGCAATAATGTTGCCCAATGTCCTGCCATTTAAAATTACTGTGCATTGTTGTGACCAAAATTAGATAACCTCACATTTTCCACATTATATTGCATCTACCATGTTCTTGCCCTCATAATCAGTTTTCATATTCCTTTTCATATATATTTTTAATATCCTCATCTCAACTCACAATTCCATCAAGGGTAAGCAAAAAGCTGGAGAAACTCAGCCGGTGCAGCAGCATCTAAGGAGCGAAGGAGATAGGCAACGTTTCGGGCCAAAACTCTTCTTCAGACGGATGGGAGATGGGGGGGGGGGGGAGAAGAAAGGAAAAAGGAGGAGGAGGAGCCCGAGGGCTGAGGGAGAGGTGGGAAGGGGAGGAGACAGCAAGGGTTAACTGAATTGAGAAAATTCAATTTTCAAGCCAAGAGGATGCAGACTTCCCAAGCGGAATATGAGGTGCTGTTCCTCCAATTTGCGGTGTTGCTCACTCTGGCCATGGAGGAGGCCCAGGACAGAGATGTCAGATATGGAATGGGAGGGGGACTTGAAGTGCTGAGCCACCGGGAGGTCGGGTTAGTTTTTGCGGACCGAGCGGAGGTGTTCGGCGAAACGATCGCCAAGCCTCCGCTTGGTCTCACCGATATAGATCAGCTGGCATCTAGAGCAGTGGATGCAGTAGATGAGGTTGGAAGAGGTGCAGGTGAACCTCTGTCGGACCTGGAAGGACTGCTTGGGTCCCTGAAAGGAGTGGAGGGGGAGGTAAAGGGACAAGTGTAGCATCTCTTGCGATTGCAAGGGAAAGTGCCCGGGGAAGGGGTGGAGCGGGAGGGAAGTGAAGAATTGACAAGGGAGCTGCGGAGGGAGCGGTCTTTGCAGAAGGCAGACAGGAGGGGAGATGGGAAGATGTGGCGATTGGTGGGGTCACGTTGGTGGTGGCGAAACTGGCGGAGGACTATGTGTTGTATATGCCGGCTGGTGGGGTGAAAGGTGAGGACCAGGGGGACTCTGCCCTTGTTGCGAGTGAGGGAATGGGGAGAGAGGGCAGTGTTGCGGGGTATGGAGGTGCGAGCCTCATCAGGTATGGACGAGACCCTGGTGCGAGCCTCACAATTTCATCTAGTTTTGTATCTCTGGAACACTGGAAATATGTTAATTAGTCCCCTCAGCTAAATTGTTGGAATTGGTCATGAATAGCTGTGACTCAAACATCAATCTGCGCAGCACATCCGTAGTCAGAGCTTGCTGACCTGAGAAAGAACTATTTATTTTAATTTTTTCTGTCTGATAACCAATTCTGAGTCATGTCGCTGATCTCTAATATTGATGACCCAACATCTGGTATATATATTTTTATTAGAGTATTTAGACAGTGATTTAGCAAACATATGTTATGATAGCAATATTTCATGTTCAACAAGCATACATTATTAATATTATCAAGTGTATCATTTTGACTCTAATAGTTTTTTTTATATAAAGAGAGGAGAACAGTAAGAAAACTAAAATAAAAATCAACATCGAAAAAGAAAATCATAAAGAAAGGAATAATTTACTATTAATACATCGTAGGAGATAACATCTGATGTGGGACATCCTAAAATAACTACAGCAGGTATTTCATGATACTGATGCAAGTTTTCAACAATTTATTTCCTTCCACGGATGCTGCTCGACTGGCTGACATTGTGTGAAAATGTCTTTCACACTTTTTCTGTGTGAAAAACATTTCACACAGAGAGTTGTGAGTCTATGGAATTCTCTGCCTCGTAGAGCGGTGCAGGCTGGATCACTGGATGCTTTCAAGAGAGAACTGGACAGAGCTCTTAAAGATAGCAGTCAAGGGATTTGGGGGGAACGCAGGAACGGGGTACTGATTGTGGATGATCAGCCATAAAATCACACTGAATGGTGGTGCTGGCTCGAAGGGCCGAAGGCTTACTCCTGCACCAACTGTCTATTGTCTTTTGTTTATTGTTCAGCAGTTTGTTTTTTGCACCGGATTCCAGGCTTTGATGTCACCAATAAGTATTTCATACCTGACTTTCCTTTTGCAAGTCCATCTTGACATTTCTCTATTATATTATTCATTTCATGACTTTCTGTTATTCACTCCTTCATTAAATTCTTCAGCATTTCCCCTAACACTAATGCGAAGTTAACAGGTCTCTCTCACTCTTCTGTCAAACAGCGAGATTATATTTCCATGGCTGCAATCCACAGGAACAATTCAAGAATTTATTTTGGAAAATTATGACCGAAGAATTTATTATCTCTGAAGCCAACTATTTCAAAATTACAGGACAATGAAGACAAATAGCACACAATAACAAACAGTAGCCCAGTTTGTTGGAACCCCATCCAGCACACTAAACATTTAATCCATGACGACCGCAGCACCATAGCTGCAATGTATACCATTAACAAAATGTACTGCAATTGCCTGACCTGGCTACTCCATTGGCACCTTCCAAACATTGTGATCTCTATCACCAAGAGACAATGAAGAGGTCCCCGCAGTCACCCACCCACTGGAAAATACATTGTAAACTGGATCCAAATCTTGGTTCTCACTGCCCTCCAGCACTGTGGAAATGACGTCACCCCATAAGCTGCCGATCACAACTACGTTCTAAAAGGCAATGAAGAACGAGCAATAAATGCTGACCTTGCCCGTAATGCCCACATTACAAAAATGAATAAATAACAACAAAGAACTGACACATCCTCAAATAGCTGCCAGTCTGGTAATAGGATGTAGAGTCAAGCTGCCATGCTGAAGATGCAGTGGAATACACGCCTGTGACAAATTAAGTTGCAGGTGAGATTAACATTCGAACATTTTTATTGTCGGGAGAAATGTAAACACTCAAAAAAGAGCAGTTTGCAGCAGATGCTGACTGAGACATTTCTGATGAGCCTTGTGAGTGCTGATGGAAGGCAGACCAGACACAGTCAGGAGATTAGGTAGATTGAATGCATGTTGATTTAAGCATTTAAATGTTTGAAGCAGATTTTTCTGCCCAAAAACTGTTTAATAGTGTCAATGTTACCTGCAGTCAAATTGTTCAGTAACACGTGCTGTAAGATTTAGCATTGCTATAATTTGCTGAATAATTTGCTCAGCTGCGAAAGTAGCCCTAAAAAAAGGCAGCCTGCCTAATCATGCCTGTGACTTCAAAAAAGTTAGTTCATTTGTGCATTATTTATCGTTATCTCATCACAGTGGGTCATGCTACTACTTAGCAGCATAAGTTCCTTTCACAAGGTTTTCTTAGTGGTCCTACAATCCTTCTCTGGGCCAAAAGGAAACAATTTAAATTGAACTCTTATTGCTGCCAATGATAAGTTGATGGGAGATAGACACAATAAGCTGGAGTAACACAGCGGGGCAGGCAGCATCTCCGAGAGAAGGAATGGGTGATGTTTCGGGTACTTCTTCAGACTGGTTAAGGATAAGGGAAACAAGAGATATGTTTGGTGATGTGGAGAGATAAATAACAATGAATGAAAGAGATGCAAAAAAGTAACGATGATAAAGGAAAGCTGTTAATAGGGTGAAAAATGAGAAGTAGTGAGCTGTTATAGGGTGAAAATGAGAAGCTAGTGTGTCTTGGGTGGGGGGGATAGAGAGAGAGGGAATGCCGGGGCTACCTGAAGTGAGAGTGCATTTGATAAGGTCCCACATAGGAGATTAATTGGCAAAATGATGGCACATAGTATTGGGGGTAGAGTGCTGACATGGATAGGAAATTGTTTGGCAGACAGGAAACAAAGAGTAGGGATTAACGGGTCCCTTGCAGAATGGCAGGCAGTGACTAGTAATGTATTGCAAGGCTCGGTGCTGGGACTGCAGCTATTACAATATATATTAATGATTTAGATGAAGGGAATACAAGTAACATTAGCAAATTTGCAGATTACTCAATGATGAGTGGCAGTGTGATCTGTGAGGAGGATGCTATGAAGATGCAGGGTGACTTGGACAGGTTGGGTGAATGGGCAAACGTATGGCAGATGCAGTTTAGTGTGGATTATTATTTAAATGGTGTCAAGTTGGGAAAAGGGGAAGTACAATGGGATATGGGGGTCCTTGTTCATCAGTCAATGAAAGTAGGCATGCAGGTACAGCAGGCAGTGAAGAAAGCGAATGGCATGTTGGCCTTCATAACAAGAGGAGTTGAGTATAGGAGCAAAGAGGTCCTTCTGCAGTTGTACAGGGCCCTAGTGAAACCACACCTGGAGTATTGTGTGCAGTTTTAGTCTCCAAATTTGAAGAAGGACATTCTTGCTATTGAGGGAGTGGAGTGTCGGTTCACAAGGTTAATTCCCAGGATGGCATGACTGTCATATGCTGAGAGAATCGAGCAGCTGGGCTTGTGTACTCTGGAATTTAGAAGGATGAGAGGGGATCTTATTGAACATATAAGATTATTAAGGGTTTGGACAGGCTGGAGGTGAAGGCAGGAAACATGTTCCCGATGTTGGAGGAGTCCAGAACCAGGGGCTGCAGTTTAAGAATGATGGGCCTGTCCCACTTAGGTGACTTTTTAGTCGGCTGCAGGAGACTATGTGGTCGCCACATGTTCGAGGGTGGTTGCCGGGGAGTCGTCTTCATGGTCGTGAGGAGTTCCCGCATTCTGGGAACTAGTTGCGGCCTCATTATGGTCGTCGTGAATTTTTCAACATGTATGAAGCTGCCATGAAGAGTAGCGAGAATTCTCGAACCGTAGGTGGGTCGCCATGAGGTCATAATTGGTTGCCAGGAGGTCGAAGGTTCTCGGAGGTTGCAGCCGGTGCTGACCGGTGAATTGGCTCATTGATAAGCAGTAGTTTTCAGAACCAAGGATAACCGACCGGCAATGTTAAATGTCCGCCGAGCTTCACAGCCGTGTATCTCTGGCTTCTTACAAGTTGTCTCCACTTCTTCTCCCTCCTTCTCCCCTCTCTAGCCCCCTCTTTTAAAGGACTTATCATACACTGTGCTTTAGCCGTCTTTTTACAGTCCCAACCTTCCTGTTCATCGCGGTGTGTGCCTGTTTCACTTTGGCTTTGCACCGTGTTAATTTTTTAGACAGCGCTCCCCCTGCCAGGCCTGTCCCCCGCCTACATAACAGGCTGGTGAAAGATGTGATGTGTTTGTGTGTGTTCCACTCTGACAGTCGCCGTTCCATTTGCCGGTTTTTCAGGCGACTGCTGGCAACATGACAGTCGCCGGTAGTCCGCTTTAACATTGGTGACCCAACATCCGATGTGGGACATCCTCAATAACTACTGCAGGTATTTCATGATACTGGTGCAAGTTGTCAACAGGCCCATTAGGGGTAAGCCATTTAGAATGGAGATGAGGAAACACTTTTTTCACAGAGAGTTGTGAGTGTGTGGAATTCTTTGCCTCAGAGGGGTGGTGAAGGCCGGTTCTCTGGATACTTTCAAGAGAGCTAGATAGGGCTCTTCAAGATAGTGGAGTCAGGGGTTACGGGAGAAGGCAGGAATGGGTTACTGATTGTGGATCAGTGCTGGCTTGAAGGACCGAATGGCCTATTCCTGCACCTATTGTCTATTGTCTATTGTCTATTGTGAGAAATCAATATTCATACCATTGGTCTGTAAGGTAAGCTGCCCAAGCGAAATATGAAATGCTGTTCCTCCAATTTGCATTTAGCCTGATGGGGTGGAAGGTAAGGACTAGGGGGACTCTGTCTCTGTTGCGACTAGAGAGGGGGGGGGGGGGGGGGGGGCAAGGACACAGCTGGAGGAGAATGAGGAGACATGAATGAGGGCCTGATCTATGATGGGAGAGGGGATCCCCCGTTCCCTAAAGAATGAGGACATCTCGGATGTTTTAGTATGGAACACTTCATCTTGGGTGCAGATGCAGCGTGGAGGAAAGAATTGGAAGTAGAGTTTAGAGGCTTTGCAGGAAGCAGGGTGGGACGAAGTAGTCGAGATACTTGTGAGAATCAATGGGTTTGTAATAGACGTCAGTCAATAGTCTATTTCTTGTGATGGAGACTGTGATATCGAGAAAGGGGAGGGAGGTGTCAGAGATGGTCCAAGTCAATTTGAGTGCAGGATGAAAATTGGTGGTAAGTTGATGAATTCCATGAGTTCTGCAAGGGTGCAAGAGGTAGCACCAATGTAGTCATCAATATAACAGAGATAGGATGAGTGTAAGCCTGGAACATGGATTGTTCAACCTACCCTACAAAGAGGCAGGCATAGCTGGGGCCCATGCGGGTGCCCATAGCCACGTCTTGGATTTGGAGGAAATGGGAGGAATGAATGGAGAAGTTGTTGAGGGTGAGGACCAATTCCGCTAGGTGGAGTAGAGTGTTAGTAGAGAAAAATTGGATGGTTCTACAACCAAGGAAGAAACAGAGAGATTTAAGGCCTTCCTGGTGGGGGATGGAGGAGTATAGTGACTGAACGTCCATAGTAAAGATGAGGGAGTGGGGGCTCGGAAAAGGAAGACATTAAAGAGACAAAGGGCATGTGAGGTATCTTGGGCATTGGTCAGGAGAGTTTGGACCAGGGGGGATAGGATGGAGTAAGATGGGCTCGAGGTATGTGGAAATCATGTCCATGCGGCAGAAGCGGGCAGATCATCAATGCGTGATGGGAGATTTAAAATAAAATGTTATAACTTAGAAATGTTCTTTTATAGAACAATGTTTATTTTCGTTCATTCAAGGCCCTACCAATGGCTGATTGCAAACCTGCATCATCTCCCTTTGCACATCTTAACTTTTATTTCCCCCCCCCCACTTAATCCCAAATCCAATCTACCCTATGCCTTGCAGCTGATCACTAAGTCAGCCTCCTGAATATCTGACATAACTTTTGAAAGCCAACTCAATCTAACTCATCCCCAAGTCTGAAAAGCCAACCCTCCCTTCCAACACGAGTTGCTATCTACCATGATCCTCAATCTCCTGACCACTGTGATCCCTGACATAGCTGACTTGTCACACTCACTCAGCAATAGTGAAGCAAGTGGAGGTAAATTCTCCCTGTGGAAGACTCAGTTTATTGTTCACAAGTGTCAGAGCCTCCTCTGCAATGGAAATCTGTAATGGTCCAGGCCTGTGTTAAACATCTTCTCCCATTGAGCAAGGCCAGCTGGCACCAAAGGATTTTTAAGCTTGTCCCAATTTATTTCACACTTGAGATTTCAAAATCTGCATTCCCTTGTGCCTCCATTTCTAAGGCTACATTTTTTCATTATTAGTTTTCTCACTTTTTTTCTACCTTGCTTCTTGCTCTCTCTAATCCAATCTTTATTTCACTCATTCTGCAGAGAGATTAAATTTCTATAACATCTTTCCTGAGAACCGCCAAAGCACCTTGCAGTCAATGATGCAGTTTGAAATGTTCCTGCTGTTGATATGTAAGATTTGGGCACACCCTGGACCACGTTTCCCGATCACCCGTCTCGGCTGTGTTCCTGCCACGTTCCCAAACCCTGGCTCTGACCACACATCCAACCCACAGCTGTGACATCCGGCTACAGCTCAAACCTGACCACGATCCTAATTTTGAATGATCAGTGACCGACATTGGGAATGAATGTGCAGCTGATATACAGGTGAGATGCAGGTCTGTCTGAATGTACACACGTCTGTGTGCTTGTATATGTGCACAGGCATGTTTCTGTTTGCTTGCATTTGTGTGTGTGCCTTTGAGCAAGGAAATATGCACATATCAGTGCATCACTTGCACATGTGCTCACCATGATACCCATGCAACAGAGCTTGCTCTCCCACCAACATGGTCCCACTCAGTCCCTTTTATCACTGGATCAAGATCTTGCTTTGTGAAACCTATGCAGCTATACGACAGCTACCACACATTAAAGAAAACCGTGTAGAGATGACTTCCAATCCACACTGAGAACTTTGAGACTTGCAATGGCAGGACTGTGCTGGACAGTGACTACAGCAGCAGACCAGTATTCCCATCTGCTGTCAACGCTGGGAAAGTCCGTAGCTTTGTCATCCAAATCGACACGTCAGTGAAACTTGTTAAGCAGAAAATAACCAGTTTAAAGAACTGGACTGTGGGCACAACCTGTGGAGGGGGAAACCAGAAATGTAGCGCCATCTTCACAGAGTGAACTTTTGACATCAAAATGATGGTCTCTCATCAACTACCCTCTGCACAAATGGCAAATGCCTTATGACCCTTCAGCTCACTCTAACCAGAACAAATATACTGTGAAAATCAGTGCAAATGTCCCCTCCCTGGAAACTTTGATTGATGCCATGGTAGACTTCCAATACCACCTTGAAAATGCCCTGGCTTTCATTACACAGGGTGACAAGCTGATCCCCCTGGGCAGCCAAGATGCCAAGGTGGCATTGTGTGATTAGCAACAAGAAGTAGGGGTGAAGTAGGAGTTGTTGAACTATACAGATATCAGGCATTAATACATGTGACATCCAGTTTTCAAAATAGCATGTTCAAATGTAAACACAAGCAGTAATCAGTTTTGAAATTAAAAATTAGTAAACAGACAGCACAGTCTGCGGAGCACAGGTTACAGGCTTGAAGTAGGAGGCCACTCACGTGATTTGGTTTGCAAACTGACATGACTGTGAAATGTTCTTGTCTGCACCAGCTAAATTCAAGACCATGGGACTATGCTAATTAACTTTTATCAAACCAGACAGCAGATATCTTTAACTTAGTTATTTTGGTTAACTTAAGTTAGAAAAAAAATCAATATCAATACCGCTGGGTTGTAAGTTGCCCAAGCGAAATACGAGGTGCTGTTCAACCCATTGTGTTTAACTTCACTCTGACAGTGGAGGAGGTCAGAATGAGAATGGGAGGGGGGTTAAAGTGTTTAGCAACTGGGAGATTGTATGGGCTGGGTGAGCGAGGCCCAGAGGTGTAGGAGAGTCAGAACGAGGGGCTGCTGATGCTGGCGCATGGCATCCAATGTGGAAAGAGAACTTTTGCGATAAATGGTGGATTGACTGTCTGTACCTGTAATCCGGGTTGCACCCTAGTTCTCCTACCAGTTTCACTGTCCTCCTGATTAATTTTACTGTTTGTATGCCTCATTGCCACCTTCCCCTCAGCTGACAATGAAACATTATAAATTTGCTTGAACATCGTCTGCTTTGATCTGTCCTTTTCACGCCTTGCATGCTCTTTGTACCCTTCCATATCTTTAGATTCTCTCTCCCCTGACTCTCTGTCTGAAGAAGGGTTTTGACCCGAAACGTTACCCATTCCCTTTCTCCAGAGGTGCAGACTGTCCCGCTGAGTTACTCCAGCATTTTGTGTCTATCTTTGGTGTAAACCAGCATCTGTAGTTACTTCTTACACTATGTTTAATACCCAATGCTCACTTGTGAGGTAGGACTTCCCATGCACAAATCCACACTGACACCCCGACTCAGTCGCAGCCTTTCCAGGTGACCATAAATTCTATGCCTAATGGGCCTGTCTCACGGTGCGAGTTGACCCACAAGGTACCCTGAGTGAAAGACACGTGGTTGTGTACGAGACTCCAAGTTTATGAACAAGAATTTAACCGAGTTCCCAAGGGGATGACTAAGTTTGCCGTTTATGCAATGTTCCAAGTTCCTCTCCCGAGTTACCAAGTTCCTCTCCCGGGTTACTCTTGAGCCAACCCGTGAATGAAAGCCTGTTTTAAAAGTATCAAATAGAGGAGCTGGACAGAGTATATGCTGATTCAGTATTGAAAGTTATTCAATTTCAGAACTTAAAAAAACTTGGCAGGATCTCGGCCCCGCACTCGCTGCCATTGTGCAGCAAGGAGGAGGTGGCAGCAAAGCAACAGTGTAAAAAGAAGACACATCCATCCTGCGGCTCTGAGTTAAAAATAGAATTCAGCCGTGTCTATTGATGTGACCTACAAAGGTAAAATGTGCACCCTTCAGTGCCAGAGCTAGGCTGGGATCATTCTCTGCTCTCATCTCTCTCTTTCTGTGTGTGCATTAGCAGGGGGAAGAGCGATCTACCTCGCTGGGGCTTCCGCCACTGTAACGAGGAGGGGTCCGGCTGGCTGGCTTGGTGGGTGGGTGAGCAGGGAGGGGGAGTGGGTACAAACCACCGAATCCATTCTCAAAAGTCGGGCAGCCGAGTAGAACTCATGTTTCTCTCTGCTTTATATACGTGGGAATTCCCTCAGTATGGTCACTCAGCGGGCAGGCAGCATCTGGAGAGACGGAATGGGTGACGGGATGACGTTTAAAATTTAAATCATGGGCAAACCAGCTTGCCCCAGGTTGCTTTACATTATTTATAGTGTTGAGTTGTTTGTGAGGCTTGGACTTCTCTGAGGGTCGCCACCTTATAGTGGAGACATATGCATGTGCATTAGATCCTGTAAGCTGGCCTCATGGAAGGAAGGTCAAGGGGGAGGTCCGTGACAAAGTGCGGCCCAAGAAGATGACCTTAGTGGAATTGGCAAAGGATGGTGTTTGGCCGGCGGCTGAGAAGGTGGAAGAAAGCTGCAGCAGGGAGAAACTCCCAACCGTGGTGGAGCCCATATCATTGGACCCGGGACTGTCAGTGAATGTTTTTCGAAAAGTGTTACCAATCTCTTTTGTTGGAGATGGTCATTGCCTGATAATAGAATTACAGAGTCAAACAGCACAGAACCATCCCTTCACATCCTTTTTACCCATCCGCACTAATCCATTTGCTCAAATTAGGTCCTTATCCTTTCCCTTGCCTTGTCTATTTAAATACTTTAGAGAATACAGTGCGGAAACAGGCCCTTAAGCCCACCGGGTGTGTGCCGACCAACGATCCCTGAACATTAACACCATCCTACCCACAATAGGGACAACTTTTACAAGCAAATTAACCTGCAAACCTGAACATCGTTGGAGTGTGGGAGGAAGCCGAAGATCTCGGAGAAAACCCACGCAGGTCACGGGGAGACATACACACAACGTCATTCACATCAAGATCCTTTTTATTTTGATGCTTGTTTTTTGAGCTGATGAAACTGCAGTGTTACAGTTCAATCACAATCACAGGAAGCACAGAACACATTGTGAGCTTTCCAAACCTTGGTGCAACAAACAATGTGAAATCAAGAGGGTAATACAGAGAGTGACAGTAATAATTTCAATCAGCACAATCTAAATCAAGACAGGATCAGCCCCCACACAGCGACTTTCCCACAATCCGTGTCTGCCCATCACCACCACCCCCGTGCCCCTGATGCTTTCTTGTCTACCTGTGTGTGTCAGAGAGGGCACCAAATGCCCTGGACACCACTCTGTACTGCTGCACCTTTTATCTCGGATGCCCAACTATTCCCGGTGGGATTTGAGGAAAGGCTCTAGCAGAATGGACGAGGAGGGGAGTCAGGTTAAAGAGGGCGGACTTGTCTGTTCTGAGCAATTCCCTGGGCTTCAGTCAAGGGTCAGTGTGTGGGGCAGTGCCCTGGAGTTCCCATCCTGTAGACATCCACCATGGTTCCCCGCTCCCCGTCCCTCTCTCAATATGTGGCGGAGAATGGCCGTGAATATCACTGATTTTGCATCCAATCCTGTAAAATGTGAAGAGTTAAGATTGTCATATGTCAGTTTAAAGTTGCAGCGGAACACAAAGACGCAGCAGAAATTTGGAAACGTCATCCCGTCACCCATTCCTCCTCTCCAGAGATGCTGCCTGCCCGCTGAGTTAAAGAGTTCCCACGGTAGACTCAAGAGACACTAAGGTAAACGCACGGGCAACTACATTACAACGAGATTAGATGTTTCCATTTTTAACTTGAACACTTAATTTGACTCGTGGAAAAAATCTAACATGTTTGATTTTTCTCACGAGTTAACAAGTTTCCTGGGTACCTGCTGTTAGCGCCACGAGTCGATAAGTTGCTCGTGCGAGTTCCGACGTTCCTGCTACGTGATTACCACGAGTGAAAACTCGGGGTCACTTGTGGGCCAACTCGCACCGTGAGACAGGGGTTTAAGAATTTGTTTCCATTGCTTCCCTACTATTAGCATGAGTTCACTGGCTTGTTGATTCCTGTAATCTCCCAGAATCTCACTCCTAGATAAAGATGATGCACAGTAATCCCCAGTAATGTCCTCCCTTGCTTCCCATCACACTGTGTGATAGATTTCATCAGGCACTAGGTATTTGTCTATCTTTATGTGCATCAATATTTCTAGCAATTCCTCTTTCCTGAGGCATGCTCCAGAATATAAGTGTACACTTGCCCTAACCCATAATTCTCCTCATCTTTTTCTCTGGTTAATAATGACGCAATATTCATTCAGGACACCACACTTATCCTCTGGTTCCACACAAAGACTTCCCTATTTGGTTCATGAGGGGACCTACTTTTTCGCTCCAACTAGCCTCCTGCCAATATATTTATAAAATTGCAACATAGCAATTAAATTGCAATAAAGGTTCCCATGAGAAATATGCTTGAGATGAGGTGCAACATAGTGGCGAGAATGATTGAGAAAAATATTGGGGTAATCTTGCAACCTTGTTCGATATCAGTCTTCACTGAGAGCTGGAGCCACAAGATGCTAGAATCTTGAGCAAAAATAAAGCACTGAAGGAACTCCGTGGGTCAGGCAGCATCTGTAGAGGGAATGGACAATTCAGATTGGGATTCTTCTCAGACCAATGAAGGGTCTCGACTGGGAGCAACATCTGTCCATTCCTTCCATAGATGCTATTTATCGCTTTGAGTTCCTCCAGCACTTTGTTTTCCTCTGCGAGTTGTTCTGTTGTATTGCCCCTTATTTAATATGCTGCCTTCTTGGAGCAGTGATAACATGGAAATACATTTCTGTGGGAAGCCAAATTTGAGGAGAGTTTTCCACAGTCCCTCCTGATTGACAGATTTAAAGGATGTAGTGAAGGTCAAAGGAGGCTGGTGCTGCTCACTGCATTTTTTCTTAGAGCAGTTTTACAATGAAGATCATGTTCACTGTGTCTCCGGATGGATGAAATTTGCACTTTGTTTAAACTGACATAACCTAAACAGAACCTACAATGACAAATTGAAACTAATTTAGCAAACCACAGGAATAAGGGCAGAGTGTGCGAATGGTAATATGGAAATTTGATCTGTGATTTTTTCAAGTGAAGTTTACTGCTGGGGGAATGAGGTTTCCCATCAAAGATAGTTTTTGTTTGCACTGGAAATCTAAAACAAAAATTGCTGAGTAATCATTGATAAAAGCAACCCGCACATGTTTGCAGTCTGCAGGGATAAGTGGGGAGACTTGAGTTTGAGTTACTGTCAGGTGGATCTAACTGAAAGTCTTCAGTCTTGGCTCTGTTCCATTTTGATTGATCATTACTATCACTGCATCCTTCCCTGCAGATGCTGTGTTGTTCCTCTTGGGGCCCTGCACTCCACCATGAGTGCATGAGCAAAGCTGAAAAAAAAAATTGCTTTCCATCTTACAGCACATAGCTGGTTGCTGCATTTAAAGAGGAGCAGGGTGAGAAAAAGAGAGGGTAATGCTGATTGCATCAGATTAAGTAAGATCGAAGGAAGCTTTTGGGAACCATAAGTATAGGCTTAGGGCAGTTAGACCAAATAGATTGCTGCTGGAGTGTACATGGTGAGTAGCCACGCCAAGAGATGAATGTTCTTTATCAATAAAATACACTGGAAGGGAATTGAAGGCAGTGAAACCAGAGTTTAACTCTTTTAAAATTAGCTTTCGGAAGCAAAAATCAGTTCAAGATCAACCCACCTGCCTATTTAATGAGAAAACCTGGCAATTCCACATTTGCAGCCATAATAAATAAAAAGGAGGCTAATACCTATATACCTCCGATTCACTGGATCAGAAGAAAATCCTTCCATAATTGTTGGATCGGGAAATAATAAATAAGATGTGAAATCAGCCAGTAACTAGATTTTGCAATGATGCTGTCCCATCTCCTACACTATTCCCTGCCACATGGCTGCATGGTCACATTGCAAATTAGAATTAAAACAATCATTAGCAAATGGATTGGCTCTGGAAAAGAGAAGGTTGGAGGCTCATGTGTTATCATTGTAATTAGTCTCCAGTTTGGTAGACGCACAAATTGAAAAACCAATCTGCTCACTAATGTGGATAGTTGGCATATGAGTGATGTCCAGTTGCACGTAGCCTTGCAGTACAAATGATTGACAGAATGAGCCTGGTGGTTTGAAAGATCTTATGAGAGAGGCATCACAAATGTACAAACAGCACAAACCATAACTTGAAATTTGGGATACATACACTAGGAAAGTTGGAACATGAACAGTTGTTTGATTAATAAAATTAAAATGAAGAGTTCCATATGCCCAAAATGTCCCCATTTTGATGCTCGTGATTATGTCAAAATATTGAGGGTTTTTTATTAAACATTATAAATGGAAAGAAGCAAGAAGGTTGGATACTTATAGTATATGGTTTCTTTTACACCTAAGACATTTTCAAACAATTACGTTTTTAATTGTACAATATATTATGTAGTATTAGCCCCCTCACCTGTCTGCCATGCTCTGTCCTGCCTCATATTTCCCAGCTTTTTTCCCCTCTCCAGCCCCACATTCAATCTGAACAAGGAACCCAACCCAAAACATCACCTATCCATGTTCTCCAGAGATGCTGCCTGACCCATTGAGTTACTCCAGCACACTGTGTACTTTGGTGTAAACCAACATCTACAAATCCTTGTTTTTACAGATATTTTCAGTTATTCATACTTCTAAAAGGAAAGAAACGAAATCGGTAACCTGTGTGCAGCAACTCCCGCAAGCAATGATCAGATCATTTTTTTTAGGTTTCCATTAGCCGTTGTAATAGGAAATTGTTCATGATCCTAAAGTGGACATCAAGTCAATGTATTTGTTATAACCTTGCAGGCCACTTTATTGTTTGACAACCATGAGCTTAAATAGAAATAAACATTTCATTTTCAATAATTTGCAAACCAATGAGGCATACCTCAGACTCCTATGTTCCTGTGAGAATAAACCCAGCCTATTCCATTTCTTCTTTTAACTGCATCTCTTCATTTCAGGCAACTACCTAGTAAATCAACAAACATCAGACGTCTTACCCTGAGGCACTTACCACCATTGCTGGGGACTTCAATAAGGCAAACCTAAAGAAATCACTCCCTAACTTCCACCAACATGTCTCCTGCTGCACCAGAGGACCAAACACCCTCGACCACTGCTACACCACCATCAAGAATGCCTATCGTTCTATCCCTCGCCCTCACTTCGGTAAATCCGACCATACTGCGGTGCTGCTTCTTCCTGCCTACAGGCAGCAATTGAAGTGCGCACCCCGAGAAGTGAGGACAGTACAGAGCTGGTCGGGGCGGGTGGCAGAGGAACAACTCCAGGACTGTTTGGAGTCTGTAGACTGGGCAATGTTCAAGGACTCGGCAACGGACTTG
Source organism: Okamejei kenojei (assembly GCA_035221665.1). Taxonomy (NCBI): domain Eukaryota; kingdom Metazoa; phylum Chordata; class Chondrichthyes; order Rajiformes; family Rajidae; genus Okamejei; species Okamejei kenojei. The sequence continues at coordinate 12,553,658 of CM069143.1, forward strand.
AAAGAATACGCCACAGTCGTTAGACTTCTTAAAGAAATGTGTGGAGGACTGCATCCCTACAAAAACCTTCCAAGTGCTTCCCAATCAGAAACCTTGGATGAGCTTTGAGATCCGCACTCTTCTGAAGTCCAGACACAGGGCATTCACGTCTGATGATACGATGGCCTTCAAGAAGTCCAGATACGACCTTGGTAAGGCCATCAAAAAGGCCAAAAGGGACTTCTGCTCCAAACTGGAGGATGAGACAGATGTTTGGCAGCTGTGGCTGGGCCTGAATGCAATCACCTCCTACAAGGAGAAACCAGGAGGCAACTGGAATGTCAGCGAAAAATCACTGCCTGATGAGCTCAATGCGTTTTACGCATGTTTTGATAGGGAGAATACTGATGTGCCTTCCCGAGCCTCCATTCGTTGTGATGGTATTTCAGTCCCAGTCACAGAGGCCGACGTCAGGAAATCGTTCAGAGGGGTGAACTCTCAAAAAGCGCCTGGACCTGATGGTATACCCGGTCGTGTTCCAAAAACCTGTGCGGACCAACTGGCTGGAGTATTTACGGACATTTTCAACCTCTCACTTCTAAGGTCTGAGGTCCCCATCTGCTTTAAAAGGACATCAATTATACCATTACCCAAGAAGAGTAAGGTGACGTGCCTCAATGACTACCGACCATTGGCACTAACGCCTGTGGTGATGAAGTGCTTTGAGTGGTTGATCATGGAGCAAATCAACTCCTACCTCGACAAAAACCTGGACCCACTGCAGTTCGCTTACCGCCACAACAGATCAATGGTGGATGCGATCTCTCTGGCCCTCCACTCTGCTCTGGACCACTTGGACAACAAAAACTCAAAAAAACAGACTGTTATTTATCGATTACAGCTCGGCATTTAACACAATCATCCCTTCAAAGCTGGTTACCAAATTCGCAGAACTGGGTCTCTGCGCATCCCTCTGCAATTGGATCCTCGACTTCCTCATACACAGACCACAGTCCGTTCATATTGGTGGAAATGTGTCAGCCTCGATAACAATCAGCACGGGAGTACCTCAAGGCTACGTGCTCAGCCCCCTGCTGTACTCACTCTATACTGCGTAGCCAGTCACAGTGCGAACTCCATCATAAAGTTCGCTGACGACACCACTGTTGTGGGATGTATCACCGATGGGGATGATTCAGAATATAGAAGAGAGATCGAGCAACTGTCCATATGGTGCCAGCACAATAACCTGGCCCTCAACACCAGCAAAACCAAAGAACTGATTGTGGACTTTGGAAGGAATAGGATGGGGACCCACAGTCCTGTTTATATCAATGGGTCGATGGTTGAAAGGGTCAAGAGATTCAACTTCCTGGGCTGTGCACATCTCTGAAGATCTTTTCTGGTCCAGGAACACTAATACAATCATCAAGAAAGCACATCAGAGCCTCTACTTCCTGAGAAGATTACGGAGTGTCGGTTTGTCAAGGAGGACTCTCTCTAACATCTACAGGTGCACAGTGGAGAGCTTGCTGACCGGTTGCATCGTGGCTTAGTTCGGCAACTTGAGCGCCCTGGAGTGGAAAATACTGCAAAAAGTAGTAAACACTGCCCAGTCTATTATCGGCTCTGACCTTCCTTCCATCGAGGAGATTTATCGCAGTCGCTGCCTCAAAAAGGCTGGCAGTATCATCAAAGACCCACACCATCCTGGCCACACTCATCTCCCTGCTACCTTCAGGTAGAAGATACAGGAGCCTGAAGACTGCAACAACCAGGTTCAGAAATAGCTACTTCCCCACAGCCTTCAGACAAAACTCTGATTATTAATAACGCATTATCTGTTATTTGCATGCTATCAGTTTATTTATTCATGTGTGTATATATTTATATTATGATGTATGGACACACTGATCTGTTTTGTAGTTAATGCCTACTATGTTCTGTGTGCTGAAGCAAAGCAAGAATTTCATTGTCCTATCAGGGACATATGACAATAAACTCACAAACTTGAAATCTCTTCTGCATTCATTCCTTCCTATGGCATCAAGGAAAAGAGTTGTGATGTAATATGGCACCAGTGCCGGCCTTAAGCCGAATGGACCGATTGCTCCCAATTGGGCCCCGCGCTTAAGGGGGCCCCACGCCAGAGTAATCTACTCTCAGCTCAGGTAGATCTACCCCGGGTGGAGGGGGAGAGAGGGGTGGAGAGAGAGTAGATGGGTGGAGGGGGAAGAAAGGGGTAGAAGGGGAGGGGGTGTGAGGGGGAATGGAGAGGGGGAGATGGCTCGTTCCCTCACGGTCCCGGGGCAGCGCTCCCACCCCTCCAGTCGCCATGCTTCACAAACACACACACACACACACACACACACACACACACACACACACCCTAAGTTAGGATGGGGTAGAAGCCCCAAGGGTAGGATGGGCTGAAGCCCAAAATTTAATGCCTGGACTGGTTTTTTCGTCAATAGTTATTGGTTTTCCAGGATCTAGTTAATTTTTATTTTCATTTCACATTCACTAAAACAAGTGGTATTGTAACTATGTACTTTTCAGAGGTGATCTATACATTTTGTTTGTTACTTGTAGGCTTACATGTATGCAATTTTATATTAAAATGTAGCTTAGATCTTTTTGGTCCACTAACTCAGACACTTTTTAAGTGCACATTTTGATTACTTTCCATTCTACCATAGAGATATAAAGTGTTGGAGTATCTCAGAAGGTCAGACAGCGTGTTTGGACATTCTGAAGAAGGATCCCAACTCGAAACATCACCGACCCATTTCCTCCAGAATGCTGCCTGACCCGCAGAGTGACTCCAGCACCTTCTATACCAAGTGCCTTCTTCATTAACCTTTAGTGTGCTTTAGGACAGCACCATGTTGCAGCGGCAGAGTTGCTGCCGTTAGCCCCTGTCCCACTTAGGAAACCTTAACGGGGAGGGGGAATGGGGAGGGGGGGAGGGGGAGGGGGGGAGGGGGGGAGGGAGGGGGAGGGGAAGGGAGGGGGGAAGGGGAGGGGAAGGGGAGGGGAGAGAGGAGTTTTAGGAAGTTTAATAAAGTTAGCGGGCATTTCACCTTCCGGCGGATCTTCTAGGTCCTGAAAACCAAATAAGATGTATTTGCTGAAAACTCCAATGAGCCAATCAGAATGGCCGGTCAGTGAAGGCCTTCGACTGGCTGTAACAAAACGGCAACCTATTTTTAGTTGCGGCCGTTTTTGTTTTTTTTTTTAAATAATCGCACGAACATAGCAGAAGCCGTGATTTTGCGGAAACCACTTTCCACCATTAGGGAGATTGACCGGAACCTCCAGGAACCTCATGGAAACCTTGGGTGGGGCGCAAGGTCTCCAGAGGTTTCCATTCAGGTTTCCTAAGTGGGAAGATCCGCTGGAAGGTAAAATGCCCGCTAACTTTATTAAACTTATTAAAACTGTCTCCACTCCTTCTCTCCCCCCCCCCCCCCGTTCTCTCCCCTTATTCCCCCTTCTACCCCCGTCTGCCCCCCTTCTCTCCATCTCTCCCATGCTCTCTAAAGGACTTACCATGCTCTGTGGCAGCCGATTACTTCAATATGCAGAAAACGCTCCTCCGCTGTCCCTGGTCCCCCACCTTCGCAATGTGTTTGTGTGTGTGTGTGCACGGTCGGCAGCATAGTAGATGCAGCTCATGCTTCAGTTGAGGCTCTCCAGGCAATTGACCAGGACCTCTGGTGGCTCATGGAGAATGACCGGGAACCTCTGGGAACCTCACGGGAACCTCTGGGAACCTCACGGAAACATTGGGTGGGGCACACGGTCTCCAGAGGTTTCTGAACGGAAACCTCTGGAGACTTTGTGCCCCGCCCAGTGTTTTCGTGCTGTTCGCGGAGATTTTTGTCAGTCTCCCGAATGGCCGAAAGTCGTTTCTGCTTCTTTTATAGAACATAGAAGAAGCGGAAACCACTTTCAACCATTAGGGAGACTGACAAAAACCTCCGGGAACCTCACGGAAACCTCACGGAAAACCTTGGGTGGGGCGCAAAGTTTCCGGAGGTTTCCGTTCAGGTTTCCTAAGTGGGACAGGGGCATTACAATGCCATAAACCTGGGTTTGGTCCTGACTACAGATACTGTCTCCATGAAGTTTGTACGTTCTCCCTGTGACAATGTGCGATTTCTCCAGGTGCTCCAGTTTCTTCCCATGTTCAAAGGGCATGCAGGTTTGTGGGTTAATTGGCTTCTGTAAATTGTCCTGAGTATGTGTGTAGGATAGAACTAATGTATGAGTGATTGTTGTTTGGCGTGGACTCGTTGGATCGAAGTACCCGTTTCCACACTCTATCTCTAAAACTAAAACACTACGCACACTTGCATCGCTACTTTCAGCGAGATGCATAATTGCTCCCCAAGGTCCCTCTACATCAACACTCCTAAAATCCTTATCATTTAGTTTATATTTCCAGCAGAATTTGAATTCCAGGATTGATTGTTATATTCATATGATCATGCAGGTTTGAAGATACAATGCAGTGGTATACATAAGTAGAAAATGATTTCATTGAGCTCATGTTGCCAGTGGAGGCAAGGGCTCGGGGCAGTGAAGAAATCAGGGAATATATTCAAAAAAAGAACAGAAAAAAACAAAGGGTGACATGCAATGCACCCATTCAGGTAAAAATAAGCAGTGGTTCAGGAAAAAGGCAGAGTAAAAATAATAAGTCATTGGAACTAAGACAACATATCTTGAAAAAAAGTTAAAACCTAAGACATTCTATTTAATTCATAAAACATTCATAACAAAGTAGATGAATGGATAGTTAGGAATAAAATAATTTGTATCAATAGTGTGAATGGAGACTTGATTACATAGTGACAGCAATGACGAACTAAATATTCCAGGATATTTGACTGTTAGGAGAGGCAATTTTGAAATAGGAAAAGCGTACACATGATAATAAGGAATGGGTTAAAGAGAAGCAAAACTATCACAGAGCACACATAGACCTCTGCAAGATGTAGAACTACTTTAGATGAAGCTAAAAATAACATAAAGCAAAAAGGAATGTAGATAGGTTGACCGTGTGGGAAGAAAGAGAACACGTTACATAGGCACATGAAATTAGTCATTTTGAAAGATAAAAAGATAGGTTTTTTTGGGAGAGAAATATCGATATTTCAATCGCCAAATAAAAAATATTATTTAATTGACCACTATTATTTGCCTCTAGTGTGCAGATGAATGGTAGGATCTAAATGGGTTGATGAAAATAAAATGGGAATGGTAGGGTCAGTATAAATGGGTGATTGATGGTGGGTGAGGTCTCGTTAGGTCGTAGGGCCTGCTACTGTGCAGCATCACGCTATGAGTCTATGTGCAATATGCAATCAGGATGGCAAATGCTGTATTAGCTTCATTAAATGATAACTGAGAGAGAAAATTAATTAGCAAGAAAATTTAGCTCCATGGTATGCAGAGACACAGCTCACTGACCAACATGGAATACTGATCTGAAGACAGGACTGCTAATTTGCCACTCAGCATTCAAGTTAACTTGCTCTCTTAACCCTGCACAGACAATCATGTGTTCAGCAGGAAGAATGAACAAGCTGCAAGAGCTATTTAAAGATGACATCGACCAATTTTCAGGCTGGTTTCTGATTAATAATTTCAGTCTTTCGCTATGATACCACAATTGTCCGTTATGATTATTAAAGTCCTCAGTACCTATAGGCTGATATACAAAATACTTTGAATTCCAGCTTCCGAGATGAATCAGTGACTGTCAGATGTGGGTGCATCAGGAGGGATTTTCCTTGTGCAGTGAAAATAAGCAAAGTACAGACAGAATAAGGCCAGGGTCTGGAAGAGAGAGGAGAAGCATTGTTAGCAAAAGTCCATATCCATCCAAGTAGGTATGTTACAAAACTTACCTTGAGCGGCGCTGCAGTTCTGTCACTGCCCGTGTGCGCGACTTTGGCACCTTTGAGAGGGGGGCGGGATTAAAATGCGGTATTTCGGAATCCAATTCAAATCGATCTTGAACAGGCTATTTAGTTGATGAAGAAAAATCGCTTTGACTGCCGTTCTCTGAAGTGATTTTTAAACTTCGCTTGCTAATTTAATTGCTGTAGTAAATTTCAAATCTTCTTCTAAAACTGTGAACGCTGACAACGGGATGGACCTCGGGTAGGGGACAAGGCAAGGTACACAGTTTATTTTTTTATTAAAATGTGCTTCTTATGATACCTTTAATCAAAATTTCATGTTGCGAGAAGGTGATTTATTCCCCATACGAACCGGCAGTATTTTTCCTGCCGATATGGGTTTTAAACATATGTTAAACCCCATATGCAACAGCAACATTCCAATCAATCGCGTTCCAGAAAATTCCACTCGCAAGATGATTTAAATGGCCATTAATGTACGGGAATTAAACATTAGATTCCTTCCATTTGGCCTAACAATTAATGACAATGAGATTTTAAAATCATGTTATATTGTAAATTCTTGTGTGAATGTTATTTGGACACTTAGGCTATTTAAAATGTTCATCTTTTCTTAGGAAATTGATAGATGTTTAGATCTAGTAATTAAATATTGTAATTAGCTACATTGGGTAACTAACTAATTATATGCTTTAATTTCAGGCCATCCAAGTAAAGTTGTTTCATATTTGTTTCAGAATACTTCAATCTATAATAACTGAAAATTTCTTTCAGTTCTTTTAATATTTAAGAAAGTTATGGGCTCTTGACTGTCCTCGATCACAGCTTTTGTGTTAAGTCAATGGAAAAGCAATATGCTAATTTCTGAGTACGACAATGGCCATAACCTTTTTAATACTGAAGATATGAAAGTGAATTAGGTGTTAAATTAAACTTCTTTTTATGCTTTATCTGATGGGATAAATTGCAGACTTGATTTTTAAAATCTCAAAATTTCGTAACATTGCTAATCCAAGGTACTCGGAAATTGTTTCCCCTATCTGTATTCACTGGAAAACAAGAGGAGAGATGGGGTTTTTATTGGAATCCGCCCACCATCTGCAGTCACTGCTAAGACATTAGGGGTGGATCGCTCATGAATTTGTGAGTGGTGCTGGAGATGTTTGCAAGATCTCACAGTTAACTGCTCACCATTGCACCACTAAATTGCAGATTATCTTTATTCAAAGAGTGTATTCTCTCTCAGTAAAGCACAGCGCGACCATGATCATTAACATTCCACAGTGGTCTTAGTGCCACTGAATGCTGGCACATTGCTTTGAAGTTGCTGCAAACTAACCTAGAAAACCACCACATCTGAAAATGACTCATCCTTCAAAGATTAACTGGTGTTTGACTACAGGCTCTAGTATCTGGTGACCTGGCAACAAACTCACTGCCTTCATATTATGGCACTCCACTGTTTCATCTACATTGGAATCATCAGCACAGAGCAAAACTGGCTAATGGGCAACTTGAGCTGCAAGCCAAACATGTGCAGATAATTTACTTACAATGTTCCCATTTGACAATATGGCAGTGCAGGTTTTTGGCAGATTGAAATAATACTTCCACTGCGTAGACAGCTGCACATGGCAAAGTGGATATCAAGATTGGTCCTTGTTTGTTCAATGCCGTCCGAACTTGTCATCACAAGGACTTAATCCTTGCCATCAGGCTTAAGATAAGGAGGAAGGGGTTGAGAAGGGGAAAGAATGGAGGGAGAAACTTAGAGAACCCCTTTCTGGTCGGACTGCCTGAAAGTAATGCCCCTTGCTATTATATACTAATAGCTCATCAGTAACAACTCCACACCTTTCCTTCGCTGTATCATTAGAGCAGCACGGTGGTGCAGTGGGTAGAGTTGCTGCCTTACAGCACTTATAGTGCCAAAGATCCGATTCGATCCCGACTGTAGGTGCTGTCTGTACGGAGTTCGTACGTTCTCCCCATGAACACGTGGGTTTTCTCCAAGGTCTTCGATTTCCTCCCACACTCCAAAGACGTACAGGTTTGTTGGTTAATCAGGGATTTGTGAGTGGGATGGCAGGACTTCCATATGAAGAAAGATTGGATAGACTCGGCTTGTACTCGCTGGAATTTAGAAGATTCTTATAATTTATAAGATTTAGGGGGATCTTATAGAGACTTACAAAATTCTTAAGGGGTTGGACAGGCTAGATGCAGGAAGAATGTTCCCGATGTTGGGGAACTCCAGAACAAGGGGTCACAGCTTAAGGATAAGGGGGAAGCCTTTTAGGACCGAGATGAGAAAATCATTTTGCACACAGAGAGCGGTGAATCTGTGGAATTCTCTGCCACAGAAGTTAGTTGAGGCCAGTTCATTGGCGATATTTAAGAGGGAGTTAGATGTGGCCCTTGTGGCTAAAGGGATCGAGGGTATGGAGAGAAGGCAGGTACAGGATATCGAGGGCCAAATGGCCTACTCCTGCTCCTATTTTCTATGATTCTATGATTAGCTTGGTATAAATGTAAAAATTATCCCTAATGTGTGTAGGATAGTGTTAATGTCCGGGAACTGGTCAGCGCAGACTCGGTAGACTGAAGGTCCTGTTTCTATGTTGTATCTCTAAACTAAACTAAACTAAATTACCCACTTGACTGCTTGACATTGCCTGCTGGGCTACAATGAGGAAGAAAACAACAAAAGTACAAAGTAAATCAAGTCAACAGAATTCATAAATCCCAGTCACCTTCCTGCACACTTTTAATGCCCATCATCTGTGTGTTTTTACACTCTGCTGCTTAGATAGCTGCAGCATGTGTGTGGAAGGCTGCTAACTTTCATGGTCCTGAGGAAGTCAGTATGCATCTCTGAGAGAGAGAGGTCTTTTGTTTTGGACTGCATTGTCTTGCTGTGAGTCTAATCAATGAGGAAATGAGGACCTGGCTTGGTGACAAACAACAGAAGGGAACTGGTGGAATGGCAGCAATGAGATCACATGTGCTGCCATTTTTAAGAGACTTTGCCAATAGGTTGCCTCATCTGTGAATCCAACTGCAGTATTCACCCTCTCTCACCCTGCAGGTTGCTGACATCCGCGCTGCCATGGCAGTACCTCAGCACATGCAGATTTCATTTCTAAACTATCCCTAGTTTCGATCATTATCGTGATCAGAGCATCTGGCTGAAAGTGTGAAGCATATTGAAGGTACCCATCATCATTATCTCCATGTACAATTCCACCACTCCTTTGCTCGGTGGTGCTTGTGTAGGTAGATAGCGCAGTAAAGAAGGATTTTGATATATTGGCCTTCATTGGTCAGGATATTAAGTATAGAAGTTGGGATGTTATGCTGCAGTTGCACAAGACATTGATGAGGCCACATTTGGAATATTGTGTTCGGCTTTGGCCTCCTGCTACAGGAAAGGATGCCTTTCAACTGGAAAAGTACAGAGAAGATTTACAAGGATGTTGCCAGGATTTGAGTGCCTGAGCTATAGGGAAAGGTTGGATAAGCTCAGAGTATATACTACGGAATCCAGGAAGCTGAGGGATGATAATCATGAGGGGAATTGATAGGGTGAATTAGGGTCTTTTACTCGGGGTACATAACTCAAGAGCCAGACGACATACAGGTTTAAAGTGAGCAGGGAAAGGATTAATAGGAACCCTTTATAGGAACATTTAGAGACAGAGGATAGGGGCATATTTTCACACAGCAGGGGGTGGGTACATAGAATGAGCTGCCTGGGGAAGTAGTTTAGGCAGACTATGACAGCATTTGAAAGACATTTGGGCAAGTACATGGATAGGAATGATTGAGAGGGATATGTGGAAAACATGGCCAAATGGGTCTACTATGGATGGGATATCTTGGTTGGCATGGATGATTGGGCTGAGGAGCCTGTTTCGGTGCTGTATAACTCCATGACTTTATGACTGTCTAATTGATATATGCGTAAAGATGAAATTTGAAAAGTACAGCAGAGGAAAATATCCTTAAACCCACAATGTCTATGCCAAGATAAACTAATCTCATCTGCCTGCTGTGATAAAGGCACAAAAGACTGCATGCTTATTGATGCTAACATTGCTGTTGTGGATTCCTCACTATCAACAACCGGGAATGAAATGGCAGAATGTAGGAAGGTGATGTATAAAAAATGTAGCTGGAGCAAATTAATATAACAAACTTTATAAATAAAATGGCCATTAGGGCAGATTAGAGGCAGTATTTTCTTCCATGTGTGAAATACTTTGTGCCTCATCAAAGACTATCCACACCCGCTGGCCATGAAACAGGAAATGCGTGCAATATTTTCTAATCCCTTGGATTATTTCAGTTCCAACACTACTCAAAAAGCTTGATACTTTATGAAATGCAACAATTATATGATTGGCAGCAAGTTCACCATCCAAAGCAGTAGTTTCATTTGTGTTTAGAAATACAGCATGGAAACAGACCATTTGGCCCACCGAGTCCACACCGACCAACAATCCCCACACATAAACACTAGCCCACACACACTAGGGACAATTTACAATTATACCATGTCTGTGAGAAACCAAACTATATACCAAAGATCTCAGAGAAAACCCATGTGGTCACAAGGTAAACATGCAATCTCCGTACAGACAGCACCTGTAGTCGAGATCGAACCCGGGTCTCCGGCTCTGCAAATGCTGCAAGGCAACAACTCTACCACTGCGTCACCTTGCCGCCCTGTTAGCTTTATTATTGAATTGAATTGAATACTTTATTGAATTGAATGCTTTATTGTCACATATGACAGGTCACAGTGAAATTCTTTGCTTTTATAATGGTAAGATTAAATGAGAACTTACCAGTTTGAAGTTTGATCTTTATTTTATGATGAGTTACGATGAGGGATTACGTGAAGAACCCGTCAGCTCGCATGCGCGTCAATCTTCAAAGCAGCGGTGTGAAGTCACAGACAGGAACAGTTGACCTGAGAATAGTAAGATTCAAGAAACTAGAACTACCAGCTGACTTTTATGAGGAGGGGTTGGGAGCGGAGGGCACGTAATCCCTCATCATAACTCCTCATAAAATAAAGATCAAACTTCAAACTGATAAGTTCTCACTTAATCTTACTATTTTATTTCGGAGTTACGTGAGTGACTACGTGAAGATTTTAAAGCTCTGTGACTTCATGCCGTGGAACGAGTCCATGCGTCACACACTGCATAGTTGACCACGGAAAAGTGGACAAAAACAGTGTTCAGTCATGACATAAATGAAACATGTAGACAATTTAATGTACATAAAGACAAACAACAATTGTCGCCTCTCTACCCGAGAGGGACTATAAACCCAAAACTTAAAACAGAGTTCGCAAAAACACTTGGTCTGGTTAAGGGTTTGTTATAGAATGTTTGAAATGTATGTTCTGAGGACCATCCTGCGGCCGATAGAATCTGGTCTAGCGGGACATCCATGACCCTCGCTGCGGATGTAGCTGCAGCCCTGGTGGAATGAGATTTAAACAATTCAGTATCAACTCCAGCATCTGCCAGAACCTGTTTGAGCCATCTGGAAATGGTCTGAGCTGAAACCGTCTTATGTGGTTTCTTGAGGCTAATAAATAATGCTAACTCAGACCCCCTAAGCCCCTTGGTGATATAGATGTAGTGCTGGAGATGAGTGACTACACATAATTTGGGATCCAAGGGATATGCCGTGAACTGTAACTTAAGACCCAAAGTACCTGGTCTACTCTGTTTTATAGGGCCGTACACAAAAAAAGTGATACCACTGGCAGAAGTGAGCATCCTATCCAGACGTAGCTTCTGCAACGACTGGACTCGTTGAGCTGGCAGTAGAAGCATAAGCATGGCCACCTTGTATGTGAGCCGGAGTAGAGACAGGGATGCTTCTGGAGACCATGAGCAAAGCATAGTTAGGACCACCCCTACATCCCAAATATCAGTGTATCTGGGCCTATGAAGGTTCAAATTGAAGACTCCCTTCATGAACCTCTATACCAAAGGATGAGTCCCCACAGGCTGGTGTCCTGAACTTGGCAGCAAGTATGATAACAGCGCACTTCAGGCACAATTTAGGGCACTGTAACTTAATTTGTCATCAAAATGCAGTTTTGATAGGAACTCCATAACATCCGAAATGTGCACTGTGTCATAAGAGATATCGGACTGCGCACAGAACACTTCCCATTTCCTTATGTAGGAGGCATATTGTTTTTAGGTACTGCTCCTCCAGGCCGCAGTTAGCACATCCACAGTGCGATCAACTAGTCCCAGTCTGAAGAAAGGTCTTCTCAAAACCGGCAAATCAATAAATTCAGCCAATCATGCAGAGGATGTACTGCCCCAGAAATGGGATTAGTTAACAGAGACGTGTTTTGGGGTACCGTTATGAATGGTTCTACAACCATGCCCAGGATGAGAGGGTACCATGGTTGAGGAGACCAGTCAGGGACTACCAGGATGCCGGAGGCAGAGTCCTGCTGAATATTTCGCAGGCATTGACTGAAAAGGCAGAATGGGGGAAATGCATAGAAAAACATTCCTCCAAAATGTATGAGAAGGCGTCTACCGCTACCGTCCCAGTGTCTGGCTCACATGCAACAGGTAACTGATGATTTAATCTTGAAGCAAACAAATCGATATCCAGTGTTCCATACCTAGAGACAATATCCTTAAACACTCTATGATTCAACATCCATTCTATGTTGTCATTGAATTTATGTGACCTGGTGTCCGCCACCATGTTGAATCTGCCTGGAAGGTAGGTAATTGAAATCCAAATACTCCTAATGATGCACCAGTGCCAAATTATTAGCCAATTTATCACAGGATACTGACTTGATACCACCCATGTGATTTATGTAAGCCACCGCGGTGGTGTTATCTATCTGTAATTGAACATGCAGATGGTGCATATGCCTGCAATAAGCCTTCAGACCATAGAGGGCTGCGAGCAATTCCAAATAGTTAATACCATGCACCTGTAGAAAAGATAGCTCATGCATATTCCATCTGCCACTGCAGCTAGAAATGGTGTCAGTGGCGCCCCATCCCGGAGCACTGACATCACTCTGTAAAAGAACAGAAGGGCTTTCGATTGAAATATTGCAAGCACAATGCAAAATATTGGCTTTCCAGCACTGCAGCTCGGCAACAGCTTCAGCCAGTAATTGCATAGCCCTGTCAAAGTGGCCCAAATTGTGTTTAAGTGCCTGCACCATTGCTCGTTGTAATTGCTGATAGTGCAAAGGTCCATATTTAGCAGCTAGAAAGGTGGCCACCAATTGTCCAATTAAGCTTGCCACTTGCCGAATTGAAGGCAGCTGCTGTGTAATAAGATAATTGCAGGCTTCTATTAACGTCAACCTCTTGCCTTTAGGCAGTCACAGACATGTGATTGGCATCAAAAGTAAATCCTAAATAGTCCATAACTCTGGATGGTGTCAACCTGGATTTTTCTGGGTTAATTAGGAACCCCAACTGCTCAAATACAAGTTTGGTAGCCAAGATACCAAGAATACAAGATACTCAACTCCACAGTTTTACCTATGATAAGAATATCATCCAAATAAGCCATTACTATGTGTTTTTGAGCTCATAATAGAACTAAAGCAGGTTTCAATATTTTAGTGAACAATCTGGAAGCTGAGGTTAACCCATTAGGCAATGCTTTAAACTGCCATAGTTGCCCCATCCAGTTAAATTTCAGGTATTTTCTGTGATACTTGTGAACAGGCACCAAAATAGTATGCATCTTTGAGATTGATGCATGCCATATAACATCCCTTGGAAATCAATTATTTGGCAGTAACAAAGGTTTCCATTTTGAAATGTTTGTACTGCACAAAGGTATTAAGTTGGGTTAAGTCCAGGATGATGCGGTACCCCCATCCTTCTTTTGCCTGGTAAATATGTTGGAAACGAATTGGTGAGGTTCATGATACATTTTTTCAATTACCCTTTTTTGATATAATTCCTGAAATTCAGCCTGATCCTCCAAACCATCCTGTTGTGAACGAACAAAGGTACGGTTTGGAGCATGCTGCGTGGGTGGCAATGAGCCAAATAAATCAATTTCAAACCCATCTATACTGCGCAGTATGAACAAGTCAGACGTTATCCACTTCCATTCATGCAAAAAGAAACGTATATTACATATACAGGTTCACCTGTATATTACACGGTGAACCTGACCCACCTACCTCCTTGGTTATTGGTGGAATCTTGATGTTCATTTCCTCCCCGTTTGGGGGATTGAGGTGCTGGAGTGCGCCAGTGGCGCATCTTAGCTGTCGGCCGGCGTGGGCCATGTCCTAAAAAAAGACTTCCGGCTGTTTTTTTCCATCCTTGAGCTGCAGGTGGTGTCCGCAGACCGTTTGGTGTTGGTGTTGTTTGGCGAAGCCCGACATAGCCCCACAGCCTTTGATTCGTCGTCCAGTTCCTTCACTTGCTTGGACAGGTCTTCTCCAAACAAGTAATTGGGAGGCTGTACATTACTATACCTGCACAACCACACAAATTTGGGGTTGAGGACGGGACGAATGGCATTCTTGCGAAAGCAAGTAATTTCAAAGTGTGCATTGCACAACAATGCCATTGCGTCCCGTTGCTCCTCAGATAGGGAGCTGGCGAATGCCTTCACCCCCGGCGCCAGCAGCTTCAGGATTCTTTGCATTTTGCCCTCTTGGGTCTCAATGCCCCCACTAGCTCCAAATGGAACTATTCACAGCCGGTGCAGTTGCTGGGCATGTGGCACTTGATGGCCATCTCCTTCAACACCTGTTCGTGAAGCTGGTGAGAAGCGAAGTAATTTATACTGGCTGCTAGCTCTTCGTCCAGAGGCTCCCTGACCAGTGACGATATCGCGAACTTAGAGACCATGGTAGGTATCTCTGCTTCTCGCAGGTCCCGTATCGCAGGACGTTCCATCAACTCGCTCAAATGCGAGTCCACCCAGGACTGATGGCCTACGCTGCCATCCTCAGATAGGGAAATATAAGGCAGCCTTGCCCCAGGCACTGCTGTGGGCATCCGCGGCCCGTTCTGACATGACTCCCGACTGTGGATAATATCATGTTGGAGCATCTTCTCCATAAGATGCTCCACTCGGGAAAGACGTCCAAAGACGCTTCCCGTTGAGGGAGACAAATCCTCCCGACCGGACTCATCCGAGTCCACCGGCCTGGTGGACTTGAACTTGGCCTTCCTAACCCGCGGGTTAGCCACAGTGCTCTTCAGGTGCACCGAGGCCGTAGTCGCTGGCTGGGCAGTCAGCGACCACGATAGCAAAATGGATGGCCGCCCGCTGACCGCACTCCCGCGGTCTTCCGAAGCGGTTTTCTCTGCGGCTCATCGAGACTTCACCCTCGCTTTATCCATGTTTGTCCTGTTCTTGCACTGGAACAAGAACGGGAGAAAAATGACCGCAGACTAAGTAGAAACACTTACCTGAAGGCCTTTTAAACCTACCGCTGGTGGAGCGACGCGCCAACCAGCCAGTCGCAGCGCCATGCGTTAGACGTAATGACATGCATGCGAGCAGATGGGTTCTTCACGTAGTCACTCACGTGACTCCAAAATAAAATTACTTGCACACTCCACCAGTTGTATGTACTGCTTACAACATGTACCACAGCAAATCCTTTGAAAAAAATTCTATGCTACCTCGCAGGGCTCAGCCAACAGATACATGGAGACCACAATCTCCATGCTTCCTTGGAAGTCAAACACCACCTTGCTTCCAGATCTTAATAGAGCTAATTCCATGATGGTAGTTGATTAGACTCACTCTTGGTGGAAATTGTTGCATGAGTTTTAATTACTATCCACCCTGATTTTGAAGTACATTGCTGTTCACCAATAATCATTAGAACTCTCTCTTAACACAACTTTAGGAGAATTCTCACTGCATGAATTGCAGCAGTTAGGGCAAAGAGGAATGGGCAATGAGTGCTGGCTTTCTCAAAAACATTTATACTCCTTGACTTAACTAAAAAAATGTGGGGTTTGTTTTTTCTTTACAGGATTCACTCTGCATATTCATTTAAAGTTATTTTTTTATCTAATGTAATTTAAATATCAATCGCATTAATATTTTATACATGTTGACTGACGTTTGGACCCACAAGCTCTGAAATTTATGTTTATAATATTAACATAGGAATAGATTAAATCTCTTAATGTATTTAACATGTAGATTAATAGTCAGTAGTAAACCACCAGGCAACATAACACCACAAAGTGTATTAATCATCCGGCATAAACAGAAGTTTCAAGGCTTGTTTATTGTAGATGCTATTCCTCAAAGAACACTTTACGGGAAATCCAATAGCTCTCATTATAGAATACTGCATTCCACAAATTCCCACTTGCGATCTATTTGTTTATATATTAATTAGGTCCTGAACACAGCAGTCGAGCGGAAACCATTTGATTTAAAGATTAAATGGCAGTTAGAAGAGCAGAGGAGGCCCACAAACGCACTGACAACAACCACAATATACATGAGTTCTTCACTATTGTCGGGACCATCTATGGCCCAAACAGAAAATATGCCTCAGTCAACAACATTGGGCAGACATCAATGTTTGCAAGCCTGACAGCAGACTTCCAAAAGAGACGGAAAAATGAAAATGCTGGAAGCATTTAACACCCAGGCATCATCTGTGGTAAACAAAACAGTAAATGCTTCAGGTCAGACCCATCATCAGGTATGGGGCATTTGTGATGAAGGATTCAGAACATGTAATGTTAACTGTTCCCATTTCTACTGATGCTTCTTGACCTTCTGAATGCATCTAGCATTTTCAGTTTGTATACCCAAAACCAACATTTTACTTCGGAGTCACGTGAGAGACTGCGTGAAGAAGGCCGTCAGCCTGCATGCACCTCATTACGTCTAGCCCATTGCGCAACGGCTGGCTGGCAGGCACGCTGCTCCTGCCAGTGGTAAGTTTTAAACTTATTTCTAGGGTTGTTTTTTGTATTACAGGAAGCTCCTCACAGGGATTGCCTCCTGGATTCGGGGCGAAGTTGGACGGGCTGCCGGGAAACTGGTTATGGACTGTGGGGAGATCCCGGTCCAGACCGCGGAAGCGTGGGTAGCCGGCGGGTTCGCTCCCAATTCGCTGACAAGGAGGTCAGCGAGACCCAGGAGGGGAGTGTGAGTGGGGGTTTCTCCCAGTATGAGCTCCAGACCAGAGAAAGGGGTTAGACTGGCAGTCTTACTACTACAGTCACTCACTATGGGGTCCGCAGCTCCCGCAATGTCCCCCCAGAAATAGAGGTTAGACTGACAGTAAGCTGGTCTCATACCCCAGTCGCGGACAATGGGGTCAGCAGCCCCAGACCGCTTAGGTCTTCCCAGACAAGCGGTTAGACTGGCTGTAAGCCGGTCTCACTACCCCAGTCAATGTCAATGGGGTCAGCAGCTCCCAGACAGCTTAGGTTTTCCCAGACAAGCGGTTAGGACTGGCAGTAAGCCGGTCTCGCTACCCCAGTCGCTGACAACGGGGTCAGCAGCTCCCAGACCACTGAGGTCTCCCCAAATAAGGGGAAAACTGGCAGTAAACCGGTCTCCATACCCAGTCACTCACTATGGGGTCAGCAACTCACAGACTGCTATGGTTCCCCCAGGAAAGTGGTTAAACCACGAGGAAGGCGGTCGGTCAGGCCAGGTCCCCCCCTTCTTGGGAGTGCCTCTGGAGCACCTGTCGAGGTTGCTCAGATATGCCAGAGAGCTATCTGAGCCCGGGTATTATAGCGGCTCCTGTGTCATTGCTGCACAATGTGAGGAGGGGTGCATCCGGGTCAGTGGGTAGCCATAGCACCTGTCTAATGGAAGGGGCCAGATTTTCACGCTAAAAGTGCCGGCAGTGAACAGAGCTATCAAATGAAACCATCACATCGGCAATGACACCCCCATGCCTCATCGGCAGTAAGCAGTTCACTGAAGTTGACGGCCGCTTGAAAACTGTGCACAGGTCTTTCAGGCCAAGGGCCAAGTCGGTCTCAGGAATGTGGAATTCACATACACTACCATTCCTACTCTCCAATCAAGGATGGGAATATAACTCATATCAGGGGCCTTTGGGCTTACCATAAGACCACCGGTAACCATGGAGGTAGGTGGGTCTGGATCTTCCGAAAATGGGGTAAGTGGACCATTTACAAGTTGGTAATATTTACACTTGTTTTTCTACAAATGGAAATGTTAACATGTGATGGGTTATTATTACACAGTATGCAAGGGTGCCAAGCATGGCTTGGAATTGGGGCCAGAGTGTCTTTCGAGGCAGACACAGTATTACGGCCAAGATTGCCTTCAAGATAGCTCGGAAATATGGCCAGAATTCTCTTTCGAGCCATGCTCAGGAATACAGCCAGGATTGCCTTCCGCGACAACCTCGGCAATATGACCCGAGTTGTCTTTCAAGGCAGGCTCAGAATTACGGCCGGAACAGTTTTAAGGCAGGCCCAGTAGTATGGCCAGAGTTGTTATTCAAGGCAGGCACGGAATTATGGCAGGCATGGCCTGTTCATTGTGAAAGATGGAGGATGTCGATTCATAATTGATTCTCCCATGTGCAACATAGCTTTTCAGTATATGGAATTTCTCTACTTTCTAACTGCTGATTTCCTTAGGATCTTTAAGCATACATCGATCTCAAAGGTGCATGCTATTCAGGTCCCATTCACAAGGATCACAAGAAACATTTGAACTTGATCTGGAGGATATTTCTAATGCTGTGTTTTTGCTTAAATCAATTGTTTCAGCTGCAACTATATTAGAGGAATTGAGGTTCCTCAGCCATCCAATCAAATTTAAGTTGATACCAATTGGAAGTTATTCTTTATCAGATTTACCTTTAACTATTAATTGATCAGTGACTCCGCCCTGGGGCAACAGATTACAATCAATAGAAGTCGGTAACAACCTTGTTATCAAGCAGCCTTCTATTCATCAAGTGACAACACAATATGGATGTTGGATCACAAAGTATTTTAGGATCTATGGCTCAATGGCACCCAATATCGATATGTTTGCATACAGGCTCATTCACCAGTTGTAAAAACATGTGGCACAATTGTGGCGAGAGATCCATTCTCACTACACGGAGGAGGAATGTTCTTTTATGTGGTTTCTCCATTTTTGCCTCGTCAGTCGGGTCTTGCAATAATTCAGCAAGATCCCGCTTCAGGGTTCTCATACTGTCTGACTGGCCTACGCAGCCATGGTTTCCCACAAATGTTGGGAATAATAATAGAACCTTACATGGGGTTCTAAACATAAAACTTTCCTGGTTCAGCCTGGGATTCGGGGAACCAGCCTCTACATGATTAATCAATTAATTACTTTACAGAATGTGAGAAGACCGCTCCTGCGGCTCGGGTTTTCAGACTGATCCATGTATGTGCTCACTGCAGAGTGCAGGGATAGCACCAAAAAAGCAGTACTTTGCCTCTTCAGGAGATGGGAAGTGTTTTCTGTTAAATGTTATGTTACATATAATACGGCATGGACACTGACGTCTTAGAGTTCATTTTCTATGGGTCTTTGATAATAAATTAAGTTATAGTCCCATTAACTGTGCCCAACGTGCTTCTGATCATAGTTGCTGCAGCAAGTGGGACCCGCTCTCTCTGGTCTCACTCTCTGATGTCCAGTTATTAAGGATATCATTAACACAAGTTTTCCCAGACCCAAGTTCTCCCAGACCGAAGTATGGGATATTGACACTGTGTTCACATTCATTCATCATGGGGCTCCAGCTATATCTCTATCTTTGGTTCTGCTCTCATTGGTAGTTAATCCCCTGGCGCTGCCCTCAGCCCACGGGTCCAGTCATTACATAAATTGCGACTGGACAGGATGGTTACACCTGCTATATAATAATTCATGTTTATATACCCCATGCACCTTGGTTTACGTGTGGTCACACATTTACAACATTACGTCGTCATCTAGAGCCTTAGGCTCTAATACTAGGTATGTTTGTTAGTTACAAAAAAAACACACAAAAAACTTCATAAGAAGGTGTCAGTTCAGACCATCTCCAGGTGGTTATATGAGGTTTTGGCTTATACAGGAGTAGATACTAATTTTCTAATCTCACTCCACCAGGGCTGCTACAACATCAGCAGCAAGTGTTATGTGCAGTCCTGTGGACCAAATCCTGTCAACTGCTGGATGGTCTAACAAACAAGGTATCCAACATTTTATTTTTACCCATTGCCAGACCAGGGGTATTTGCCAACTCTATTTTAGATTCTATTTTATAGTTTCCCCTCGGATGAGAGGGGTTACTGTTGTTATTATTAGTTCATTTATCAGCATCAGCATGTTTTAAATCATGTCTGTATGCATTATGAATGTTTCCCTTATCTGTGGTTAACTGATGCAGTTGTGCTTGTGTGGACTCATTTTTCCCACAACATGAAATCACAGAGCTTCAAAATTACTTAGCTAGATATCAATTCAAGTTAACACTTTTTTTTTCATCAGTGTATTTTAATAACTATCATTTCTGACATAATTCTGTCAATTGGGGTTAATTTTATAATTAATTTACGTCTACCTTCTGTATGATCCATGGTTTTTACTGAACTATTGTTCCTGAACTATTATTTTGCCAATATTGGTGTTCACCTCAGAAAATAAGAAGTGGTCTTCAAGCTGGCATTTTCCCTCTGTTTCAATCCACTCATCACACAATTATGTGTCAGAAGGAACTGCAGGTCATGGTTTCAACAGAAGATAGATACAAAAAACTAGAGTTAGCTGGACAGGCAGCATCTCTGGAGAGAAAGAATGGTTGACATTTCGGTGTTGAGACCCTTTTTCAATAGGATGTTTAACATTCTATATCTCTATACATCATCGACTATATCTCTCGTTTCCCTTTCCCGTGACTTTCAGCCTGAAGAAGGGTCTCGACCCGAATCGTCACGTATTCCTTCCCTCCAGAGATGCTGCCCATGTCGCTGAGTTACTCCAGCATTTTTTGTCTATCTTCTATCACACAATTTTGACGATTTCACTTTTATAGCATTCAAAGGGCTAGGACAATTTAATTTACCAATATCTCAAAAGTGAGAAGTGCACCAATCCATTGAACAGCAACATTTGGTCTGACTTGAAATTATTCTACTTAAGGTTAGTGAATAGGAATAACATATTTATATGGAATTCCTTCATTTGGCACTCACAATGTGGTCCCTTCCACAACAAAAACAGAAAGTGTTGGTAAGGTTAAGTAGCTTCTGTGGAAAGAGGAACAGAATTAACAATTCAGTCAAAAATTCTTTATTTCAGATTTGAAGTTTTTCATATCACAATTCCATTTGCATCTAAATAATCCAATTGGATTGGATAATTACAGAACACTAGCCTATCAATTTTCATTCTCCATCCCATTTCCACATTGACACCTGAGTCATTGACCTCTGATGTAGCCTGAAGCAAGTTCAAAGGACAACATTTTATCTTTTTACTAAGAATGTTCTTTTTAGACTGTCTCTCAGGATTGTGGATGACTTACTTCCATGACAGTTGTAGAGTCACACTGTACAGAACAGGCCCTTCGGCTCAACTCATCCATAACGATCAAGATGCCCCAGCCAGGTTTGTTCCATCTCCCTCCAAACACTTCCTATGGTTTCTGTTCTGAGAAGGCTAATGAGACAAATGTGGGAACAGCAGATGTGGCAGGTGGTGGTTGATGGGGCAGGAGGGTGTGTAATTTGTTGATGGGGCAGGAGGGTACATAATTTGTCAGGCGGTGTTGTGTGTTCCCATTCCAATGACGCATGGGCTTGAAATTCTCAACACTGAAATTCTCAATACTACATCCGGAATGTTCCACTTCTAATTTGAGCGCAAATGGACCAGAGAATCTCAACAGTCCATCAGGATGTTGCATTATTTCAGAGTTTGTGAGCGTTTTGTTGAATTCTTTCCTCTATTAATCTGGCAATCTTTCCCATGACAGGGTTTGAAAGGCATACAACTGATGTGGCAAGATTGTGTCCACAGACCCAAATAGGATCTAATATTGCAGGCAACATACTTTGGTCAGACTGGAGGGTTTTAAAGGAGAATCTCAAAGTAGGAAAGATAAGTGGAGAGGCTGTAAAGAAGAAACTCAGCATAGGAGCAATTGTAAACATCATTGCCTTTGGTCGATCAAAGGAAATTGAATATGTACATTAAACATTAGAAATTCACATTTAATCGTTAGGATAATCCTCAAATGGTGTCAAAGTAATCAATTTTGTTTTTTCATGCCTACTACCGTAGGCCCTAGAAAGGTCATTCTGCTCTCATTTACTCAGATACACTGAAATAATTGATGTCAGTCAATAATGAAATTCCAGGAAAGTGGGAGTGGGATTAGGAGTCTACCATGAGGACTTGGGAATGCACCAGAAATGAATGCCTGAAGCAGTCTGGGTTAGAGATACCCACAAAAGTAGAAACAACAAACTGAAAGTGATGAGGAAAAGTTCCATTCATGCTGCTCCCCACTGAAGCATCACTGTACAGAGATAATATTTCAGACAATCACAACCATGGATGAAAGCTGTGTAATCATATACAGTGGCTTGCAAAAGTATTCATACCCGTTGAACTTTTCCACATTTTGTCATGTTACAACCACAAACGTAAATGTATTTTATTAGGATTGTATTTGATAGACCAACACAAAGTGGCGCATAAGTGTGAAGTGGAAGGAAAATGATACATGGTTTTCAAATCTTTTTACAAATAAAAAACTGAAAAGTGTGGCGTGCAAAAGTATTCAGCCCCCTTTACTCTGATACCCCTAAATAAAATCCAGTGCAACAAATTGCCTTCAGAAGTCACCTAATTAGTAAATAGAGTCGACGTGTGTAATCTAATCTCAGTATAAATACAGCTGTATTGTGAAGGCCTCAGAGGTTTGTTAGAGAACATTAGTGAACAATCAATGTTCCTTGGGCATCATGAAGCCCAAGGAACACACCAGACAGGTCAGGGATAAAGTTGTGGAGAAGTTTAAAGCAGGGTTAGGTTAATAAAAAAAATCCCAAGCTTTGAACATCTCACGGAGCACTGTTCAACCCGTCATCCGAAAATGGAAAGAGTATGGCAGAACTGCAAACCTACCAAGACATGGCCATCCACCTAAACTGACAGGCCGGGCAAGGAGAGCATTGATCAGAGAAGCAGCCAAGAGGCCCATGGTAACTCTGGAGGAGCTGCAGAGATCCACAGCTCAGGTGGGAGATTCTGTCCACAGGACAACTATTAGTCGTGCCCTCCACAAATCGGGTCTTTATGGAAGAGTGGCAAGAAGAAAGCCATTGTTGAAACAAAGCCATAAGAAGTCCCATTTGCAGTTTGCCACAAGCCATGTGGGGGACACAGCAAACATGTGGAGGAAGGTGCTCTGGTCAGATGAGACCAAAATTGAAGTTTTTGGCATAAATGCAAAACGCTATGTGTGGTGGAAAACTAACACTGCACATCACCCTGAACACACCATCCCCACTGTGAAACATGGTGGTGGCAGCATCATGCTGTGGGGATGATTTTCTTCAGCAGGGACAGGGAAGCTGGTCAGACTTGATGGGAAGATGGATGGAGCCAAATACAGGGCAATCTTGGAAGAAAACCTGTTAGAGTCTGCAAAAGACTTGAGACTGGGGTAGAGGTTCACCTTCCAGCAGGACAACAACCCTAAACATACAGCCAGACCTACAATGGAATGGTTTAGATCAAAGCATATTCATGTGTTAGAATGGCCCAGTCAAAGTCCAGACCTAAATCCAATTGAGAATCTCTGGCAAGACTTGACAATTGCTGTTCACAGACGCTCTCCATCCAATCTGACTGAGCTTGAGCTATTTTGCAAAGAAGAATGGGCAAAAATTTCAGTCTCTAGGTGTGCAAAGCTGGTAGAGTCATACCCCAAAAGACTTGCAGCTGTAATTGCAGCGAAAGGTGGTTCTACAAAGTATTGACTCAGGGACTGAATACTTTTGCATGCCACACTTTTCAGTTTTTTATTTGTAATAAAATTTGGAAACCATGTATCATTTTCTTTCCACTTCACAATTATGCACCACTTTGTGTTGGTCTATCACATACAATCCCAATAAAATACATTTACGTTTGTGGTTGTAACGTGACAAAATGTGGAAAAGTTCAAGGGGTATGAATGCTTTTGCAAGCCACTGTATATTTACGCAAAACAGAACATTACAAAACTAAATGTTTCTATGATGCTATGACTCTGTGGCCATGGGTTTCCATATAATTTTTGGAAGGTGGGGAAAGGAATGTTTGATGTTTAACTGTTCCACAGTTCGCCATTTTTATTGAACAACAAAAAAAGAAAAGTAAAGTGATAGTATGGCCATAAACAATTAAATGGCCAGTTAATGAAAACAGAAAACTTTAGCTTGAGGCACTCCTATGCTAGAGAAGGCCATTTTTACACTTTTCTTTAACCATAGTGACTCATCTATGTTTCAGCTTACTTGGACTATTCACATGTTGTCAGATACAGTTTGTGGAGCTCAGCTTTCAACTACAGAGAACCTAGATTATTTTCACCAATACACAGGGGACTAGTGCTGAAATGATCTCTTAGTTTAGTTTTGTTTACTTTAAAAACACCGTGTGGAAGCCCTTTGACCCACCGAGTCTGTGCTGACCATCGATCCCCGCACACTAACAATATCTTACACAGTAGGGACAATTTACAAGTTTACCAAAGCCAATTAGACTACAAACCTGTATGCCTTTGGAGTTTGGGATGAAACCAGAGCACCCGGAGAAACTCACTCAGTACCCATAGTCAAGATCAAACCCGGGTCTCTGGCACTGTTGGGCATCAACTCTACCGCTATATAACCATGCCACAGATCCAATTGGTTATTTTGATCTTTAACACAAAATCTCTGAAATTTATAGATTAGGTTTTGCAAATTCAGATATTTTGGTTTACATTTGAAATAGAATAGTAATAAAATCCTCAGAATATCCAGAGAATGCAACATTGTTACAAAATATTTGATCACTGATGCTATACTTAGACAAAATAAATCATGAATTCAAATGTATCTCAAGATGCTGCAAATATATTTTACTCCAGTCTGTATGTGTTTTTGCACCGGTGAATAGCTAACATTAAAAAAGCAAACTCTCCCTATTACCAGCTTGTTTCATCAATTGCAAAGTACCAGCTTGGGGGTTAGAATAATGTATGCATGGTTGGTGTTAAACCGTGCAGTGAGAAACCGTAAGTGTAAATGATCAGCTGTACACTGTGATAACATGATTCGTGTGTTCTCCTTCCTTGGTGAAAATTGCATCTCTCTGCATTTGGCCATAGGGAATACAGTATTTCTCCACTTGTGTTAATGGTGTTGAATGTTGACTCATGGTCTAAAATGTGAAAAATGGAAGAAGCCAAATGTTCACTTATCTTTTTTACCACTTAGACTCTGAAGTGCACTCTCAAGTCCATGGAGAATTCATCTGAATCATGTTAGTCAATACCTTGTAATATATCTGCTCGGTTCCGTTAGCTTAGTTTAGAGATACAGCGTGAAAACAGGCCCTTCAGCCCACCGGGTCTGCACAGACCTGTGAACCCAGCACACTAACACTATTTCACACACACTTGGGACAATTTACAATTTTACCAAAATTAGCCTTCAAACCTTTATGTCTTTGGGGTATAGGAGAAAACCGGAACTCCGAAAGAAAACCCATGCAGGTCATGGGGAGAATGTACAAACTCCGTACAGACTGCACCCACGGTCAGGATTGCACCCGGGTTACTGGCGCTCATAGGCATTAACTCTACTGCTGTGCCTCTATGCCATCCTGTTGGTAATCTAAATAACAATCCTAGGATAACACCAAGGTGGATGAATTATACTCAGTCGTATCTCCCTTGAGGCAATGAACCCTGGTTCATTGTTCAGCATTGATGATGATTTTGATCAAGCTAACTTCAGGATTATTCTCCCCAAAATCCATCAGCTTGTCCCCTGCACCACACAGGTTGTTAACACTCTTGATCACTGCTGCACCACTATCAGGTACCTTTATCACTCCATTTTACACTCTCATTTTAGCTTGTCTGATCACCTATTGTTGCTGCTCCTGCCAGCTACAGGCAGAGATTGAAACACAAGGCACCAACAAAAAAAAAAAAGTAACATAGCAGTTGTCTGTGGACGTCAAGAGTCCACTTCAAAACTGCCATAAGTTGGTGGACTGGAACATCTTCAAGGTTACTTCAGTCAGCCTGAAGAATCATACCTCAGTCATCACCAGTTTCATCAAGAAATGTGTTGATGACTGTATACGGACAACAACAAATAAGATCTATCATAACCAGAATCCGTGGATGAACAGTGAGATTCACTCTCTGTTAAAGACAGATCCAAGGCTTTCAAGAATGATTGTCTTGCATTGTTCAAGAAGGCTAAGTATGATCTCTTTCAGGCATTAGGAATGCAAAGAGGGGATTCCTATATTAGCTGGAAGATCAATTTATTCAGGACGATGCCAGAAAACTGAGGCAGTGAATGAATACAATCATGAGATATAAAGCACAATTGGGGGTGATCTCAGGCTTTGATGCATCACTACCGATGTCTTTTACCTCCGTTTTGAATGGACACGCAACGTTCCACCTGGGTATGTCCCTCATCACCCACTGTCTTGGTTGTAGAAGTCAGATATTTTTCATGAGGGTAAACTCTCAGAAAGTAGGTGGCCTGGATGGAGTCCATGGATGGCTTCTTGAATTGTAGGCCAGTAAACTGGCTAGCCTTTGCCGACAACTTCAACTTCTCACTTCAGT
Organism: Okamejei kenojei; assembly: GCA_035221665.1. Classification (NCBI taxonomy): domain Eukaryota; kingdom Metazoa; phylum Chordata; class Chondrichthyes; order Rajiformes; family Rajidae; genus Okamejei; species Okamejei kenojei. Next base: position 12,580,448 of record CM069143.1, read on the forward strand.
AGTCTTCTGTCCCTGTCTGATTCAAGGAAGCCTCTATTTCAGTCACCAAGCATATAAAATGACCAGTCTCAATGACTACCTTCCAGTAGTTCAAACATTGGCTATAGTGAATTGTTTTGAAAAACTGGTAATGCCACACATTTGCGCTAGTATTCTGATCTAAACCCCCAGCAAATCCCATACAGCAAAAATATGTTCATTGAGGTCACCATTCCATTCAGCCTGGATCACCTTGACAGTAACTACATCTATCTCAAAAAAGCAATTCATTTACTACACCCTTGTCTTCAACGTCAAAATACTGAACAAGCACATCCCTAAACTTCTGGATCTTGGCCATGTGACTTCCATCAGCAAGAAGCTTCTGGGTTTCATCATCTTAATTGCTTTGAATTATTTGTGATATTCTCTCTACCCTGACTCTCAACATTGGTGCAGTGCCCCTCAGGGCTTTGTGCTTACTCCTTGCTATAATCTTTGTACACACTGTGTGGCCAAGTACAATGCCAACTCAATCTTTACGTTTGCCAACAATACCACTGTTGTCATTTATTTCTGCAACAACGATAAGATGAAGTATAAGAAAGAGATTGAGAACATTGTGCCATTGTGTCAGGATAATTACCCAGCCTTTAATGCCAGATAGACAAAAGAGTTAGTTGTTGCCAACATGCAGCATGTTCAAAAGGGTTCTCTCAAACTACTACACATGTACTATAGAAAGTATTGTGATGGGGGGCACCTCAACCTAATAGGCAAGTGCTATGCTCTCGACAGCCTGAATCTACACAGAGAGGTGAATACAACCTTGTCCATCACAGGCTCATCAATCAAGCTTCTATCAAGTCCATCTTCGTGGTGTATTGCATCAGGAAGGCTGGAGGTAGGGTCAAGGATGCCTGCAACCCTGGCCGCTCCTGTTTCTCTCTTCTACCTTTTGGGAGAAGATACAGGAGCTTGAAACCTCAGACATCCAAACTTAAGAACTGTTTCTTCCCCACTGTTATTATGGTTTGTGGCTATCCCCACAATTAAGCAACTCATTTGCATCCTATTCCCAGAGGTGCTGCTGTGTACTGTCACTTTTAACTCCACCTCATTTGATGAGTACTAATTGTACTTTAATATTCTTTTGCACTACTCAGATTCTGCACTACAATATTGCACCATGCTGCAATTTGTGTTTGCCATCATGTTTATTATTATATTTATCAATATTATATGTAAACTGCTTACACTGTGAGCTTCATGTGAACAAGTAATTTCAATGCACGCTGGTGTATACAACAGTAGACTAATCAGAATCAGAATCTGAATCTGTATCAAGGCATCCAGAAAGACAGCCTCGATCAATTATTTCAAGGCTGTTAAATCTAAACAGAACCATTAACTGTCCTCCCCCCCCCCCTCCCCCTCCCCCCTCCCCCCCCCCCCCTCCCCCCTCCCCCTCCCCCCCTCCCCCTCCCCCCCCCCCCCCCCCCCCCAAAAAAAAAATATTATTCCAGCTTTTAAATATCTTCAAAACAGAAAGGCACCTTCACAAGATCCTTTGAGTATCTGCAGCACTTCAAATTCCTTGATGTGCAGGTCAATTACATGCTAATGATGCAAGGCACACTTAAAAGCCAAAAGTAGTTATAGTAGCTGGTAGAGAAAATTCATGTTGGTGGTTAACCTCGAAATATAACAAGCTCCATTTAATGATAGAGCAATATGGAATCATTGCATAATTATAGGACTGACAGAGGCCATTCAGTTCCAGTACATACCAGTTCATTGGAACAAGCCAGTCAGTCTATTCGTTGCTTAATCTCAGTAGCACTGCAAGCTTCCTTTCCCTCAAGTGCTTATCATATTTCCCCCTAATCCACTCTGTTTCACCTTCCTTTGTGGACAGTGAATTCAGGCCATTGATACTCACTGCTTTAAACATAATCTTCCTCACATTCTGTCTGTATCTTATTCCCAAAACCTGACATCTGTGGCCCACAGTCCTTGTACTATCAGCAAATGATAGGCACAATACTCTGGTTAGAATCTAACAAGTGAATTTTAAAGGTTCATTGTGACTCCGCTGCTTTTGTCAGTCATATTTCTGATGAAGAATCTCAGACCTGAAATGTTAACTGTTTTTCTTTCCCCAGATGCTACCTGGTCTGGGTTTTTGTCCAGCATTTTCTGCTTTTATGTTCAAGTTTCCAGAATCTGCAGGTTTTATATAATTGCAATTATTTTTGCCAACTGGTCTCCAGTAAGTTCTGCTGCCTTTAATGATCCATGTACATGATCTCCCCATTCCCTCATACTCTTTAAGCAGTACCGTTAAATCCATGTTTCCTCTCCCTCAACCCCTTCAGCAGAATGCAGTACCTCACACTTTTGTGCATTTAATTTTTGTTTGCTGCTTGTCTATCCTTCCATTTGTGCATCAGTTGGAAAAAGGGGCCCGACCCAAAGCATCACCTGTCCATTCCCTCCACATAACCTGCTTGACCCACTGACTTATTCCAGCACTTTGTGTTTTGCTATTTATTTCAGTTGATTGGTATGACCTTTACCAATTGTCGCATCTCCACGTTTAGTATCATCAGTAAATGTTGAATTTTCACCATGCATTGCAATACCTAAGTCGATATCAAAACAAAGTGATCCTAGCAAAGACCTTCAGGGAATGCAATAACCTTCTTTTCAATGGTAATTTTTTTCTACCAAGGACCATAGTATTTCATTTAGTGTCATTTGAAGTGCTTATGTCTATAGTTTAAATTATCACCATTAAAACTAAGTCAAGATAAAATGTAATATTGCTATAATCTTATGAAATTAAATAGTAGCTCAAACAATTCATTACTTTAAATATCAACCAATTTATAAAATAATTGCCAGGTTCTCTTGTGATATTGGAAATTAAATTGTCATATTATCAGTAATGGAATTGATTGTCCTGATGAGAACCTTTAGCATAGAATTGTACGACACAGGAAATTGGAGCTGAGATGAAATTTAATGCCAAATGATGGGTAATGGTGTTTTCAGAAAGGGGTCAGACAGAGTACAATCTTTCCCAATAATGTGCATCCATCTAAAGTAATGTGTAGGAAAGAATGAGAGAGGATGTTGAGTCTGAAGAAGGGTCTCGACCCAAAATGTCACCCATTCCTTCTCTCCAGAGATATTCCCTGTCCCGCTGAGCTACTCCAGCATTTTATGTCTGCCTTCCATCAAAAGTAAATTCTGAAAAAACCCACCTGATACTTCAGAAGGTTATGGCATGATATAAAAATAGAAAATGCCAGAAATACACAGCTGGTGAGGCTGCATCGGTGGTAAGAGAAACAGAGTCAATATTGATAGGGCAGAGTGGGAATGGGATGACAAATTAACATGGCAGGCAACAGAAAGCTCAGGATTCCTACCTGCGTATTGAATGGAGGTGCTCCACCCCAATCAACCACCAATGTAGATGGGGGAATATTGTAAACACCAAACGCAATATGCTGGAATGCATATAAAGGTTGTTAATCACTACTTCACATGGAAAGGCTATTTTGGTCTGTGGATAGTGGGACGAGATGAAAGGACGAGTATTCAATTAGATGAAAATACTCTTAGAAGAGGGTGTTCGTTGCAAACAGAAAAGAAGGTGAGAGTTGCAAAGGGAATTTACATGTGAAATAATGAACGAGGAAAAGGTAAGATATTGCTGGTGGTGGACTCTCTTTAAAAGTGGGCTCTCTTCAAGTGGGACAATGTACAGAATAATCTATTGAATATGAAGGCTGATGGTGTGGAAGCTGGGGTTCAGGGGAATGCTATCCTTGTTCTGTCCTGTAGGAGAGAGAGTGAGAGCAAAGGCATGGGAAATGAATGAGAGGCAGTCAAGTGCTTTATTGACAGTGTTGGAGGGGAATTCGTGGTTAGATGGAAACCATTTTAGAGACACCTATAGAGAAAGACTCATCATTAAAGCAAATAAAATTGAGACAAGGGAACTGGAGCCAAAGAGTAGTCACAGGAAGTGAAAGAAAAGTCAAGATAACTAAGAGTTGACAAGATGTTAGTAGGTAGCTTAACTCCTGAGATGGAACCATAGCATCCCAATGCTTGTATTCTATGGCCCAACTTATTAAGGCAAATATGACATGGCTTCATGAGCACCCAATCCATCTGTGTTGTCATTTTCAGTTGCACTTGTTGTCACCATTTCTTAGTGCTCACCCATTTACTGTATATGCCCTATCCTGAATTAACTTTCCAAAATGCATCACTTCACACTTGTCAGGTTAACATTCCATTTGCCAATGCTCTGCCTGATCTTCCAACTTATCTATATCCCACTAAAGCCTTAAACAACTTGCCTCACTATCTGCACCACCACCAATGTTCATGTCATATGTGATCTTACTAATCATCCCTCCTATGTTCACATCCAAGTTTTTAATATATATCACAACCAGCCGAGGCCCCAGCACCATCAATCCCTGTGGTACATCATTAATTTCAGACTTCCAGTCAGACATTCTTGCAATGTAACCTTTGTCTGCTATCACCAAGCCAATTGTGGGCCAACAATACAATGGTAGAATACTCATACACAAACTCACTTTATTAGCCAAGTATGTTTTACAACATACGAGGAATTTAATTTACCATACAGTTATACCAATAAAAAGCAACAGAGCACACAAAATACATTTTAACATAAACATCCACCACAGTGACTCCTCCACATTCCTCACTGTGATGGAAGGTGAAAAAAAGTTTCAATCTCTTCCCTTTTTTGTCCTCCAGCGTTCGGGGGCCTCTAACCTTCTGTTGACAGGGCGATCTTACTCGTGTAACCGGCGGCGGGCCTCCTTGTCGGGGTGATCAAGTGCCTGCATCAGGGGGGTGGGATCTCAGCTTCCCTGCGCCGAGCGATCTGACCCCGGGTCAGGGCTAATCAAACCTTCTGCAACGTTGGAGCCTCCCGATTCAGTCTCAACCTGAGACTGCGAGCTCTGCGATATTAAAGTCCGCAGGCTACAGTTGGAGTGTCGATCCCAGGCAAGGAATCGGCTCCGATGTTAAGTCCACGTAGGTGGGGCTCGAAGTTAGTCCCGTGCAAGACCTCCAGCTTAGACGGCAGAGCAACCAGAGATACGACCCGGAAAACAATCTCATCTCTGGCAAAGGAAGAGGTTGAAAAAAAGCTTCCCCCGCCCACCCCCCACATAAAACAAACCTGAGAACATTACCATAAACTTTTTAAACACATTAAAATAACAAAAAAAAGACGAATAGGACAGACAGACTGTAGCCGAGGCTGCCATCGAAACACTACCCGGTGGTAAATGACGTTGTAACAGTGCAGTTCTTGCTATTATCTCCAGAATGATGGTTGCATTGAATAGAATTCCATTGAATATCACATTTTGCCTGTTTCTTTTAGGCTTTGATTATGATGTGTTGTCCCTTGTTATCTTATTTTTTCAAATCTGCAAGTAGTACGGTTATCATTCCTAAGTGTCTGAGGTAGTTATCAAGCATGTCTGCTGCCACATTATAGTGAGACCTCTGAGACTGCTAAACAGAAAATGTCATGATAGATCAATAAAATTGCTTGCTAATTGGTATTTTTCAGAATTGTATTTCTTTCTTATATCCAAGAAGTTACAGTGGATGGAATATTCCATGTATCCAATAAGCAAGTTTTGAATTTATTTCAAAGATGACCGATTGTAGTGTAGCTTGAAACAGGTGATTTTTTTTTACATTGTTTATGTTATTATTAATTCTCCAAATGTTTAAACCCCTCTCCCCCCAATCCAAGTGTTTTATTTTACTTTTTTTGTTTTATTATATATAACCCACACCCTACACAAGCTAACCCCCCCACCCCACCCCCCCCCCCCACCTCCCCCAACCAGCCACCCCCACCGCCTTTCCTAGATCACATGCTTGTTGCCAACAGAGTATTGGCTTTCACTGAATACCTGACTATTTGTATCTTTATTAAAGTGGCATGTGTTTTCTTTAGCTTTCTGTAATATTCATATTTGTAGTCATCCAGGGCTTCTTTATTCTTTTAAGCTTCTTTTAATTTTCTATTATTGTATCTTCCAAGTAAAGTCTGTATTTTAATAATAATAACTTTATTATGGACTCAAGGCCCAGACAAGGGGCAACATTACATTAAAAATGCATTGCATATCAAATATCATAAATATATATTAAATCATGGTAAATCACATAAAAACATCATCATTTATATATTTAAAAAACCCACAATATTTAAGTTAAAAACCAGAGTAAAAGATGATCAATGTCGTACAACGAGACAACGATACCAGTGTCTCCACAGCTGGGATTCGTAGCATGTAGTGCTAACCCTTATGTTTGTCAAGGCCACAATAAGCACATTTTTAGAGTCATTTATCCTGCAAATGAATTTATACATGTGGTGTCTTAGGATAGCTTCTAAAGTACTGACTCCTGCAGCCACAAACATATTACTGGCACTACACCATCTTGGTTGCCTTAGCAGTGTTCTCATGGCATCATTATATGCCACCTTTAGTCTCTGCATACTTGTCTTTAAATAGTTTGACCACAGGTGCGCAGTGTAGAGGGGTGTGCAGTATGCTCTAAATAGCAACATCTTCACCACATCTGCACACGCACCAAATTTACGCAAGAGGATATTCGCCTGTATATACAGCATGCGTCGTTGCCTATAAATATCCTCATTATCTGTCATTTGTTCTGTAATAATATGCCCTAGATATTTCATCTTATTACAGACACTAAGATTGTTGTCAAACAATTTTAAATCAGGATATTTTAGGCTTTTATCCTCTTTGGTTCCACAGACCATAACAGCACTTGTACTAGCATTATATTTAATGTCATGTTCCACACCATACAAGGAACATGTAGTAAGGAGCTGCTGGAGACCAGCGCTAGATGGACTAAAGACCACAAGATCATCTGCATACATAATATGGTTCACTAAAATATTACCAATCACGCACCCAATTTTACAGGCTTTCAATTGTTTAATCAGATCATCAATATATAGATTAAAAAGGACTGGGGACAAAATTCCCCCTTGTCTAACACCATTGCTAACCCCAAATGGGGCTGAGACCCTATTGCCCCATTTTATTTGCACTGTCTGGGGGGCATAGCAGTAGGCCAGAATTCTAACAATGTATTTAGGCACCCCTCTTTGACTCATTTTACCAAACAGCTTTCTGTGATTAACACGGTCAAAGGCTTTGGAAGCATCAATAAAGCACATAAGGATTGAAGAATTTTTGCCTCTATATTTGTTTACAATCTCCTTTAGGGCATATATGCATAAGTCAGTGCCATGTTTAGCTTTAAAGCCAAACTGGTTTTCTGTGGAGTTAACAAACTCATTTATTCTATCCAGCAGAACTCTTTCTAAGACTTTTGACAATATGCTGTCTAAAGCTATGGGCCTGTAATTATTTAGACTGCCTACTTTACCAGCTTTGTCCTTAATAACCGGCACTAACAGAACAGACAACATTGAGTCTGGTAACAAGCCATGAATCATAAAGCTAGTAAAACAAATAGCTAGGAGAGGAGCTATCCTCATACTCGCATGCTTAAGATTTTCAGCAGAGATATGATCCAAGCCACTTGCTTTGTTGTTGGACAGCTTGTTCATGGCATGATACACCTCATCGGAGGTGTATCATGCATCGCCATAATCACCATCGAGTCATTACTTTCAATATTGTCCACCCTATACAAGTCACCTTGGAAACAGTTGAATAAAGTGCTATAATGTTGTCGCCATAACTCTGCGATATTAGCTGTTCCGGACATTCCATCTACAGGACATGGTAGAGATGTTTTGCAACTGCTAAGAGTTCTCACTTCCTTCCAAAAATCTGTAGCATTGTTACTTAGCAGCTTCTTTGCCATGGAATCAGCCCTCATAGCTTGCTCATTTTTACAGATGAAGCAAACAGCTTGCATTAGTGAGCTTCTTGTGCTCAAACACAGGCCCCTGTCTGGGTCTACCTGCCATAGCCCATGCTTTGGTGGCTTCACGGGCTTCAGTATGATACTCAGGTACATTCTTATTCCAGCTAGGTCTGATGTTATGTGTCTTATTTTTATGCTTGCTGTAGGGCTTACTGCCTACATATAAGGCACTTACTATATCATTATACATGGAGCAGATATCTCTCCTATGCTTCATATCTTTACAATTAACATTACTACATATTATTGCATCTTTAGGTAGATGAATATTGTTTAAGGATTTATCTGTATGGGTATAATAGGCTACGATGTCTTCCTTTGTAAACGTTGACCAGTCCAGTTTTTCCGTTTTAAAGCTATTTCTATCTCTGGATACCACAGGCATATGTTCAACATTTATTATCATAGCAACAGGTATATGATCAGTCATTGCTGCCCCGTACAGAATGCTCATACACCCCAATGAGGCATGTGCATCAGCTGTACTAATACAGTGGTCCAGCCATGATGTGGTGTGCCAGGCCTCACTAATATAAGTATAGCTATCTGTAAGTAAAAGCACTTTGCTTGACAATATTAAATTATTATCTTGACAGAACTGATCCATATGATTGGCAAATAATGAGTTCCTATCTGAGATATCTGCATTCATATCCCCAATGACATATACACTACAATAATTATTGTTTTGAATGAAAGAATAGATGAAAGCAAGTCTATTTAAATATTCATCCTCATTCTGATGGCATTCATAGGGTGTATATACATTCAGGATAACAAATTCCTTATTGTTGTGAGTAAAGTGTGTGGCAATGCACCAGTCAACATCAAGCCGAATCACATTTACTGATGAGTCAAGCTTCTTGTTCCATAGAATAGCCACACCACCTGGTATCCTACCTCTGACTATTCCCATGCCAAGGTCAGTTGTAGACTCCCCAGCCCGATGAAAGTTGCCATTGAGAGAATTGAGTTTGTCAGTCTTGCTTCACTAGGAATGTCTCTTGCATATGTCACAGTTCTCCAGGAGGTTGTCAACAACTGAGTGGCAAGCTTTATCCCCTGCACTCTGGCCCAAACGCAGGCCATGACAATTTTAGTTTATGTTGTATAATTTATTCATAAAATGTCATCCTCATCAGTTGATTAGGAGGCTTGTTGCCAGCACCAAGTAATCACTGAGATAATGTGTAGGAATTAACTGCAGATAGACAGAAAATACTGCAGTAATTCTGCGGGACAGGAAACATCTCAGCAGAGAATGAATGGGTGACGTTTTGAGTCGAGACTTCTTCAGACTCGGACAAAACTGTAGATGCTGGTTTACAGTAAAGATAGACACAAAAAACTGGTGTAACTCAGCGGGTCAGGTAGCATCTCTGGGGGAGTCTGAAGAAGGGTCTTGACCCAAAACATCACCTATTCCTTTACCCCAGAGATGCTGCTTGACCAGCTGAGATACCCCAGCTTTTTGTGACTATAATCACTGAGATATACTGTACAATTTGGCACATTTGGCAATTATATCCTCAAATATGAGAGAAAGGACATTGAATTGTGAGAATTCCTCTTGCACTTGTGTTATTCTCAGCTAAAATCAAATTAAAATAATCAGCTCTTTAAGAGGCATTCTAAATTTATTTGAAATCATACATCTTTTGTCCAGATAATCATTCACTCTGAGTTATCTAACCTGCACTCAGCTTTGTTCTGACAGAGGGTTGCTGGAAGGTTCAGTTGTCCCATTAAGAAGAATGTTAAAACAGTGCATAGAGATACAAACCTTTATGGATAGTTTGTTTTCAGTTTCTCCCGTAATCTGACCAAACCTGATCACTTTCGTGCTCTAAGATAAGATATGCATAAAATCGAGATTTTGTTATTCCAACATTTGGCGACTGGACCTACAAAACTGAACTACTTATTATAATAATACATAATTATTTCATAGAATCTTAGAATCTTGCAACATAAAAGCGGCAGTAAAGTTTTCCAATTTTTGTAGAAAAATCCAATCAGTCATAATTCCCCATTCTTTCCACATACTTAGAAACTTTCACCTTCAAATCATTATCCAATCCCTTTAAAAGCCATAGTTTTGAATCTGCACCGATTATATTTTCAAGCAGTGCAATAGAAATTATAACAGTAAATCCTTATTACGGGCTTCTTTATAACAGATTTTGATGTAGCGGACGGACCTTCACTGTCAGTCTGGGCTGCGAAGTCACACCTGGCCTGCACCAGCTTGTCAGCCCCTCACAGGCCGAGCTGCTGACGGCAGCCTTCTCTGCAACGTTCTCCCTGGCCAATGCCAGACTGGACCTACTGTAATCACCATTAGCCTACACTGCTTCCTCTGCTGTTTCCAGGCCGCGCCCGCCACCACCGCCAGACCTTACCTCCACTCTGGCCATTCACGGGCCATGACCAAAGACTCAGGTGACCCTCACCTCTCCCCCGGCAGCTAGCAGGCCGGGGCCGCCAACTCACCTGGATTTCAGGCTCAGTTCCAGACTGAGAGTCCGAAGAAGAGTCATGTCCCAAAATGTCACCCATCCATGTTCTCCAGAGATGCTGCCTGATCTGCTGAGTAACTTTATGTCCTTTTGTATATTAACCAGCACCTGCAGCTCTTTGTTTCTATTAATACAATGATACTCTCTTACTTGGTAATCCTTTACATTGGTCAATCAACAATAACAGATACCATTCTCTCCTCCCCCCGGTCCATTATAATGAGGGTTTAATGTACTACTTTTAAAAAAAAAACATAATGTTATCTTTTAGCAATCACTTTACATCTGTCCTCTGTTCCTATTCTGCCGCTGTGCGAATTTTCTCTATTTTTCCATTTTTAAACTGACTAAACTCTTCTCTTGTCACATTCATTCTAATAAAAGAATACCCTTATGTCTGGAAGATTTCTTATATATTATTCTCTTAATATTTGGTTAACGTTTACACATTTATTATAATATAAAATCTTGAGGAAAATCAGTGCAGGTAAATTAACAATATATTTTCTAACCAAATAGGCATAATTAATCTGCAAAATAACTGTTTTTCAAGGAAGAAGATGTCCTGGTGGCACAGGTTTCGTGGAGAACTGAGTGTGGTCCATATGAAATGTTCAAAAACATTTAGTCTTTTATTTATGAGAATTAATATCTGTTAATTCAAGTAAGAACAATAAGAGCTGCAAATGTTCAAGATCTGATGGCATCAGTGAAGAGAGAAAGAGAGTCAATATTTCAGCTCAATGACCCATTATCAGAACTTTAATCCAAGATTGATTCCGAAATAAAAATACTTTTATGGCATGATTCTAATTTATATTGAAATCTTGTGACAACTGTAGCAGCTGTAGCCCTGTCTGTGTTCTCTTTGAAAGTAAAAAGGGTTTGTTCCTAAAATGAAAAGTTAATTTATATGCGAGGGGGCTTCATGCCCAATATGTTTTATATAACTCAGTTCTTTGTAGCTTTTCTTTGCTTTAAATCATGATTAGACTCCAGGAAGGAAATTAAGTTTTCTCATTTAGTCAAGTTAGTCATGATATTTGTATCCTTATTGACTAAGTTATAAAATCATCATGGCTGCCTTTGTCTTCTCTCCCCTATATTTTTTCTCAGCAGGACCTTAAAATTTCCAACAGACAGCAATTTATTTTATAGCAGATACCTTAAACGAAGCAATAAGTGTCAACATAGTGGTAGATATCTTGAAGGCATTTAAAATATGAATGCAGAATCCCTGGAAATGCTCCAGGTTGGTAATAGCAGAATGAATGTTATTGACAGTTCTAGTTAAAATACACTTAGATGCACATGTCCTCCATCAGTGTGCTGTCTGGACTAGCGAAAGTAGTACACTTAGCTTTTTATTAGTCTACTAAATATTTCAGTATATCTTTAGGAAACTGAGTATCGTTTTTTGTTTTTAAATAGGATTGATCAATATTCCCAAAAACATGTTAACAACAGTAAAAAGCAAATAAGAATTTCATAGTTCTGTTTAAGATCATGTGCGAACTAGACACTCTTGACCTGAAAAGTAAAGCAAAATAAAAAATATTGTTATTTGATTATTGTTGCTTGGCTTATTGAGCCTCAAGGTTTTTGTAATATTTGGTCCAGAGTTTGACAACCTTAAACTCTCAAAAGTGAAGGTAAAGCAATATATGGCTCTGAGTTATACTGTACCTGATAATTCTGCTTTGCTCTGAGAAAGCAGATTGGTCGACACAAGCGACAAAGCTGATTAGCTTAGTGCAATTTGCAGGTTTTACATGGTGACTCCTTGATAATGTTGCACATCAAGGTAAATTGACTGAACACGACCTTTTCAGAGATGGTCAGGCTTGGGCACCCGCTTGGCACAAATGCAACTTGTCAAATAAGGTCAGATCTGGATATGATCAATAACTAGTCATACTTAATATGGACTTTATTATCCGAGCAATTACAAGAGTAAGTAAACATCGTGAAGTTAAGAAAGCATTTAACAAAAATAAAGAGCAGAGGGGGAGATGGTCATATGGCTTCATAAGCTTGGTCTACTATTCAACAAGACAATAATCAATCTGCTCCTTGCCTCAGCTCCCTCACCTGCCTGTTTCCCCAATGGTACAAAAATCTCATGTTCAATAGTTTTCTCAATAATCTTTATTCAAAGATCTCTGAATATATCCAATGATTCAGTATCCAACTGCTATCCAAAGTAATTAATTCCCTGGGTTCATGATACTTCATGTGATACAATTCCTCTGCTTCTCCATCTTGAACAGGCATCCCTCCCTTATATTGAAACTATGCGATCTAATTCTTGATTTCTCACATGGTGAAATCACGTCTCAACATTGACTCTATCAAACCTTCTCAGAATCTGACACTTGCTATTAAAATCACTTTTATTCTGCTAAATCCCATTGTGTAGAGGCACAAACTACTCAATCCTTTCTCAAAACAAAACCCTTCATTAAAAGAATCATCTTCGTGAACATTCGCAGAACTATCTTCAATGAAAATATATCTCTTGTTAAGCTCAAAATGGTGAAACTCAAATATGTTATTCCAGCTGTTTCCCCTTAAATAATTCCAATAAATTTGACAAACATAATCTTTCAAGCATTTGATGATAATGACATAAAATGCTCATGTAGTGCCCTTCAGGTAATAAAATATATATGGCTTCATTATGAAGATGAACACTGAAATGAAGGACACGAGAATGTTTAGAAAGATAATCTACCAAAGACACAGATATTTTACTTCGGAGTCACGTGAGTGACTTCGTGAAGACCCCGCGCATTTCGTCGCGCACATTTGCTTGACAAGCTGGGGGGGGGAGTGCGCTCTCACCACCAGCTCCTTCATAAGGACCGCCAGGTAAGTACTTACCTTACTCCCACAGGATGGACAAAGGAAAATGGAAGGCGACGCTCTCCAGGAGCCGTGGTGCATCGACCAGCCAGCGGCCTTTGTCACCAGAGCTGCAAGCACCACCGGCGTTTGGGGGCAAGAATGCGGAAGTCGGGAGCTCCCATTACACCAGCGCCCGACTCATCACCTGAATGGGTCACCGCACCGGAGCTGGAGCCTGCTGACCCAGACTTCGAGCCCCCATCCCCCAGAAAAAGGGGGGGGGGGCAAACAGGTACATGGGAAAGAGCCACCCCGAGTTCGAGCAGACCCACGGGGACTGGGACTGGGTACAACTGCCAGGGATATCTGTCGTAGGGCAGTCTGGCAGAACTACTGCTGCATTGAGCAGGCCTGCAGGAGCAGGTGCTGCCGGCAAAACACCTCGTCAGGCTGCGGTCAAGGGCGTTGGTGGCAGCAGTAGACGGTCGGTCAGCTTAGCTCTGGGAGTGGCTGACCATGCGCCTCCATGCCGATTATTGGGCAATAATGGAGGTAAGCCTGCACGGACTCCGGAGAGCCAGGTTCCGGGGGCCGGCGCCGATCCAACTCACCTGCCTTCGTACTAGACAGGTGGGCCACTATAGTCTGCAAGAAGACAGACTAGTGGAGAGTCCGTGCGGGAGTCGTATGAGCCTACTCGGGCGGTAGGCCACGACTACCTGCCATTGGACCCTAGTCAGCACCTTACGGAGGTGTGGTCCGATGGTGGAAGCCCCAGTGAAATCGCAGGGCCTGGGGAAGTCGGCTTGTCTGGAAGTCGCATTGAGCGGTTGGAGCTCTTAGTGGAGCAACTCCTCCAGTGGGACAGGGACCGGGATGAACGGGACTCGCGGGCCTCTACAAGCCGCGCCAGGAGTCCACTCAGCCTCTCGTTTTCACCAGCCAGGTTGCCCGGCCGCTGTATTTGAAGACGACCCGGGACTGCTAGAGACCGCTGAGCCAGAGCACGAGGAGGATATGCTGGATGTGGTGGGCAAGTTTGCCACGACCACACAAACTGGGGAACCCCTGCACCACAAACTGGCGGGCACCATTGATTACCTGACCACTCACCAACTTCAGGGTCAGGTACTCAATGAGACAATGGAGAAAATAAAACCACCCGAGAACTGCATCAACCTCAGTGTTCCCCTGGTCAATGCTCAGATCTGGGGACATTTGAGCACGGCCACCAAGATGCAGGATGTCCATCTCTAGCATATCCTGAAGGTCCTCTCCACGGGCATAACGGCGTTTGCTAGGACCCTTGATGGGGACAATGTGTCCAGTGAGCAACAAGATGCTCTGGTACTCTTATGCAACGCCCAGTATGAAATCAACTGCCTGCGTAAGAGCTCCATAAAGCCCACTCTCAACCCCAAATTTGTGGGGTTGTGCCGTCCATCTACCGCTCCACCGCCTCATCAACTGTTTGGAGATCTGTCCAAACAAGTAAAGGAACTAGACGAGGAGGTGAAAACAGCGGGCCTTATGAAACCTCCTCCGACTAGACGGAGGACATACCAACGGCAACAACCACACACCAACTGGAAACCGCGGCAGCTGGGTAGTACACCAAGGGCCTATCCCCTTCCACTTCCCCAACCACAGCAGCCTTTTTTAGGGCAAGGCCAACAGCGGCCTGCATGGAAGATGCGACCGCCATCCCGACAACCTCCACAACGTCCACCCAAAACGCAATGCGCCAGGACCCGCCGTTAACCATGGAGGTAAGGGGGCCTGGTTCCTCTCAGACAGTAGCATCCCTTCCTGCACAAATTGGTGGACGATTGCGGGCCTATTGGGGAATTTGGGACACTATCACCACTGACGAGTTTATTTTACAAAGTGTTCAAGGTTATGTCATAGAATTCATCGATGGTAAAAATCCCCCTACCCAGCATTCGCCTCATCGGAAAAAAACCTCTCCCAAAAAGAGGTTGAAGCAGGACATGCCGAAATTTTACGGCTTGCAGCAAAAGGGGTGATTGGGAAAACAATGCACGAACCCCTTGAGTTTGTGTCCAACATCTTCACCAAAACCAAAAAAGATGGGGGGTGTCGAATTATTATAGACCTAACTGAGCTGAACACTTTTGTACAATATACCCACTTTAAAATGGATACCTTTGAAACAGCCAAGCAGATGCTTTACCTGGGGTACTTTATGGCCTGCATCGATTTAAAAGATGCATACTATACAGTGCCCATCACTGAATCTCACAGAAAGTTTCTGAAATTTGTCTGGAAGGAACAGTTGTGGGAATACAAAGCATTGCCCAATGGGCTCACCACAGCCCCCAAACTATTTACTAAATTAGTGAAACCTATATTGGCTCTCCTTCGACAACCAATTAACATTGTCATGGCATATTTAGATGATATCCTAATAGTGGGTCAGACCCTCCAATTGGCTACACGGGCAGTTACAGCAACTAAGTCTTTATTCGAGAAGCTAAGATTTGTAATCCATCCAGACAAGTCAAAACTGCACCCATCTCCGATTATGGATTATTTGGGGTTCACCCTAGACACCACCTTAATGATGATCACCATCCCAACCAACAAAGCTATCGCTATAAAAGAAGCGTGCCACAGCCTTGCTTGCGCCAGGGTACCGACCATCCAGCAAACGGCAAAAGTAATAGGGAAACTGGTAGCTACATTCTCAGCTGCGCAATTCGGGCCATTACATTACCAAAATTTACAAAGAACAAAGATCGCAGCATTAAAAGCAAATGCTGGGCACTTTGATCGACCAATCCGATTACCACCAAAGGCTAGAGCTGAGCTACAATGGTGGATTGACAATATTAGCGAGTGTCGCAGACCCATCATAGTAAGCAACCCATCTGTCGTACTATAGACTGACGCAAGCGCACAAGGCTGGGGTGCAACTGACACCATGTCCAGTTGTGGTGGCAGATGGGACTCTCTTGAGTCAACCCTCCTTCAGTCACACGGGATAAATTATATTGAGATGTTAGGGGCTTTCCATGGACTGCGGGCTTACTGTACTAACTCAAGGGACTTACATGACCGCCTCCAAATAGATAACACAACAGTGGTGGCATATCAATCATATGGGTGGTATCAGGTCGCTATCTTGTGATGAATTGGCAAACACAATTTGGCACTGGTGCATCGAGAGAAATATTTGGATTACAGTGACCTATTTGCCAGGGAAGCTTAATACAGTGGCGGACACCAGGTCACGAGTATTGAATGACAACATCGAGTGGATGTTGAACCCCCAAATTTTTATACCTCACTATGGGACACCAGATATTGACCTCTTTGTGTCCAGGTTGAACCATCAGATACCATCGTATGTGTCTTGGGAATCAGACCCTGAGGCAATAGCAATGGATGCGTTCTCTATCCATTGGGGGAAATGGTTTTGCTACGCATTTCCCCCATTTTGCCTCATCAATTGGGTATTGCAGAAAATTAAACTGGACTCTGCAACTGGCATATTGATCATTCCCGACTGGCCTACACAGCCATGGTACCCGATGGTCCTAAACATTTTGAAACAACCATGGCTTTCGATTGGGGAACACCCCAAATTAATTACACACCCCATAACGGGGGACAGTCACCCGTGCCATGGTCACCTAAACTTGTTGGCCTGCAGGTTCTAAAAAGACCACTCATCAAGGCGGGCATCTCACCACGAGCCAAGGAACTCATCTCAGCATCATGCCGAGAATCAAGCCGGAGACAGTACCTCACACAGATCAGGAAGTGGGAGGCATTCTGCTCTCGTACCAACATGACTACCAACACGGCAACAATCCCTGATGTCCTGGAATTCCTAGCTGGCCATTTCGATGCTGGCCTTAGCTACAGTGCCATCAACAGCGCCAGGAGTGCACTATCCTCATACCTGGACATAGGTATAGGCTCAAACCACCTGGTGTCTAAATTCATGAGGGGAGTGTTTAACACCAACCCTCCACGGCCCAGATACACCTTCACCTGGGATGTAGGGATCGTTCTGACTACTGAGGAGCTGGTCTCCAATGAACGAGTTACCACTCAAACAGCTCACCCTCAAAGTGGTGATGCTGATGGCACTGACTACAGCCCAACGAGTCCAGACATTACAAAAGCTGCGGCTGGATAGCATGGTATCCACACCTACTCAGATGAATTTCTTTGTCCAGGACTTATTGAAGCAGCACAGGCCATGGGCCCATGGGCTGTAGTTGGAGTTTCGGGCATACCCTACTGATGCCACCCTCTGTATAATCACCCATCTCCACCACTACATCCGAGTTACAAGAACCATCAGGAAGAAGGAGCAGGGGCTCCTCATCAGCCACAAACCTCCGCATCACTGGGTGACTGTACAGACAATTACCAGGTGGCTCAGGGCGGTGTTGGGTGCAGCAGGAGTCGCTACTAACATTTTTAAATCTCATTCCACTAGGGCTGCATCCACATCAGTGGCGAGGGCCATGGAGGTGCCCGTGGACCACATCCTCGCCACCGCGGGCTGGGCCAGTGAAGCAACCTTCCAAAGGTTCTACAATAAGCCACTGGTCGCCCCCGCGACATTCGCAGAAGCTGTGCTGGGAGCCACTCAGTAAATGTTTGTCCCCGAATTAGGGGCTATTTGTTTGTTTTCATTTGGTTAATAAATATGCATTATTTTGCACCCAGTTTCGACTGAACTGCATTAACAGCCTTCCTCCATCAGAATTGCAGCAGTGTGATAGCATGGACGTTGTCCAGGGTGTGAAATCACAGAGCTTTGAAATCTTCACGAAGTCACTCACGTGACTCCGAAGTAAAATAGTAAGATTAAACGAGAACTTACCAAGTTCGAAGGTTGATCTTTATTTTATGAGGAGTTGCGGTGAGGGATTTTGTGCCCCCCGCTCCCACCCTCTATCATAAGGTCAACTGGGAAGTTCTACGTTCTTCATCTTACTATTTTCAGTCATGGTGCGTTCTGTGATTCCACACCGCTGCTTTGAAGGATGTCGCGCATGCGTGCTGGCGGGGTCTTCACAAAATCCCTCACTGCAACTCCTCATAAAATAAAGATCAACCTTCGAACTTGGTAAGTTCTCGTTTAATCTTACTATTTTAGGTTGGAAAATTGAACTTTGTGTTTTCTCAAGCTAATTAATTTTTGTTAATTAAATGATTTTGAATCTGGAAGGGAAAAGATGTATTAGAGAACTTACAACACCATTCCCTATGCTATCTTAGTACAGTTAAAACATTGGCATCTATCTGACAATATGGAAAAATGCCTAGGTATATACATTCCACAAAATAAGGACAACTTCAATCAAACCTTCCTCTGTCATCAGTTAATTGATGGAAAGTGTCATTGGCAGTGTTACCAAGCAGGAATGACTGCAGATGCTGGTTCACACCCTGCATAATAATTCTCAGTTTTGGTTTCACCGGGAACTGTTAACCCCATCACAGCATTGGTCCAGATACGGAGCACAGAGCTGACTTCCCCACAAGTTTAGAACAACTTCCTTGACAACAAGGCAGTATTTGATAAGTGAGGTGTCAAGATCAGTTTGGCCAAGAATTGACAGAATGTGAAGTGTTGCACTTTGATCTGTCAAACTGGGGCAGGACTGACACAGTAGGTCTGGAGGGTTTTATGTAATAAAGAGATCTAGAACAAGTCAGATGCACAAGGTGGTGAAAAATATGTTTGCCATGATTGTCTACATTAGGAAGGGTTTTAGGTCTTCATGATGCAACTGTACAAATCATTAGTGAGATTGTAAATAGCTCGTTCTAAGCTTCCCTCCAGTCTAGTTTCAGTTAAAAACCACTGAGTCAAGCACTTGCGCAACTAATCTTTATTTTGACAAAACACAATTACAATTCCCACTACTATACCTAACCACCGCGGGTTTGATCCTCGTATCTGCCTGGCCCAGCCATCTTTAGCCTCATTCAAGCAGAGACACTCCAGAAGGTCACGCAGTCCCACGCGTTCTCCCAGATGAACAACACAGGACCTCATGGGAGCGGACTTTTATAGGACCCCGAACCTTGAGGGGCCAAATCACATAGGGAGGGTCTCTTTATAGTCCAATAACAGATATCAATTAACCCAGTACATGATAGACATTTACCCAACCCAATAATACAGTGGCTAATACATTGTATTCAAATGGTGCTTCTAAAAGGAAGCAAACATCGCAACATGTGCCTTGATATTCAAGAAAAACAGACAAGGCTCAATACTTAATCCAATCAATATCCAGCAAAGTAAAGCTTTGCAACATTATTTACAAAGTAAAGCTATGCAACATTATTTAGTATGTCTGGTTTGCACTCATCCAATCCATTCTATGCAATTTGCACCTAATTTTCAGATTCTGCAGATGTTCCAATCTCTTCCTGCTGCTCGAAACTAGACTGGCACCATTCTGCAGCTTGTTCTATTTCTGCGGAAGAAACATTTAAAGTGGCCTAGCAGCCCAGAAACCTTTACTTAATTTTAGTGTCCTGGCCTCTCCAATTTGCCAGAATTAACATTTCTTCCTTTTATCATATATGATAAATCATAATTTATGATAACCAAATGGTTAGATAACCAGATAATCAGATATGCACAGGTGTCTATTGTGAGTCTATTACATTCTCCATCTATGAACATCAACAAGACAATGATGTTTCTTCCCAGAATCTCGTCAAACTTCCCGAGTTTTCATGGGCGTAGCTTCACAATTTCCATTTGATGAGTCTTCACCTCCCGAGTTTTCATGGGCGTGAATTCCCTCCATCTGTGTTGTTGCCCATTCTTCCATCCCTTTCCATAGTTGAACCTATAACCTATATTTCCTGAAAAACTTGGGACAAAGCCATTCATGCACCTATGCTTCCCCATACATTCACTGCAATTCTGCAATATTATCCCTTTTCCATTTCACTATCACTATCTCTTCTATATTCTGCTCTATCACTGTGCTACTAATACTATTCTGTTCTAAAATATACCCTTTACAATACTAGGATCAACACTAATCAACTCTCTCCGTATTCACATGATATTATAATATTTATATCTGATGATGGTTTTCTCATATAATTTTCAGCTGGGATAAGTCTAGATTTCCCTACAAGCATGAATATTATTTAAAGCAAACCATGATTAATGTTCCAATTTAATCAAATTCACTCAGCCTTCAATTTAATATTTTAACTTTCAGTGTCCATCTCCTCCTCATTCCACCGCATTATGGCCGATAACACAATTCTATTCTGATTCCTGTGGAATCCCCAGTTGTTCAAATGTAATAAATCAATTTCCATATGCTGTCAATTTTATCATAAATCCAATTAAGCATGCCAAATCTAGGGACAATTTCTTTCCACCTTGATAATAGAAGCCACTTTACTATCAAGGGTTAAACACATTTAATTCACCGGTCAAATACATCTGAAAGCTCAACATCCATTTAAGTTTCGACTTCTAATTCAATAGACTTCTCCTCCAGTACTTCTTCCTTAGTATTATGGCTCAGCTCTTAGTCCATAGGGGTTCTCTCTTATATTAGTTTCCTAACCACTGAGTAATTTTCTAGATGGTCTCCCAAAGGGAAGTCTTGCTGCACACAGTTCCTCTATTGACTATTTGCAATTCCAACTCTCATGTTCCCTCAATCATTTCCATGTTACCAGATCTTCCCAAATTTCATCTTTCCTGATGTTCTCTCAATAATCCTTCCCATCTTTGGCTCCATGTCTGGGGATGAGACAATAACAATACCAATTAATAATCAAACTCCAAATATCCTAAGCCTAATCTCACAAGTCCGTTCCAAATCTCAAACTTTAGTTCCTCCAATTCATTACCATAAAATTTAGAGACCGAGTTCAAATTTATTTTTATTTTTATTTTTTAATATTTTTATTTATTAGAGGTAAATACATCAGTGTATATCCCATATATATTGTTACAATCATTGTACCCTTTAATTTTAAGGCTTTTAGAGTAAATGAATAGAAACAGAGAAAGTGAAGAAAGTGAAAAGAGTTATGAAAGTGAAAAAGCGTGCCAAAGGGAAATAAAAGAGCCCTTGGTCAAAGAGTTAGAGAAAGGAGATTAAGAGAGAGACCCTAGAAAATAAAATAAAAAAGAGAGATAGAAGAATAAAGGAAAAGCCAGTTACTATATTTTAAACATCACACAAAAGGAATTTACCAACTCGATAGTTTTTCATCCCCCTTTACTAAGACCCGATGCTGGTACCTTTTTGAGGTATTCTTGCACCCTATCCTCATAGCAAATCTATAAATGCAGACCACGTCTGATAGAAACAATCTGATTTTCCTGCCAGGCGGAGTCTCATATCTTCCAGATGTAGTGTTTCAAACATAGCTGAAATCCACATATTTACTGTTGGTATAGGGGCATTTTTGCAGAATTTTAAGATTAGCTTTTTTCCTATTATTAAGCCGTATTCAAATAGATTCTTTTGAAACACATTTAATTCAGGGCTACCTTCCGTTATTCCAAAAATAATCCAATCTGCCTTTCATGTCAGTTTTATTTTAAATAATTTTGTGAAGATTTCAAAGATTTCAATCCAAAATTTTTGAATTTTTGTACAAAAGACAAATGAGTGCGCTATAGTAGCTTCTTGAGACTGGCATTTATCGCAAATAGGAGAGACGTTGGGAAAATGTTTACTTAATTTAGTTTTTGAATAGTATGATTTGTGTAAGATTTTAAATTGTATTAAAGTGTGTCTTATGTTAATTGAACATTTATGCACATTTAATAAGTGTTCTTTCCACCTTTTATTGGAAATGTTTATACTTAATTCATTTTCCAAGTCTCTTCTGATGCCTTCAGTTGTTGGTATTTCTGCATTTAGAATAATTATATATATATATACATATGAGATTAGATTTGCTGATTCAGCCTTTGTATTCATTGCTTCATCCAGTAAATCTGATGGCATATTGTGATATTTTTCAGATAGTCACATATTTGGAAATATTTAAAATACTGATTGTTTCCCAAATTGTATTTTAGTTGTAATTAGTTGTAATTGTAAATGGTAATAATTTTCCCGTTTCATACAAATCTCCCAAGGTTTTAATTCCTGCTCTTTCCCATTGTATAAATGCTTTATCTATAATTGAGGGTTTAAACAAAGAGTTTTTAATGATAGGGGATAGGAGAGATAAATTTCTTAATTTTAAGTTGTATTTTATTTGTTTCCAAATACTAATTGTATTATGTATAATTGGATTTATGTTGTAATTTGCATTATTCAACGTCATTGGTGAATGAGTTCAACATTTTATAAATTTATTTCTAATAATCATAATTTAGACGCAAAGTAGGTGCTTTACCCCAAAGCACAGAGGAATGTCTTTTACAGAGGAGTGTCTTTGACCTTCACTCGCATCATGGTCCACACCTGATCCTAGGAGATCCTATGAGGTTGTTGGAACTCTCCTTCATGCTCGAGTGAAGTTCCCAAATACTCGTGGCCTCAGCTTGGTCACGGAAAAATTTACAGCATGTTGAAAAATGTTCCACGAGTAAAATTTGATCGGCATGATTCTTTTTAAATCATAGTGCAGTGGAGTGGGGTCGCTATTTAGTTACAGGCAATTGAGGGTAGCTGTGGGCAATCTCCTTCACTGAGCGGGCATTTTAATTGGCTCATTGGAGTTTTCAGGACTAAGGAAAACCTACCGGTAGGTAAAAGGCCCGCTAAACATTATTATCCTTCTTAAAAGTGTCTCCCCCCTTCCCTCCCTCCCCCCCCTTCTCCCCCCCCTTCTCCCCCCCCCCTTCTCCCCCCCCTTCTCCCCCCCCCCCTCTCCCCCCCCCCCTTCTCCCCCCCCCCCCTCTCCCCCCCCCCTTCTCTCCCCCCCCCCCCTTCTCAACCCCCCCCTATTCTCCCCCCCCCCCCTCCCCTCCCACCACTTCATATCCTCCTGCTGTCTCACCCTCAGAAAAACTACTCGTTCTGTCTCTGTACTTCAGGAAAGATTCTTTCACTTTCCCACTGGATTTCCTAATTAATGTTGGTACCCACTTAGGTGGAAACTTCCTTCTAGCTCCTCGATCTCCCATTCCCTGATTTTTCTACTTTGGATTTGAATTTAGTGGGAGGAGTCGAATATGCCACTGACTCCTGTCAAGTGCCCTGCTCGGAAGCTGTGCATGGTGTCTCTGAACTGAGAACATGACAGTGCTATGAGGAATGCTGTGGCTCCATTCCGAAAAATACTACCCACCCTGGCATATGGTGAGCCTCTCTCCCTTCGAGGTCCACAGATACTGCAGCACTAAATTTAATAAGTTTGATTTTAGTCGGCACCTCCCCTTTAAGCTCCATCTAAGTCATTTCTCTTTTAGAAGCCGGTGTTCTCTTCTGTTCCTGCTGTTGGCTTCCACTTTCTTCCTTCCCCTGTTCCGGAATGTCCCAAGAAGGACCAGTTCTCTCGTGTTCCCCTCTAATCCCTAATTTGAATTCTTAGAGTAGAAAGCAGAACAATCTCTTTATTTATTTAGCTTTTAGTGAAGATCATTCTCCAAATTCCAATAAGTTAATTCCTTTCCTCACTGCTTCCATATCTTCTAACAATTGTCTCTATGTAGGTTATTCCTACTACAGATTTTAGTCCACACAAAGGCCAAAGTTCGCTCCTCAAAACCATATAATTCTCCAGATAATCCTCTTAATCTTCTGCTTCATGCGGAAGTTTCACACAAGTTATTCTTATCGGGCTTTCACAGACAAACAACTCCGAACCACGCCAGTAAGACTATAATCAAAAAAGAAAGTATTCGCCCAATTACAAGTAATTCCAGCCACACACCAATATAAACTACAAGCATCCACTTATTATGCTGATAAATCACACTCTAATAAATCCTCCTCATGGGGGACTTCTATCCCTCCTCTATAATTTTACAGAATTAGGGGTACCTTTCACATCTGGGTAACTTTCACCAAGTAAACCAGGTTCCCATCTCTCAGTTACTCTTCGCTATCAGGTACTAATCAACAATCAATCAGAGGGTTACTATTCACTGATGATCAGCCGCTATTCAGAATCGATCTCAAACATGCACAAACTCCAAAGTACTATCAGCAAAGAATTCGAATTCCACCATTTGGGCAGAACTTCTATGTGAAATTCTGGATTTGGAAATTTGATTCTGCAAATCTAGACTCATTCTCGGACCAACTAATTTTGGCACGTATCTCTCCACATATGCGGGCTCTCAAATTCAAATTGCCCAATGAAGTCTCAAATTAACTAGAGATTTCCCAGCTAATCTATACTCTACCCACCGAGCCCAGTGCCTTTACGAGATTCCTCATCCATCACTCCAGGGAGGGACTCAGATATCTTCTCGCAGCCACCCCTCTCTGCTGGGCACCGGGGGTTCAGCGCTTAGCCTCTTAGCATTGGTAGTCAATGCCAATTTTCAGAACGCACCTTTGCAATCAGCGCTTCCGGCAAAGACAGATCAATACGTAGACCAGACCTGTGTTTCAATATCCCACCAATTGGATACAAAATCTGGACAATGGGCCACCCCTCGCCCTCAATGCGTGTCAGGCATTTGTTAAAGCAGCTGCAGTCTGCCAACTATGGACAAGAGGGCCACTTCTCGCCCTTTTTATGGGTCCCTAACACAAAGGAGTGCTAACTACCCCCCGTGCTCACTATACTATGTTCTAGCAATCTCAATTGGACCGTTTCCCAAGCCCACGAATGATCGATCTGCTCCCACTAACGAAGTGTCGAAAATCAATGCGAAAACCGCACAGTGGGCACGATTTCTGCACTCGCGATCAAAATAGTTCAACACCCCTGATCGCAAACTTGTGTTTGGGGGTCCTTTGAGATCCCGGATGAGCCTCCAATGTAAATAGTTCATCTAAGCTTCCCCCCAGTCTAGTTTCAGTCAAAAATCACTGAGTCAAAGTTTGACTTGCGCAACTAATCTTTATTTTGAGAAACCACAATTACAGTCCCCACTACTGTACCTAACCACCGCGGGTTTGATCCTTGTATCTGCCTGGAAAGCCCTCTTTAACCTCGTTCAAGCAGAGACACTCCAGAAGGTCACACAGTCCCAAGCGTTCTCCCAGAAGATCGACACAGGACCTCATGGGAGCGGACTTTTATAGGTTCCCAAACCTTGAGGGGCTGAACCACATGGGGGGATCTCTTTACAGTCGAATAACAGATATCGATTAACAGTACATGATAGACATTTCCCCAACCCAATCATACAGTGACTAATACGTTGTATTCAAACAGTCCTTCTAAAAGGAAGCAAACATCGCAACATGTGCCTTGATATTTAAGAAAACCAGACAAGGCTCAATACTTAATCCAATCAAAATCTAGCAAAGTAAAGCTTTGGAACATTATTTACAATGTGTATGTCTGGTTTGCAGTCATCCTATGCAATTTGCACCTAATTGTCAGATTCTGCAGATGATCCATTATCTTCCTGCTCTAATCTAGGCTCTGAACAATCTGTCACCATTCTGCAGCTTGTCCTATTTCTGCAGAAGACACATTTAAATTGACCAAGTGGCCTAGCAGCCCTGAAGTCTTTACTACATTTTAGTGTCCTGGCCTCTCCAATTAGGCCAAAATTAACAAGATTACACTAGTACAGTTCTGGGCAACATTTTCATCAGAATGCACCCCATATCTAGAATGATAATAGACAGTAGACAATAGGTGCAGCAGTAGGCCATTCGGCCCTTCGAGCCAGCACCACCATTCAATCTGCTATAAAAGCAGATATATTAACGATTTTCTAAAAGGATTTGAACAAATACATGTATAGATTAGAAACATAGGGGCCAAATATTGGCAAATGGGACTAGACCAGAATGCCAACAAAGTTAGCATGGAGAAGGTGGGGCAAAGGGCTTACTTTAGACTTTAGTGATGCACCATGGAAGTAGGCCTTTCAGCCCACCAAGTCCGCACCACCCAGCGATCACCCCGTACAATAACAGGGTCAATTTTATAACTTACCAAAGCCAATTAACCTACAAACCAGTACATCTTTGGAGTGTGAGAAGAAACCGGAGCATCCAGAGAAAATCTACGCGGTCACAGGGAGAATGTACAGACTCTGCACAGGTAGTACCCGTAGTGGGGATCAAACTCAGGTCCAGCTAAAACCTAAGTAAATGAGTATCAAAAGAATGCCTGAATGAAGATTGTCGTGGTTGTTGAAGATCAATCAATCCAGCTACAGGACATATGCAGGAGTGCTTGAGGACCAATATTTTCCAGCTACTTCTGTTAATTAAGATTATGCATTTATTTGCACAAAGCAGAGGGAATTTGGCTAGCCAAAATTATTTATTTTGAGAAAGTAACAGAAAAGCTTGATGAAGTGAATGCCCACATTTAAGAAAAACGCTTGAACTCTAACTTGTTGATTTTGGTGTGAAAGGGAGCAAGAGCAGACATATAGGACATAGAAGATTTGTGGAAAAGGGATCCATCTATGACAGAACAGTGGATTGACTGTTGGTAATCAAAATCAGTGTTCGGTCTGAATTGCATTGTAGTACTGAGTTTGGGATTTTGTTTCAAACCCCATTCTTAAATTAAACAAAAAAGCACTCACAATGCTACATTTAGACAATTATCAACATTTGTCAAGATGCATAAAATATTAAAATCTACTCCAAAGGATACAAGAATTGCAAAACCACTGAGAGCTGTGGACTTTCATCTTGAAGGTATATTCCGCCACCTCTAATTTCCTAAGTTAAAGGAATCTCCTGAATCATTACTGATGTGCTCATTGCAACACCTGATAGCAAAATGTTTACCCATAACAATTATATTTAATTTTATTACATAACTAGATCAAGTGCAGACCCATTGAGTCTGCTCCCCAATGCAAGATTCCATGACATACCCATTCCCCAACGCAAGCCATTCCCCCAATGCAATATTGCACCACTCATGCAGAGTCCCCAACTGCACAGGTGTGGCGCATTTCACCTCATCCCCCATCCCTCCTGCTTCTCTTCACCCTTCCTCTTCAATCCCTAGAGAGGGAGGGGTGGTAGAGAGCAAGGGGTAGTAGAGAGGGGGGGGAAGAGAGGGAGGGGAGGAAGAGACTGAGGGGGGGAAGAGAGGGAGGGGGTAGAGAGGGAAGGGGGGCAGAGGTGGGTAGAGAAGGAGGGGGGGCAGAGGGGAGTAGAGACGGAAGGGGAGGGGGTGGGGTGGACAGGGAGTGAGGTAGAAGGGGAGGGTGTAGAGAGGGAGAGTGAGTAGAAAAGAGAGAGTGGGTAGAGGGAGGGGGGTGGAGAGGGAGAGGGGCAGAGAAGAAGGGGTGTAAAGGGGAGGGGGTAAAGAGGATGGGAGTGAGGGTAGATAGGGAGGGGGCATCACCCTTCTCCACCCCTCCCCATCTCCCTCCTCCACACCCCCTCCCCCTACCTCCCTCTACAACCCCACTCCCCACCCCATCTCCCACCTCCTAATTTCCCTCATCTTCTTCCCCTCACTCCTATTCCCCACCCTAGGACCTACCCAGGTCGTAGAGTAGTGCCAGGGCCTGGAACTGGGCCTGGTTCTCATACTTGACCCAGCCCTGGCAGTAGACCCAGGCTCGTCCTTGGTCCCAGTTGCAGCCTCCAGCCATCATCTCAGCCGGTGCCTGGGATCCAGTCCAGGCAAATCCTGAGTTCCAGCGGCAGCCTCCAGCCGTCAGCTTGGCCAGTGCCTGGGCTCCAATGCAGGTTCCGGCATCACCGTCGCTGACCCTGGACCCAGGCTCGCCCTTGGTTCCACCGGCAGCTTCATTCTTGGCCCCAGTTATGGCCCCATCGCAAGCCCTGGGCTCAGCCCTCACTCCAGCTCCAGGCTCGGCTCCAGCCCATGCCAGTCGCCTGGCTCGGCCCGCAACAGCAGCCGCCCCACAAGGCACAGGGCGGCCGGCAGCTGCCGCCACTCCTCGTTCACCGCGAGCGCTGGAGTGATCCTCCCTCCCGGAGTGTCCCGTCCTGCCTTGCAAGTGCATTATGACGCCAGTCAAATTTGTTTGCCAAAAGTCGGCGGGTTTGGGCTGTTTTTGAAAATTTCAAGGATCAAAATGTTCAGAAATATAGGTAGAAATGCGACGGGACAATGTCTATCGTCTCCAGGGGAAAAATGTAAGTAGGATGTGTGAAAATGGAAGGTTGTGAAAAAGAGATGTTAAAGTGCAAAAGCGTGACAGAGGGATAGGAAACCCTTGAAGAATTAGAAACGGGAATTAAGAGATAGACCCTGGAGAGGAGAAAAAAAAGAAAAAGGGGGAAAAAAAAAGAAAAAGGGAAAAATAGAGAAAGAAAAAAGAAAAGCCAGTTACTTTATTATAAACATCTCGCAAAAGGAATCTACCGACTCGACAATTTTTTTTCCCCCTTAACCAAGACCCGACACCGGTACTTTTTTGAGGTATTCTTGCACCTTATCCTTGTAATAGATTTATAAATGCAGACCACGTCTTATAGAAACAGTCTGATTTTCCTGCTAGTTGGAGACTCATATCTTCCAAGTGTAGTCTTATGAAACACATTTAATTCGGGGCAATCTTCTGATATCCCGAAGATTATCCAGTCTGCTTCCGGGGTCAGTTTTATTTTAAATATTTTTGTGAAAATTTCAAAAATTTCAGTCCAAAATGTTTGAAATTTTGTACAAAAGACAAATGAGTGTGCTAAATTAGCTTCTTGACATTGACGTTTATCACATATAGGTGAAACGTTGGGAAAAAGCTTACTTATTTTAGTTTTGAATAGTATAATCTGTATAAGATTTTAAATTGTATTAAGGTGTGTTTTACATTAATTGAACATTTATGCACGTTTAATAAATATTCTTCCCACCTTTCTTTGGGAATTTTTATACTTAATTCTTTTTCCCAGTCTCTCCTGATACCATCTGTTGTTGGTATTTCTGCATTTAGAATATAATTATATATATGATATTAGGTTTGCTGATTCTGCCTTTGTATTCATTACTTCTTCCAGTAAGTCTAGAGGCATATTGTGATAATCTTGTGCGTAGTTTTTCAGATAGTCACAGATTCGGAAATATTTAAAATACTGATTGTTTCCCAAATTGTATTTTACTTGTATTTGTTTAAATGATAATAGTTTTCCCAATTCATGCACATCTCCGAAGATTTAAATTCCAGCTCTTTCCCATTGTATAAATGCTTCATCTATAAATGAAGGTTTAAATGAGGGGTTTTTACTGATAGGAGATAAGAGAGATAAATTTCTTAATTTTAGATTGTGTTTTATTTGTTTCCAAATTCTGAATGTACTGTATATAATTGTATTATTGTTGTAATTTTTATTATTCATCGATATTGGAGAGAGAAGGATTGCTCCAATATTATAAGGGGAGCAATCCTCTCTCTCCATAATCGTCCAAGCCAGTTGTTGGGGAGAGTTATCCAGCAGTTGGATCATGTTTCTGATAGTTACAGACCAGTAGTAATACATAAAGTTGGGGAGTGCTTATCCCCTTACTACTTTGGGTTTATTCAGATGAGCTCTTTGTATTCTGTGGGATTTATAATCCCAAATAAAATTTGTGATATCTGAGTCCAGTTTAAAAAAAAAACTTTTTGGGTAAATATATTGGGACAGATTGGAACAGGTATAACATTTTTGGTAGAAAAATCATTTTAAGGCATTTATTCGGCCTATTAAGGACATCGGAAGTGTTTTCCAAAATTTTATCAAGTTACATAATTTCTTAAGTAGAGGGTTATAATTTTCATCAAACATATCTTAATATCTTCTAGTAATTTCGATGCCCAAGTATTTTAATTTTTCTGTAGATATTTTGAAAGGAAACTGTAAAAGATGCGTATAGTCTTTCGGTTGTATTGACATGATTTCACTTTTATTTCAATCTATTCTATATCCTGAAAATGATCCGAAGTCCTCTATTAATTTTAAAATATTTGGTATAGTAATATGAGGTTTTGTGATGTACAATAGTACGTCATCAGCGTATAGTGATATTTTATTATTGGAATATTTTGTTTTATATCTATGGATATTCAGATGAGTTCTGATTCTTTCCACTAGGGGTTCAATAATGAGGGCAAATAACAATGGTGATAATGGACATCCTTGTCAGTTTCCCTTTGACAAATGAAATTTTGTAGATAAATTATTGTTCGTTAATATTCTGCCCGTTGGCTTATTATATAGTAATTTAATCCATAGAATAAAATTCTCTCCCAGTTGAAATTCTTGTAATACCCTGAGCATATAATAGTGAGATTAAATGAGAACTTACCAGTTCAAAGTTTGATCCTTATTTTATGATTTGTTATGATGAGGGATTACGTGAAGAAGCCCCGCCAGAGCGCATGCTTGTCATAATTCAAAACAGCGGCGTGAAAACACAGAAACCCAATAGCCGAAGTAACATAGTAAGGCTTTTAGAAGACTAGAACTACCAGATCATCTTAGATTATGAGGTTGGGAGCGGAGGGCATGTAATCTACCTCATCGTAACTCCGCATAAAATAAGGATCAAACTTCAAACTGCTAAGTTCTCATTTAATCCTACTATTTTACTTCGGAGTCACGTGAGTGACTACGTGAAGATTTCAAAGCTCTGTGATGTCATGCTGCAGATACAGTTCCATATGACACGCTGCCTTGGTTGACACAGAATAACTAAATAATGTATCAAACATTGTTTAATTTATACAATAAATGTCTTAAACAATGAAATGTTACACAACAGTAATAACCCCTCTTTCGCAGGGGAAATTACAAAAGAGAACTCAAACAGAACCCAAAACAGCTTGCCCAATCTTTGCATTGCGAGGACAGGTTTGTCAGAAACCCTAAAAGGTTCCTTAACTGGACTATCCTGTGGTGAGGATTTGGTCTAATGGCACGTCCTGTGCCTTTGCTGTGTACGTTGATGCCGCCCTGGTGGAGTGATTTAAACACATCAGTGTCTACTCCAGCAAAATGCAAACCTGTTACGGTCATCTAGCAATAGCTTGTACTGACACCTTTGTATGAGGTTTTATGTGGCTGATGACCATCGCTGTTTCAGAGCCTCTGAGACTCTTGATGACCTTGATATTATTAGCTCAGATGCGTAATTACATATAGTCTTCGATCAATGGGTATATTTTAAGCTTATTTTGGTTCCAGCCATCCCTGGCCTGCTCTGTTTGATTAGATCGTATGCATAAAACACAATATCATCTACAGAAGAATGCATTCCAGTCATACCTTTTGCAATATTTGGACCCATATTGCTGTACCATGAACATTGAGCGTTAACTTCCTGAAAGGTAGAGATGTAATTGGAGCCCATTTGCAAAGCAGCGTGAGAACTATGCTCACATCCCAGATTTCTGAATATGTATGTCTGGGACGGATTTGTTAAAATACCTCCTATGAATCAGCCACCAATAGATGAGATCCGACAGAGTGTTGTCTGGACCCTTGAAATACTTCTAGAACTATAAATTGCACTATAGCTTAACTGCTCATCAAAATGCAATGTAGCCAGGAACTCCAATACATCTGGTATGCCTGCAACTTATGATAAAATATATTTAACTGTAAACAGGACATCTCCCATTTCTTAATATGAGATACATATTGTTTTTTAGTATTATCTCTCCAGTCCATCGTAATCACATCGAGGGTTCTACTCAATAGTCTGAGTCCCTGAAGCAGTCTGGTCAGAAGATACAAATCAATAAATTAATATGCTCATATAAAGTGGAACTTTCCTCCTATCCCAGTGTGAACCAACAAGTTACTGTAATTGGGATGATCATGAATGCTGTGTCATCTGTCTCAAACCAATGGGACCATGCTGTGTGGACCAGTTTAGAACCCACTAACACCTAAGTGTAGTCATACTCTATTTTGGTGAGACATTGATTGAATGAGGAAGAAATGGGGAATCATACTAACATACATCCCCAATGTAGCGAGAATGTATCCTCCGCTACTGCCCCTAGATTTAGTTCCCATGCCGAATACATGTACAGATAATTTAACCCAGATACAACAGATCTATGTCTGGCAATCCATACCAGCTAACAATGATTTTAAAACTTTTGGATTCTTAATTCATTTTGTTTGTCATGGAATTTACATGACCTGGTGTCTGCAACTTTCGCATTATCTCTACCCGATAGGTAAATATCTGAGACCCAGATGTCCCTTGTAATTCACCAGTGCCAGACTGTTACAGAATAATGACCTCATTCTACCCATGTGATTGATATGGGTACCAGCTGTGATATTGTGAATCTGAAACTGCACATGCAATCCTGCTTTGTTGAGCAGAATTCTTTAGGCCATAGAATGCACCCAGCAATTCTACACAGTTTACCCCAGCCTTTGGAGGGTTAATGCGTCTTTCACATTTTACCTGCCGTCCCAGCCAGACTTGATATCAGTGGCTCCTCATCCTGAAGCTCCCATCAGTTTGTAAACTAAGGTTATTGAGTCAGAATATCGCTAGTACATTGCGAGACATTAGTTAAAATTTTGGTCCTAGCCAAAGTACTGTCATGTTAATTAACCAATGATGACCTCAAATAGCCAATCATTCTAAATGGTACTAATTAGTTTAATTAGATGGGTGAGGACCTAACCTCGCAACAGGTGTGTGGTAGCTGAATATTTATATTTCAGATCTATGGCTGCCAATATAACACCCTTTTTTATCCCTGTTACAATACTGACATTTTTATTTAAACCTTTTATACTGGACCTTAAGGGTTAAGTATGTTCCAGCCCAGAATGACTTGACACCCACCATCGTCCTTTTGGGTGGGGAATTGGACACAATTGTTAAGGCTGATATGCATCATCCACCTATAGAGTTAGTGGTATTGAACCCCAATACCAAACTATGTCTATTTTGTACGAGTGGATGTACTTATTCGAGATCCCCGGATACAGTCCAATATTCACTTACTGTTTCATAATATGAAAGGATATGGTTTTTGAAGTGGCATCCTGGCCTCCGTTTTAGTCTCATCGTCCAGGTATTCCCCTAGGTACTAGAGGATCTGCGCAAGGCTGTGAACCGTGGGTTGAGCGTAGGCTGGATATTTATTCGTAAATATTAAACTAACAAATGGGTATAATTCCTGCTTCCACCAGTTTTTTATATATTTATTTTTTAGGTATTTTGCAGCCTTAATTCATGTGCCCTCATGATGCGCTCCTTTAGAGCGATGCACAGTAAACAGGTGTTTGATATGTGAATTTTTTCCCCCCTTATGAAGTCTTGGAATTGGTGAGGACCATTAATTTGCTAGCCAAATTGTCATCCCCAACTTCACCGGTATGGTAAATTGCTAACCACATCCGGGACACCTGGAGCGTGGCTCTTGTGCTTTGGTGTATGCACATAAGCAGTGACACCAAATTCAGGGTCAGCATTCTATTGCCCTGGCTCTCCCGGCTGATGTGCACGGGAGGTCATACACAGCCCTAAACGAGGTGCTGGTGTGATGGGTCCCCAAACTTCAGGGTCAGCATCCTACCGCCCTGGCTCTCCCGGCTGATGCGCACGGGAGGTCACACACACAGCCCTAAACGAGGTGCTGGTGTGAGGGGTCCCTAAACTTCAGGGTCAGCATACTACTGCCCTGGCTCTCCCGGCTGATGCTCACGGGAGGTCATACACACAGCCCTGTCAACAGATGCTTGTGGCGCGGCTCTCCCATAGGCCTGCGCTGTGAAAAAGTTCAGTGTCAGCGACCCACTGACCCAAACTGTTCTGCCCTTTGCCACAGGGAGACCTTGAGCAGCCCTCTCCTAGGCGCTGCTGGCACGGCTCTCCCGTAGGCCGGCATTTTCACACAGTCCTGTGACAGATACGGCGTCAGTGGAACACTGACCCGTCCTGGTCTCCCCCTACAGCAGGGAGACCTTGAGCAACCCTGTCCCAGGCATTTCCGGCGCCGCCTCTCGTAGAGGCCGGTGCTTTTTTACATGACCTGTCCTAGGCGCTGCTAGCGCTGCTCTCCCATAGGCCGGCGCTTTTACACATGAAGCAGCCCTGTCGTAGGCGCTGCTAGCGCTGCTCTCCCATAGGCTGGCACTTTTACACATGAAGCAGCCCTGTCCTAGGCGCTGCTGGCGCGGATCTCCCGTAGGCCAGCGCTGTGATAGATTTGGCGTCAGTAGCACACTGACCCATCGTAGTCTCCCCCTCCAGCAGGGAGGCCTTGAGCAACCGTGTCCTTAGGCATTGCTGGCACTGCCTCTCGTAGAGGCCTGCGCTTTTTCCCCCATGAAGCAGCCCTGTCCTAGGCACTGCTGGCGCGGCCTGTCCCATTGGCCAGCGCTATTATAGTGGAGTTTCACTAATTTGGTAGTGTGAATTTGTAATGGGTGAAATACCCTTATTATCGAAGAGGAACCCTTGCAGCCCGACTCACCTGAGTTCCAATAGGGCTGCACACGTTCTCTCTCCCTCCAATTTACCTCCATGCCTGGGGCACCGTGTCTGTGAGTCGCTGACCGACTGTCAGCGACCCTAGCATTATTTAAACGGCAACCCCGCAGGCTGAAAGCCACTGACTGCTTTGTCAGCGGCCGTTATCAGGAAACCCGATCTTTGTGTCGGCTATCCGCTTCTGCGGTCGGACCGGGGTCCCCCCCCCCCCTCCCATAGCCGACTTAGGCATCGGATCTCCGATAAATCCGGCAGGAAACCTCTGTAAAGAGAGGCTCTTGCTCAAACAAAGAACGCTGGTAAGTAAAAAACACTTACCTTCTTAGTTGAAACTTACCGCCGACAGGAGCATTGCCCCATCAGTCCGGTGCTTGCCAATGCGTCTGACGTAATGACAAGCATGCGCTCTGGCGGGGCTTCTTCACGTCGTCACTCAAGTGACTCCGAAGTAAAATCCCATTCGACCTGATCGAAGGCTATCTCTGCATCCAACGATATGATTGATAGTTTTTGATCTTCAATTTGGTGTGAATGCATTATATTGAACAGACATCTCAAATTATTAAATGATTGTCTCTTAGGGATAAACCCCATTTGATCCGGATGTATTAATTTACTAACATGTTTACTTAGTCTTCTAGCTAGTATTTTCGCTAATATTTTTTCAACTGTATTTAGCAACGCAATGGCTCTGTATGATCCAGGTTCTTCCACATCTTTATCTTTCTTAGGTATTAGTGTGATCGTCGATTCTGCCAGTGTTTCAGGTAGTATTTGTGCTTTGAAAGCATAAGTATACATTTTCTGTAGGCAGGGGGTAAATATATCATAAAATCTTTTATAGAATTAATTACTATATCTGTTGGGTCCTGGTGTTTTTCCATTTTGTAATGAGATTATTGTTTCTTCTATTTCCTTATTTGAGATTTGTGCTCCCAATTCCTCTTGTTCCTGCAACTCTAATTTAGGAAGGTTACAATTATCCAAGAACTCTGTACCTTTGTTGATGTCCATTATCGTTTTAGATGTATACAGATTCTCGTAAAATTGTGCAAATAATTTATTAATATCATTCGGCAAGGTCAATATTTCCCCTTGGTCTGATTTAATCTTTAAAATTGTGTGATCCTTTTCTCATTTTTTTAACTGACGTGCCAGAAGTTTATGGGGCTTATCTCCAAATTCAAAGTGTTCCTGTCTTGTAATTTGTAATAATCTTATGATTTTCTCTGATAATAATTTATTTAATTTGAATTCCAGTATTATTATTCTATTATGTTTATCCGTAGTGGGGTCTTTAGTGTTTTCTATGTCCAGTTGCCCAATTTGTTCTTCTAGTTGTCTTTGTTCATTCTTATTCTTCTTATTTTGAAAAACTTGATATGAAATTATCATGCCTCGAATAAATGCTTTAAAAGATTCCCATAATAATGTAGGTGATATGTCTGTTGTGTCGTTTGGCACTATTAATAAACAAATTGACGATGTGAGAGATGAACTATCGGAGAGAATTGATAAGGGTGAAGAAGTCACCACAAAGCAGTTCAGTGCTGTGCTGGACACTGTATCAACCTGTATGTTAACAATGCATGAGATGGAGGATGAGATGGCAAGAATGGTGGAGGAGATGAAGAAGGTGAGGTCAGAACAAGACCTTGCTACACGACGGATGACAACTCAGCTGGCTAAAATTTCAGACAAATGTCTGGACCTCGAGGCTCGTTCGAGACGTCATAACCTAAGATTAGATGGTGTACCAGAGGGAGCCGAGAGAGATAAAACTTGCGGGATTAATTAATGAGGCTCTTAAGCTCCCTAACCTACCCAAAATTGAAGCAGCACACCGGGTTCCTAGATTCAAACACAAATCTCAGGATGGCTCAGACGTACACGACAGATTATTGTGAAATTCCGGGACATTGCTGACGTGGAAGAGGTTATGAGGAATATCAAATATGGCATGCCTCTGATATATGGTGTAACTACTTTTAAAATCTTTAAAGACTACCCTTATGAAATCATGCAAAATGAAATCAATTCTCTAAGGCAGAGCAGGCTCTCCAAGGATATAGGGAGGTCAGATATGGTGTTTACTACCCAGCTAGAATGCGAATCTCCTACAAAGAACAGCAAAAATTGTTCACAAATCCCGTGGAGGCGTACAAATATTCTCTAACCATCGTGGAACAGAAGGACTAGCTGGAAAGGTTGGACATTTTGGACACTCTCTCTTTACTATTGCACCCAGAATAGACGTCTTATTGGTGGAATGGTAACTCAAGGACACACTCTGTTCCAAGAGAAGCTGGAAAAAGAGAATCAACGAAAGCAGAGCTCATCAACAGACTGGGTTTAGCTATTACTGTTGTATATGAGATTGATTGAATAACCTAAATGGTATAGCATTAACTTCCTTAACAATATTAACATAGCATATTAACATAGAAACAGTAATGAATGCTAATCAGAAATGCAGAAATGGGGATTTTCAAATTAACACTTTAATTTAACCTAATAATTCTTAAGTAGATTTATAACCGGGGCGTGAGGGGATGAGGCGAGCTACTGGCTTAGTTCCAGGAGCCAGAAATAGGTTAACCTCTTCAACTAATAGTCGATGATCTTTGTGGTTAAAATATACGCTTAACACTCAGTAGACAAAAAATATAGTTATATCTGGAAATCATGTTGAAGATTGATGTTAATCTAAGGAAATGTATGATATTGACCATGTTGTGTAATTGTTTGCATTTTATATTATTAAATAAAATATTATACAGGAAAGACAGGGCACCATGGTCTATAGAACCATGTGTGTTTTTTTTAATGTTGTAAGGGAAACATAAAATTAATTTGTTCTCATACTGTAATCAATCACATATGATTTCACTGAAGATTACCGAAATCCAATGGCAACGCATTCTCATTAACCTTGAATATTTGACAGGCACTATTAAAAACTACTACTTTCAGGAAGTCACAATATTATCAGTAAGGATCAAACTGCATCTTCTTGTGATCTTCATCTTTTTTCTTTATGCTATGCTTATTTGCACCAGATCAACTTGTACAAAATAACATTGTTGATGTGTATTCTGTTACACCAAGTTAATTTTTAAATGGCATTCAAGACATTATTTTAACATAAAAATGTTCATAAAAACATGTAATGTTTAATCCAAGAAACCTTTGTTTTAAATTCCGCAGCACCAGACCTAAATACACATTAATTGGGTCAAATCACGGTGGCTATTATTGGCGTTCCAAGCCAGAAGTTGAGCTGTTCAAATGGCATGAAGTCCCATATTTCGATGTACGTTTCAATGTCAAATGTAGAAGTTCTATTCTAAATGGCATATTTAGGATGCTGAATCTGCCAATTTATTCCATCGTTGTATTCACATAGTCTTTTATGTCTGTCTTTTTTTAGGGTGGCACAGTGGTAAAGTTGCTGCCTTGCAGCGCCAGAGACACAGGTTCGATCCTGGGTACAGGTACTGTCTGTATGGAGTTTGTATGTTCTCCCAGTGACCTCGGTGGGTTCTGTCCAGGTGCTTTGGTTTCCTCCCACACTCAAAAGATGTACAGGTTTGCAGGTTAATTGGCTCTGGTAAATTGACACTAGTGTGTGTAGGATAGTGCTAACGTACAGGGATTGCTAGTCGGTGCAGACTCGGTGGACTGTAGGGCCCAATTCCGTGCTGTATCTCTAAAACTAAACTAAACATAGTCCTCTGACTGCATCCAGTTGACTGGGACTTCTCAAGGAAGACTTGGTATCAGATATGATCTGCTCCAAGTTCAAAGACCTAAATGATTTCAAAGAGGATTATAGGTTATAGATTTGGGAAACGTAAGAAAAAGTAAGATATTAAGATACTAAGATACTAAGATACCAAAGCCATTTTACTTTACATTTTATTAATCGTGATAATAGGTTTATTTCAAGCACTAGGGAGGGAGTTTTGCCAGTGGGGAAAAGATGAGATAGGTAATTTGGCAATCAGGCTCCATTCTGCCCCACAAGACACATGGAGCTTGTAAAACTTAAGGCCAGTAAGATAGGCCACCACATCTAGATAAGCTCAGAGCTGATGCAGGGGACCAGGAGTGATGACTCTGGGTGGGGAACCAGACCTGACCCAATAAATTTGTGAGAGCAATTGATAAATCTCAACTCTGATAAAGTTATCATAAAATTATCACTGCAGTATTAAACTGATTGATATGTTGTAGTAATAATTAAGCAGACCTCTATCATTTCACGTTGGCAAAAAATAATAAACTCTTGTCTATTTCAATGATAAACATGGGGAATGATGGTATACTGAGAATTTATTTCAAGTTTCTTGGTGCTTAAACAATTAAAATTATTCCAGTATCTTATTTAGAAATTGGAGCAAGTTTATTCAATATCAAGTTGTAACTACAGAAAATAAACTTGTACACTCTTTAGCGTGACAAGATAAAATAATTAATAGCTTCCCATTTTCCACTCTCAATGATTCATTCCCTTGTTGCAAAGCCATGTCAGGCTCCAGAGAATTAGTGTTCAATATACAAGTGTGCCAGTGCATAAAGAATTTAGGCCAGCATTAGTACTTAGCTGGTTGTAAATTTACTTCAGCTACATACAGTACATCAGGTAAGGCTGCAAAAAAAAAAAAATCACCCAATTATTCTGTAGGAATTCATGTAGTAAGACAATATAGGATCACTGGATGAAATATTATCTTACAAAAGGCTTCTTTGTGAAAATCACTGAGCAGTTCGGCAGAATCTTGAATATTGCATCATTCAATATTGCTGGTTTTAAGTGTCAATGTGAATTAGGGCTAGTGGCTACCACTACTTGGATTTATTTAAATCTTAGGAAAAATGTATATGCATCGCACAAATTGATTGTTGCTGATATTGTACTCTGAAAACTTTATGGAAATTGAATGATACAAAATCTGCACACTGACAACAAAAAAATATAATGTTGTTTCTGTTGGGTTTGAACACAATTTTCTCACAGTGCACTTTTAATTAAGGCAGCACATGTTATAGGAGTTGTTTGAAATGAAGTTGTAAAATCATATGAAGCATCTCTGATTGAATCATATAAAAAGGATAAGCCATTCTATCACTTTTGCGATATACACTATGCTGAAAGGTAAAAAAGTTAAAGTCAATTTACCCAACAATC
Organism: Okamejei kenojei; assembly: GCA_035221665.1. Classification (NCBI taxonomy): domain Eukaryota; kingdom Metazoa; phylum Chordata; class Chondrichthyes; order Rajiformes; family Rajidae; genus Okamejei; species Okamejei kenojei. The sequence goes on from CM069143.1 coordinate 12,620,528, forward strand.
CAACACTAAGGCAAATCTTTCCCTCAGGATAGGGTGCTTGAGAATGTTGAAGAACAGAGGGACCCCAGGCTTCAGATTCAAACTGTTAAGGGCCAGTCCCACGATGCAAGTTCACCCAAGAGCTCTCCCGAGTTTAAAAAAAAATCAAACTCGTGGTACTTCATCACGAGTATTATTTTACTCTTGGAAATTTGTCACACTGTTGAAAAAGCTTCACAAGTTTCACGAGCTTACCGCGTTTCCAGAGTACCTGCCGTTAGTGTTACGAGCCGCTACGAGACGTCCACATGCTCCAACGACCCGCTACGTACATTCTACGTACTTTACCACGAGTTTGATTTTTTTTTTAAACTCGGGAGAGCTCCTGGGTAAACTCGCATTGTGGGACAGGCCCTTAAATCATTATTAAGTGGCAACACAGATATGTAAGGTTGTGAATAAGATATATGGTATGCTTGCCTTCAAGGGTCAGGTCATGGAATATAAAGGTTATGATGTTATGATGCAACTTTCTAATACATTTTGTGGACTGTACTTGGATTTTTGTATAGTTTTCTAGTTACTGCGCTATCGGAAAGATGTGGTTGTAGTGGAGGGAATGCAGAGGAGATTCACCAGGATGGTACATAGTGTGCTGATGACGGAGGACACAATTGTTTAGGGAGGTAGATGGGGTACCAATCAACCAGGCTGCTTTGTGCTGGATGGTGTTGTACATTTTGGGTGTTGTTCAATATACAGTAAATATTCAGAACGTTCCTCAGAATTATTATAGGAACTTAATTATGGGGAGATAATGGATAGCCTGGGCTCATTTTCTCTGGAGTGAAGCAGTTCTGATGAAGGGTTTTCCACCTGAAATTATAGCCCTATTTCTCTTACCACAGGTACTGCCTGATTTGCTGAGGACTTGCAGTATGTTCTGGCTTTTTCATGTCTGTAATATAGTTCAGGTAAGCATACATGTTTAAGAACATTGTGCACAATGTGGTATGACTTCTGATCTCAGTGTTTCTTGTATCTGGTTTCTCTTTGGTTTCAATAAAGAAAGTTTGGCTTGAAACTTGTACTCATTTGCCAACTTTAATCTATAGTAATATAGAAATTAATCCACAGTTTCTACATTAATAGTGAGTTTGGGATATTGTTGCAATTTTTCCTCAAGCTTTAAATGGCATTCATTGCAACAGTTTAGGACAATACAGGCAGAGGGACAACCAAACAAGAAACCACACAAGCTGCATTTGGTTGCTCCAATGTAGAGAAGAGCAGTTTATGAACACTTGTTTAGAAGTGCAGGTGAATTGCTGCTTCACCTAGCGAGGACGCTGGATGGTGGAAAAGGAAGTTGGAAAAGGACAGATGATGCACTTCCTGGGAAAGTACCATATGACAGGGTGTCATAGTCGGGGACAGAATAATGGACAAGGAAGTTGTGAAGGGCAGGGGAGGATAATATCTTGTGCGAAATTGTAAACGATGATTTGTTGGACACAGAAGATGGTGCAGTGCAAGTTAAAGATCAGGGCAACTTAGGCCTTGTTCTGCCCAGGGGAACAAGGAGTGAGAACAGAGGTGTAGCAAATATATGAGAAGCCATCATATTATCTGTGTTCTATGATGGAGGAATCCACAGTCAAAGAAGAAGATATCTACATAAGTAGAAGTCTCATCTTGACCACTTCCTGTCAACGCTGTTACTTGATTTTAGAAAAAATGCTACCCTATATTGCTATGATTTTTGGTCATCTTACTCACAGTTCTCCTCCGCTTCAGCAGTCCCAAGGATTTTTCGATTGCTGAAATAATAAAAAAGTTATGAATGTTTAAAAAATCTTGAGATCAGCTGACTGGTCCTCTCGTCTATCAATTACCATAATGAAGGTAACGCTCCTTCTGGGGGGTGGGGGCAGGAGTATAAAACCCCAGATGCCTGGACGTGAGTCAGTCACACTGCAAGATAGTGAGGGAGAGGCCACAAATGTGATTCTGCTGTGAGTCCATTGAACTGTGAGTACTGATCTGTGAGTCTACTGAACTGTGAACTATACAAAACAATGCATTTGCAATAAATGATGATTTGTTAACCCTTAATGTGCTTGCAATAAATGATTTGTGAGCCAGCAATGTTACTTCAATGATTGATGATTTGTTAACCCTTAATGTGCTTGCAATAAATGATTTGTTAGCCAGCAATGTGCTTGCAATGAATGATGATTTGTTAACCCTTAATGTGCTTGCAATAAATGATTTGTAAGTCAGCAATGTGCTTGCAATAAATGATTTGTTAGCCATAAATGAAAATGCAATGAGTTGTTTGGCCTGCCCTGTGCTTGAAACTGCAATGGAAATGCAAATGAAATGAAAATGCAATGAGTTGTTTGGCCTGGCCTGTGCTTGAAACTGCAATGGAAATGGAAATGAAATGAAAATGCAATGAGTTGTTTGGCCTGGCCTGTGCTTTTGCTTTTGATATGTCTTTGCTTTGCTTGACCTCACATGAAATGAAAACAAATGGATTGTGTATTGTTGGCTGGCCCTGCCTGCCCTGTGCTTTTGCTTTGCCTTTGCTTTGCTTGACCTCACCTAAAATGAAAGCAAATGGACTGTATATTGTTGGCTGGCCATGCCTGCTCTGTGCTTTTGCTTTTGCTTTGCCTTTGCTTTGCTTGACCTGAAATGAAAGCAAATGGATTGTATATTTTTGGCTGGCCCCGCCTGCCCTGTGCTTTTGCTTTTGCTTTGCCTTTGCTTTGCTTGACCACACCTGAAATTAAAGCAAATGGATTGTATAGTGTTGCTGGCTGGTCTGCCCTGTGCTTTTACTATTGCTTTGCCTTTGCTTGGCTTGACCTCACCTGAAATGAAAGCAAATTGATTGGATGTTGTTGGCTGTCCCCGTCTGCCCTGTGGTTTTGCTTTTGCTTTACCTTTGCTTTACTTGACCTCAACTGAAATGAAAGCAAATGGATTGTATATTGTTGGCTGGCCCCGCCTGTCCTGTGCTTAACTTGACTTGACTTGGCTTGACTTGACTCGAAATGGATTAGATTGACGTGAAATGGATTGACTTGACTTGAAATGGATTGACTGGGCTTGACTTGAAATGGATTGACTTGACTTGACTTGAAATCTATTGACTTGAACTGGATTGACTTGACTAGAAATGGATTGAATTGACATGAAATGGATTGAAGTGATATGAAATGGATTGACTTCACTTGAAATGAATTGACTGGACTTGACGTTAAATGGATTGACATGACTTGAAATGGATTGACATGACTTGAAATGGATTGACTTGACTTGACTTGACTTGACTTAACTTAACTTGAAATGGATTGACTTAACTTGACTTGAAATGGATTGACTTGACCTGACTTGACTTGGAATGCATTGACTTGACTTGACTTGAAATGCATTGACTTGACTTGGAATGGATTGACTTGACTTGACTTGAAATGGATTGACTTGACTTGACTTGAAATGGATTGTTATTCTAGACTGGGTATTGAGTAATGAGGAAGGGTTAGTTAGCAGTCTTGTTGTGCGTGGCCCCTTGGGCAATAGTGACCATAATATGGTTGTGTTCTTCATTAGGATGGAGAGTGACATAGTTAATTCAGAAACAAGGGTTCTGAACTTAAAGAAAGGAAATTTTGAGGGTATGAGACGTGAATTGGCCAAGATAGACGCAATTGATTCTTAAAGGATTGACAGTGGATTTGCAATGGAAGGCATTTAAAGATCGCATGGATGAACAAAAACAATTGTTCATCGCAGTTTGGCAAAATAATAAATCAGGGAAGGTAGTGCATCCAGTTTAGCCAGAAAAAGCAGCCTACCAGTGGACTGGGAGTCCAGCAGGGGAGGACAAGGGGCTTAATTCAGAAAGGGAAAATAGATTACGAAAGAAAACTGGCAGAGAACATAAAAACTGACTGCAAAAGCTTGTTTCGATATGTGAAGAGAAAAAGATTAATTATAACAAATGGACGTCCCTTGCAGTCAGAAACAGGTGAATTGTTCATGGGGAACAAGGACATGGCACACCAATTGAATAACTACTTTGGTTCTGTCTTCACTAAGGAAGACATAAATAATCTGCTGGAAATAACAGGGGACCGGAGGTCAAATGAGATGGAGGAACAGAGTGAAATCCAGGTTAGTCGCGAAGTGGTGTTAGGTAAATTGAATGGATTAAAGGCTAATAAATCCCCAGGGCCAGAAAATAAATCCCCAGGGCCCCAGTGCTTAAAGAAGTAGCCCCAGAAATAGTGGATGCATTAGTGATAATTAAACAAAACTCTTTAGATTCTGGAATAGTTCCTGAGGATTAGAGAGTAGCTAATGTAACCCCACTTTTTAAAAAGGAAGGGAGAGAGAAAATGGTGAATTACAGACCAGTTAGTCTAACATCGATAGTGGGGAAAATGCTTGTATCATTTAATAAAGATGGGATAGCAGCACATTTGAAAGTGATGCAATCATTGGACAAAGTCAGCATGGATTTATGAAAGGTAAATCATGTCTGAAGAATCTTATAGAATTTTTCGAGGATGTAACTAAGGGTGAACCAGTGGATGTGTTATATCTGGACTTTCAGAAGGCTTTCGACAAGGTCCCATATAAGAGGTTAGTATGCAAACTTAAAGCACACGGTATTGGGGTTCAGTATTGATGGGGATAGAGAACTGGCTGGCAGACAGGAAGCAAAGAGTTGGAGTAAATGGGTCCTTTTCAAATGGCAGGCAGTGACTAGTGGTGTAGCGCAAGGCCCAGTGCTGGGACCCCAGCTATTAACAATATATATTAATGATTTGGATGAGGGAAATGAGGGAACATCTCCAAGTTAGCGGATGACACGATGCTGGGGGCAGTGTTAGCTGTGAGGAGGATGCTAGGAGGCTGTAAGGTGACTTGGATAGGTTGGGTGAGTAGGCAAATGCATGGCAGATGCAGCATAATGTGGATAAATGTGAGGTTATCCACTTTGGTGGCAAGAACAGGAAAGTAGAGAATTATCTGAATGGTGGCCGATTAGGAAAAGAGGAGATGCAACGAGACCTGGGTGTCATGGTACACAAGTCATTGAAAATAGGCATGCAGGTGCAGCAGGCAGTGAAGAAAGCAAATGGTATGTTAGCATTCATAGCAAAAGGATTTGAGTATAAGAGCGGGGAGGTTCTGCTGCAGTTATACAGGACCTTGGTGAGGCCACACCTGGAGTATTACGTACAGTTTTGGTCTCCTAATCTGAGGAAAGACATTCTTGCCATGGAGGTAGTACAGAGAAGGTTCACCAGACTGATTCCTGGGGTGGCAGGACGTTCATATAAAGAAACACAGTATAGACTCGGCTTGTACTCGCTAGAATTTAGGATTGAGGGGGGATCTTATAGAAACTTACAAAATTCTTAAGGGGTTGGACAGGCTTGATGCAGGAAGATTGTTCCCGATGTTGAGGAAGTCCAGAAAAAGCAGTCACAGTTTAAGGATAAGGGGGAAGTCTCTTTGGACCGAGATGAGAATTTATTTTTTCACACAGAAAGTGATGAATCTGTGGAATTATCTGCCACAGAAAGTAGTTGAGGCCAGTTTATTGGCTATATTTAAGAGGGAGTTAGATGTGGCCCTTGTGGCTAAAGGGATCATGTGTATGGAGAGAAGGCAGGTACAGGATACTGAGTTGGATGATCAGCCATGATCATATTGAATGGCAGTGCAAGCTCGAAGGGCCGAATGGCCTACTCCTGCACCTATTTTCTGATTGACTTGGCTTGACTTGGAATTGATTGACTTGACTGGAATTGAAATGGATTAACTTGACTTGACTTGAAATGGATTGACTTGACCTGACTTGAAATGGATTGACTTGACTTGAAATGGATTGAATTGAAATGGATTGACTTGACTTGACTTGACTTGACTTGAAATTAATTGACTTGAAATGGATTGACTTTACTTGACTTGACTTGAAATGGATTGACTTTACTTGACTTGACTTGAAAATGATTGAATTGACTTGATTTTACTTGGCTTGACTTGAAATGGATTGACTTGACTTGAAATGGATTGAAATTGATTGTTGGCCCTGCACTAACTGTGCTTGACTAGACTTGACCCACAACACCCATCCTAACACTCCAGAACCCCTCCCCCCCGCCCCCTCCTCATTGCCCACCAATATTGTAATTGTTGGAGAGGTGGAATATTGCATTGGGGGACCAGCCCTCAGGGGTCCCAATTAGCCTAGTTTATATTTATTTGTCTTTCTAAGCAGCATTATGGGAATATCCAATGAGTGACTTTTTTTAAGGATGCATCAAAATATGGCAAAGCAGAATATCATATGTGTGTGGTCTGCATAGATGTTAGCCAATGGTTTGACAAAGACAAACATGGTGGACTGATTAAAAAAGTATTGAAAACTAATCCTTACAATAATTAAGGTTATATGCGAGACTGACAGTAACAGAATGTAGGGCAATTGGCAATGGCAATTTCAGTGGCTGAAAGGCTACATACAAAGGCATTCTGAAGGCTGCTGTGCTATGCCATTATTTTTTGTAACATGTCTAAGTGATCTGGATAAGAGCAGGAATCATGATTATACTATTAGTTGATGATTCAAAATTGGTTAATTGTGTTTTATTTGTTTCCAATTTCTAATTGTACTGTATATAATTGGATTATTGTTGTAATTTGTATTATTCATCGATGTTGGAGAGAGAAGGATTGCTCCAATATAAGGAGAGCAATCCTCTTTCTCCATAATCGTCCAATCCGGTTGCTGGGGAGAGTTATCCAGCAATTGGATCATGTTTCTGATATTTACAGATCATTAGTGATACATAAAGTTGGGGAGTGCTTATCCCCCTACTACTTTGGGTTTTATTCTGATGAGCTCTTTGTATTCTGTGGGATTTATAATCCCAAATAAAATTTGTGATATCTGAGTCCAGTTTTTTTAAAAACATTTTGGGTAGATATAGTGGGATTGATTGGAACAGGTATAAAATTTGTGGTAGAAAAATCATTTTTATGGCATTTATTCGACCTATTAAGGATGTAATTAAATTATGTAATTTCTTAAGTACAGGGTTATAGTTTGCTTTAAACATGTCTTGATATCGTCTGGTAATTTCAATGCCCAAGTATTTAAATTTTTTCCCAGCTACTTTAAAAGGAAATTGTACGAGATGTATAGAATCTTTCGGTTTTATTGACATGATTTCACTTTTATTCCAATTTTTTCTGTAACCTGAAAATGAACCGAAATCCTCAATTAAATTTAAAATATTGGGTATAGTGATATGAGGCTTTGTGATGTACAAAAGTACATCATCAGCGTATAATGATATTTTATTGTTTGAATATTTTGTCTTTTATCCATGGATATTCAGATGAGTTCTAATACTTTCCGCTAGTGGTTCAATTATGAGGGCAAATAACAATGGTGATAATGAACAACCTTGTCTATTACCCCTTGGCAGTTGAAATTTCATGGATAAAATATTATTAGTTAATATTCTGGCCGTTGGTTTATTATATATTAATTTAATCCATTGAATGAAATTCTCTCCCAGTTGAAATTTTTGCAATACCTTAACCGTATACTTCCATGCAACCTGATCGAATGCTTTCTCTGCATCCAGCGAAATAATTGCGAGATTTGGATCTTTTGTTTGGTGTGAGTGCATTATATTAAGCAGACGACTCAAATTATTAAATGAATGTCTCTTAGGGATAAAGCCCGTTTGATCCGGATGTATTAGTTTAATGGCGTACTTAATCTTCTTGCTAATATTTTTGCTAATATTTTTTGATCTGTATTTAACAACACGATAGATCTATAGGATCCAGGTTCTTCCTCATCTTTATCTTTCTTAAGTATTAATGTAATCGTAGATTCTGCTAGTGTATCAGGTAATATTTGTTCTCTGAAAGCGTGTGTGTACATTTTCTGTAGATGATGACTAAATATATCGTAAAAACTTTTATAGAATTCATTACTAAATCCGTCGGGACCTGGTGTTTTTCCATTTTTTAATGAGAATATTGTTTCTTCTATTTCCTTATTTGAGATTTGTGCTCCCAATTCCTCTTGTTCCTGCAATTCTAGTTTCGGAAGATTGCAATTATCCAGAAACTCAGTGATTGTGTTGGTGTCCATTGTCGTTTTGGATGTATACAAATTCTCATAAAATTGCACAAATCTTTTATTAATTTCATTCGGTAATGTTAATATTTCCCCTTTGTCTGATTTAATCTTTGAAATCGGGTGTTCCTTTTCTCGTTTTGTTAATTGGCGTGCGAGAAGTTTATGAGGCTTCTCCCCAAATTCAAACTGTTCCTGTCTTGTAATTTGGAATAATCTTATAACATTCTCTGATTGTAATTTATTAAATTTGAATTTTATTATTAATATTTTATTGTGTTTACCCATGGACGGGTCTTTAGCATTATCTATATCCAATTGTCTAATTTGTTCCTCTAGCTGCCGTTGTACATTCTTATTTTTTTTATTCTGAAAGGCTTGGTATGAGATTAAACACCTCTAATAAAAGCTTTGAAAGATTCCGATAATAATGTAGGTGGTGTGTCAGGCGTATCATTTATTTTGAAAAAAAGATCCATTTGCTATCTTAGCTATATACTCCCTTGTGGGTCTTTTAAAATTTAGGGGTTATACCCCCAGAACGATGTATTCTTAGACATGCCTTCTATTTTTTTTTTAAGTTAGGGGGGGAGTGATCTGAAATCGTATTTGTGTGGTATTTTGGGTTAAGAATATACAGAATTAATTTTGTGTCTACTAGGAAATAATCTATATGTGAGTAAGTCTTGTGTACCGATGAATAAAACGAATATTCCTTGCCTGTCGGATTTGCAATCCTCCAAGCATCGGTTATATTTGTATTTTTTATATATGTGTTTAAAAGTTCACTAGTTTTAGATTTCGTATTACCTCGTTGTTTTTGACTGGATTTATCTAAATAAGGATCTAAGACGCAGTTAAAGTCTCCCCCAATTATAACATTCTGGTAATTATATTCTGCAATTATATTCAAAATTTTATTTTAAAAATGCGGATTATCAAAGTTAGGCGCATATATATTTACCAATGTGATTGGGATTGCATGGATCTCACCGGTAACTATCAAATATCTCCCATCCTTATCTGTTAAGGTACTTTTCTGTTTAAATAGAATATATTTGCGAATCATGATGGACGTGCCTCTGGATTTTGACGTGTATGGCGAATGAAAACTTTGACCTATCCAGTTGGCCCTCAATCTAACTTGATCTTGAACTTTAAGATTTGTTTCTTGTAGGAAGATAACACCTGACTTAAATGCTTTCAGCTGTGCTAAAATCTTACCCCTTTTAATACGTTTGTTAGCCCCCCTAATATTCCAACTGCAAAATGAGATTCCTCCCAATTTATTTTATTTAGTGTCTTGCATTTTGACTAGGTTTAGTACCTATGTATCTTGTGGTGCATACATACCTCAGGTCTTTAAGCAATGGGGGAACAGTCAACCTACCAAGTTCAGTTTGTGGATTTCTTTTGCGATTATCCTTGAATAAAAAATTCACACATGTGATTAATTGTGATAGTAAAAAATATAGTAAAAGTGAAAATACAGTGACCGGGCTTGTCGGCACTGTAATAAGTAGCCCACCTGTTGGTGGGAGAAAACATTGTTTCGACTTCCGTTGTCAATGTTAATAGTAAGATTAAACGAGAACTTACCAGTTTGAAGTTTGATCTTTATTTTATGAGGAGTCGAGTTGAGGGACTACGTGAATAGAAGCCCGTACAGCCGTTGGTGCGTCAATCTTCAAAGCAGCGGAATGAATTCACAGCTAACAATGACTGAAGTATAATGGTAAGATGATAAAACTAGAACTACCAGATGAGATCTATGAGGATGGGAGCGGAGGGCACGTAGTCCCTCAACTCGACTCCTCATAAAATAAAGATCAAACTTCAAACTGGTAAGTTCTCGTTTAATCTTACTATTTTACTTCGGAGTCACGTGAGTGAATACGTGAAGACTTCAAAGCACTGTGAATTCACGCCGCAGACCGAAATCCGACGTTCACACTGCCTGGATTGACTCAAAAGTCGTTAACAATCAATCATGCATCAGTAATACATTTGTTAAATGAATAACAGTTTATTTACAAACAAATCATAACAAACCCCTCTAACTCAGGGGAAAAGTGTAACAGTACTGAAACCAGAATCAGCAAACACCCCGAGCCTTGAAATCGGTTTCTGATAAAACCTCTGAAAAGTTAGCTCACTGGACCATCCTGCGGCCGCGAGGATATGGTCTATTGGCAAGTCCATCGCCCTTGCCGCGGAAGTTGATGCCGCCCTGGTGGAATGAGATTTGAATTTATCAGTATCAATTCCTGCACTTGCCAGGACCTGCTTTAGCCACCTTGAAATCGTTTGCACCGACTCCTTACTGTGTGTTTTTTTTGTGACTAATAAACAAAGCCAACTCTGTTCCTCTCAGAGGTTTAGTAATCTCAATGTAACGAGATAAATGTGAGACTACACACAAGCAATCATCTGTGGGGTATTGTGAAAACACAATCTTACATCCTGTCATGCCTCTTCTATTATGTTTAAGCAAATCATAGACATAAAATATAATGGCATCTGCCGACACATGCATTCTATCTAGCCGTAGCTTTTGCAACGTTTGTACAGGTTGAGCTGAAACCAACGCCATAAGCATGACCACCTTCATAGTTAATTTGGCTATAGATAGGCTTGTAACCGGAGCCCACTGGCGAAGAACCATAAGAACCTCACTCACATTTCAAATACCGGCATACCTAGGTTTAGGAGGATTAGAATTGAAAAACTCCCTTCATGAATCGTGAAACTAACGGATGTGTCCCTACTGTATGCAATTCTGCATTCATAGGTAAATAAGAAGATAGAGCACTTCTGGCTGAATTAATCGCACTGTAACTTAATTTTTGGTCGAAATAAAGAGTTGACAAAACTCCAATACGTCCGTGATCCCTGCAGTGTGATATACAATATTCTGCTGTAGGCAGAATTGCTCCCACTTCCTTATATAGGTGATATATTGCTGCTGTGTACTATCCCTGCAGGCCAACGTGAGAACATCCACAGTCCGATGAGACAGTCCTCTCCCCAGGTATGGCCTCCTTAAAAATCTGCAATTAACAGATCAATACGATCATATAAAGGATGTTGATCCCCAGTGACTGGATTTACCAGTAGATTTTTATTCTTGGGAATAAGCATGTAAGGCTCCCTAGCCATTTGAAATACAATGGGAAACCATGCTTGTGTAGGCCAATCTGGCACTACCAATACCCCTGAAGCAGAGTCCTCCTTGATCTTTTGCAAACATCTGCTGATGAGACAGAATGGAGGAAATACATACACAAACATTCCTCCCCAATGCAGCGAAAACGCATCCACTGCTACTGCCCCAACAACTGGTTCCCATGAAACATATCTAGGTAACTGATGATTTAATCGAGATGCAAACAAGTCAATATCTGAACAATTATTTGGTTAAATACATCCAGTTTTAACATCCTTTCAATGTTGTCATTAAACTGACATGACCTAGTGTCAGCTACCGTGTTGGACCTTCCTGGCAAATAAAGTGCTGAAAAGCCAAATATTTTGGTCAATACACCAGCTCCAAATCTGGTTAGCCAGTCCATCACAAGACTGTGACTTAACTCCACCTATGTGGTTTACATATGCCACTGCTGTGGTGTTGTCAATCTGGATCTGCACATGCAGATCCCACCTTGTAGAACAATAAGCTTTGAGCCCATACCAGGTGCCCAACAACTCTAAATAATTAATCCCTCTTAATTGAAGAAGCAATGTCTCATCCACATTCCATCTGCCTCCACAACTAGAAGACATATCTGTTGCACCCCAACCCAGTGCACTTACATCAGTCTGTAATATCAGTGACGGTGGTTCCACCAAAACCTTCCTAAACTTTTTGAAACATGTACAATCCACCATTGTATGTCAGCAATCGCCCCAGCTGACAACTGCATAGGCCTATCAAAATGGCCCCTTTGTATTCTCAGTGCCTGTTCCTTTGATCGTTGTAATTGTTGATAATGCAGAGGACCATACTGCACAGCTGGAAATGCTGCAACAAACTTCCCAATTAAACTGGCTACTTGTCTAATCGAAGGCCGTTGTTCTCCAACGAGATTAACACAGTCCTCAATTAACTGATTCAATTTATCCCTGGGCAAAGTTACCAACATGTGATTGGAATTAATGGTAAATCCCAGGTAATAAATAATTTGGACTGGTGATAATTTAGATTTATCTGGGTGAATAACAAATCCCATTTGTTCAAAAGTGATTTTAACAACTGAAACTGATGATTATGAGTTTCAGCATGAGTCTTTCCAACAATCAGAATATCATCTAAATAGGCCATTACCACATGCCCCTGAGTTCTAAGTAATGCTAACACAGGTTTTACCAATTTAGTAAATAATCTAGGAGCTGAAGTTAAGCCATTCGGCAATGCCCTGAATTGCCACAGCTCAGTCATCCAAATAAATTTCAAATAACTTCTATCATCACCATGAATAGACACTGAGTAATACGCATTCTTTAAATCAATGGTTGCCATATAATACCCTTTGGACACTAGATGTTTGCCCGTGGTAAAGGTCTCCATTTTGAAATGCCTATAACAAACAAATTTGTTCAAACTCGATAAATCCAGAATAATTCTACATCCCCCAGTCTTTTTAGATCTGGGAAATATACTTGACAGAAATTGTTGACTTTGATAGACAGAAGGCTCAATTACCCCTTTCTTATGTCACGACTGAATCTCTGCTTGAATAAGCACATTTTCCTCATCTGAAAAAATAAGTTTACGACTAGGAAAATGTTGATTAGGTAGACTGTCCTTAGAGTAAAATTCAATTTTTCACCCCTTCAATACTAATAAGTATGAACAAATCTGATGTCAACTGCTGCCATTGTTTGAGAAACAATTTTAACCGTCCCCAATTTGAACAGGAACATCAGTTAATTCATCGTCTGCCAATGTTATATTCCTTACCTGCATCTTTCCTTGCGGACCTTGTTGTCCTTGACTTCTTGTAGAGAACCCTTTTTTCCTTGCTTGCCAGCTGGCTTAATGAGGTGCATGGTTTTAACAACCTCATGACAGTCTTTGACCCTTTTTGCAAGGTTACCACCAAACAACAGATTTCGTGGTGGTACACTGGTCGGTTTGCACAAATTCGACAAATTCGGATTAGCACTGGCCTAATAGCGGCCCTCCCGATATTATTAATTTCAAAATGCATTACAAAGGAATCCCAGTTCGTCCTGGTGTGCTTCAACCATATTGCTTGTATCAATAACTTTCACCACTGCTGTAATACCTGCTGACGACAGGTTAAGCACTTTTTTAAAGCTTCATCTCCTGGGCCTTAGCAGGCATAACCATCTATGACCAAATTTGGTGATTAACCACCGGTACCTTCAGGAGATCACAATTAACAGGAGCTTTATAGTTTTTTGCTACTTCATCCATAGCTAGCTCCTGTAACTGGTGGGAGAGCATATACTGAATTGCTTCGGCCAATTCTACATGAATCGCCTTTCCCGCCTCTCTACGCTCAGCAAACTTCCCAGCAATGTTCGGAATTACCTCCAACCGAACTCCTTTACTGCTCTCCCCCAGCATAGAATCAGTGTCAGCAAACTGCACTGATAGAACATCCTCCTCACAGGCAGGATAGTTCTGCAGCCCTGAAACAAGTGCTGCTAGCACAAGCTCTCCATCAGCCTGGCTTGGGCACCACTCCTCCTCACGGAGCTGGTCCCTGTCGAGCATTCTTTTGTAATAAAATCTCGACGTGGGAGAGCCGTGAGCAAACGGACTCTCCTATGGAGGGTATAACCTCCAGGCCCGACTCATCTACGGGCCACAGAGACTTGCCAGTGGCCTTCCGCCCTACTGACAAGCCTCCACTGCCCCCCGGCAGTGGGTCCGCAACCACTGGCTGTGTAGCCAGCACCGGACCAGGTGTACCAGACGGGCCTCCATCCTCAACACTCTCCTGGCCACTTTTCCTTTCTACCCCCGGAGCGCCTCGCCGACACCTTCTTCACTTTCTGCAACATATCTACCAGAACTCCAAACCGTTGCAGAAAATGACCTGTGGTAAAAAATTTTAAAAACCTTACCTCCGTTTAAACTTACCGCTCGGAGGAGCGCTGCTGCTCCAACCGGCCGACTGCACCAGCGTCTGACGTCATGACGCACCAACGGCTGTACGGGCTTCTATTCACGTAGTCACTCACGTGACTCCGAAGTAAAATAAACAAATAGCTCCGTTCCCTCAATAAGTCATAACATATCCGTACTAGAACCGAGCCAATTCCAAATCAACTATATAATACCTAATTGCAGTAGATATATCCATTTCATATGTATTCAATGGAGTGTTAAGCATCAGTTTTTACCTCAATAATTATCAGCCATTGGTTGAAGGGGCTACCTAGAGCAGGCTTCTGGATCTGAGCCAAGAGCCTGTCATCCCCCTCACAACCCGGTTATAAATCGGCTTAAACCTTATTAAGATATTAAGTTATAGATGTTAGATTGTAAATCAGCCCCTTTCTACCGATCTGGTTAATGTTCATTACAATTTCTATGATAGTATTCGATGTTTTAAGTGTTAAAAGTGTTATTTCTATAACATTAGGTTATTCAGTTAAAAATTTTAAACCATGGTAATTGCTCTGTTCAGATTATATTGTAAAGCTCTGTATTCAGTGTTTATCTTTTTCCACTTCACTTGGAACCCAGTATGTCCTTGAAATAACATCCCTCGATAAGCCATCGAGTTTAAACACAGGGAGAGTTTCATCTTCTGTTGAACACAAAATTTCATGTTGAAATAGTAAAGAGGGAGAGTGTCCATATAGTACAGCTTTTCAAGTTACATATTCTCTTCCATGATGGTTAAGGCATATTTATATGCACTCTCTGGATTTGTAAACGATTTTTGCTGATCGTTGTAAGAAATGCGCATTCTCGCGGGAAAGTAGACTCCATATCTGACACCCTTCACGCCTTGGAGCGCTTGCTTTACCTTGAAGAACTGATTTCTTTTTTGGACCACTTCATAGGGGTAATCTCTAAATATTTTAAAGGTTATCTGCTCGTATTTCAGTGGTACATATTTGATAGTACTCATCACATCTTCCACGGCAGAGATGTCCCGAAATTTCACAATGATCTGACGTGTGTATTCTGAGCCTGTTTGGGATTTTTGTTTGAATCTTGGAATTCGATGTGCCCCTTCAATTTTCGGAAGGTTAGGAAGATTGAAAGCTTCTTTAATTAGATCCGCAGCAAACTCCCGAGGGTTATCTCCCTCAGCTTCCTCAGGTACTCCTACTAGCCTTAGATTAAAGCGTCTCGAACGAGTTTCCAAGTCTAGGCACTTATCCGAACATTTTGCCAGCTGTTTTGCAGTGAGGTCCTGCTGTGTCTTCATATGTGTCTTCATATCCTCGGCCATTCGTCCCATCTCTTCCTCCATCTCTTTCATTGTTTTCACATATGAGGCGACAGTCTCATGCACTGCAACAAACTTCTTATTAGTGTCTTCTTCCCCCTTGTCCATTCGCTCCAATAGTTCAACTCTCACATCTTCAATTATTTTATTTACGGTGTTGATCGAATCCTGCACAGACTCAATAACTTTCAAATTGCCCGTATTCGTATTCAGCATTAGCTTATCTATCATATCTTTCATCATTTTTTCCATGTGCATTCCGTCCACCTTTTCATCTTTCAGTTCTCTTACCGTTTGCTTTAAGTCCTCCAAGTCTTTCTCCTTATCTGCCTTATCTGCCTTAGCTCTTTTAGACATTTCGGAAGGCAGTTTTCCTTCAAGAACACCTTCAAAAGTTGATTCTCCAAGCTCTTCAGGCTCTATCTCAGTGCTGCAGTATATTTTTGAAATGCATCTCTGAGGACTCTGAGCAGAAATCGGATTCTGCATTTAAAGGGTTAAATCCAGAGTTTAATGCACAGCACTTATTGTTGACGCCATCAGCAGAGCATTTAAGGCCTATGATAACTTTTTTAATGGGTCCCGATCTCTAAATCCAGTTTTAATGCGAAAAATCGCAAATTTTCGGGAGCGAAGCTATGTGTGGCGACTGTTACCAAAACATGGCACCACCGGAAGTCCTCAGATTATTAAATGATTGTCTCTTAGGGATAAACCCCGTTTGATCCGGATGTATTAATTTACTAGCATATTTACTTAGTCTTCTAGCTAGTATTTTCGTTAATATTTTTTGATCTGTGTTTAACAATGCAATAGCTCTGTATGATCCAGGTTCTTCCACATCTTTATCTTTCTTAAGTATTAGTGTGATTGTGGATTCTGCTAGTGTTTCTTAATGAGATTATTTTTTCTTCTATTTCCTTATTTGAGATTTGTGCTCCCAATTCCTCTTGTTCCTGCAACTCTAATTTAGGAAGGTTACAATTATCCAAGAACTCTGTAACTTTGTTGGTGTCCATTATCGTTTTAGATGCATACAGATTCTCGTAAAATTGTGCAAATCTTTTATTAATATCACTCGGCAAGATCAGTATTTCCCCTTCATCTGATTTTATCTTTAAAATTGTGTGATCCTTTTCTCGTTTTTTTAACTGACGTGCCAGAAGTTTGTGGGGCTTATCCCCAAATTCAAAGTGTTCCTGTCTTGTAATTTGTAATAATCTTATGACTTTCTCTGATAATAATTTATTTAATTTGAATTTCAGTATTATTATTCTATTATGTTTGTCCGTAGTGGGATCTTTAGCATTTTCTATGTCCAGTTGTCTAATTTGTTCTTTTAACTGTCTTTGTTCGTTCTTATTTTTCTTATTTTGAAAAGCTTGATATGAAATTATCACGCCTCGAATAAATGCTTTAAAAGATTCCCATAATAGTGTAGGTGATATGTCTGGCGTGTCGTTTATTTAGAAAAAAAGGTCATTTTGCTCTTTTAAATATATACTCCCTTGTGGGTCTTTTAAAATTTGAGGATTGTACCTACAATATGTTTTGTTCTTAGTCATTCCTTCCATTTTTAGAAAAAAAGTTATTGGGGAATGATCTGAGATCGTATATGTGTGGTATTTTGGTTTAGAAGTGTGGTGTATTAGTTTTGTATCCACCAAGAAATAATCTATTTGTGAATATGTCTTGTGTACCATAGAATAGAACAAGTAATCCCTGCCGGTCGGATTTGTAATCCTCCAGACATCTGTTATGTTTGTGTTTTTTATATATGTGTTTAGAAGTTCGCTAGTTTTGGATTTTGTAATACCTCTTTGTTTTTGATTGGATTTATCTAAGTAAGTGTCTAAAACACAGTTAAAGTCTCCGTCGATTATGACATTTTGGTAGTTATATTCTGCAATTATGTTCAAGATTTTATTGAAAAAGTGCGGGTTGTCAAAGTTGGGCGCATATATGTTTACCAAGGTAATATGGGCAGCGTGGATCTCCCCGGTAACTATCAAACATCTCCCGTCCTTATCTGTTAAGGTAGTTTTGGGTTTAAATGGAATGCCTTTGCGAATAATAATAGACGTTCCTCTAGATTTCGACGGGTATGACGAGTGAAAAGTTTGTCCTATCCAGTTCGCCCTCAATCTAGCTTGGTCTTGAAGTTTAAGATGGGTCTCTTGTAAGAAAGCAATATCCTTGTTGTATGCTTTCAGCTGAGCTAACATCATACCCCTTTTAATGCGTTCGTTAACACCCCTAATGTTCCAACTACAAAATTAGATTCCTCCCAGTATATTTTGGTTATTGTCTTGCATTTTGAATAGATGTAATACCTGTGTGTCTTGCGGTGCATTCGTACCTCAGGTCTTTAGATATAGGGGGATCATTTTCACTATGAAGTTCAGTTAGTAGATTCCCTTTGCAATAGTCCTTGAATAAAAAAAACACACATGTGACTAAATGTGAAAATGATTTAAAAAGCAAATACAAGTGAGAATACAGTGTCCGAACTTGTCGGCACTGTAACAAGTAACCCACCTGTAGGTGGGAAAAAGCATTTTATTGATTCCCGTTGTCGATATAAAACAAAGAAATAGCTCCGCTCCCTCGATTAATCATAATGTACTGGAACAGGACCGGTTTCAAAATCAAATGTATAGTACCCATTTACAGTATATATGTCCATTTCCTTTCCGGTGGCGCCATGTTATCTTAACAGACGCTGCAAATAGCTCCACTCCCTAAAATTCACGATTTTTCGCGTTAAAACCGGGTCTACAGGTCAGGACTGATTAAAAAAACTTACCAGAGCCTCTGGATGTCATGCTGATGACATCATCAGTAAGCGCTGTGAATTTAACGGAGGCTTAAAGCACTTTAAATGAAAATTTCTTCCCCTGGTGAGAGCACTCAGAGAACAGTTACAAAACACTCCTGGAGAAGCCAGACGAAGCCTGAAGAACTTATTTTTGAAGTGGCTTCTGAAGAAAAGGTGCTTTTCAATATGGCTTCAAGATCTAAAACAGATTTGGTCAAGGACAAAGAATTTGAAGAATTAAAGCTTTCTGTAAGTGAACTGAAAGATGTAAATGCGGATGGAAAAAAGATGGAACAGATGATGGGAGTGATGATGGAAAAGATAGAAAAGCTGACGCTAAATATGACTGCTTGTAATCAGCTTGTTATTGAGTCTGTGAAGGACTTTATTGGCACTATTAATAAACGATTGACAATGTGAGAGATGAACTATCGGAGAGAATTGATAAGGGTGAAGAAACACCACAAAGAGGTTCGACACTGTGCTGGACACTGTACCAACTTGTATGTTAACAATGCACAAGATGGACGATGAGATGGCAAGAATGGTGGAGGAGATGAAGAAGGTGAGGTCAGAACAAGACCTTGCTACACGACGGATGGCGACTCAGCTGGCTAAAGTTTCAGACAAATGTCTGGATCTCGAGGCTCGTTCGAGACGTCATAACCTAAGATTAGTTTGTGTACCAGAGGTAGCCGAGAGAGATAACATTAGTGAGTTTGCTGTGGGATTAATTAAAGAAGCTCTTAAGATCCCTAACCTACCAAAAATTGAAGCAGCACACCGGGTTCCTAGATTCAACACACAAATCTCAGGATGGCTCAGAACGTACACGACAGATTATTGTGAAATTCCGGGACATTGCTGACATGGAAGAGGTTATGAGGAATATCAAATACGGTGTGCCTCTGATTTTAAAATCTTCAAGTAGCTTTATAACCGGGGCGTGAGGGGCAGAGACGGGCTCCTGGCTCAGTTCCTGGAGCCAGAAATAGGTTAACCCCTTCAACCAACAGTTGATGATTTCTGAGGTTAAAATATACGCTTAACACTTAGTAGATAAAAATGATAGTTATATCCGGAAATACCGAGGCATCTATCTATCTACACATAACTAAATCTCTGATCTTGCGCTCTTCTGGTTTGCGCAATTTTTCTATTTGCTCAAAAATGGTACGCAATAACGGCCGTTCACCTGTGCTGCTAGTGCAACAAGTTTTGTTCTGATCGGTGACATATTGTAAAAGTTAACGAGGTTTTAAAATATTATTGAAGAATTATAGACAATAGATCATAAATATATCTCCATTGAAGAATATCTTGTTTAATATTCCACTCAATCAGTTTATGTCTCTCATTTTTTTTCTTATCTTTTTCCCTTTTTTATTTCCTACTGCTATAAAATAAAAAAGAAAATTATAGTACAAATAAGATTGATTGTTAATTTTAAAAATATTAAGAATGTATGTGACGTTAATATTTTCTTTTGCTTTAATTGGATTTTATATTTCTTCTTAATATGTAATTACTTCTTACAAAAAAAAAGAAAACACAAAAAAAATTTAAAAGTGCGCATGCGCAGATTGATCTCCTGTCCTGCCAGGCAGCGCCACATGGATTGGTCTCTTCTCCTGTCACTCCCCGGGACGGTCCTACGCCATCACGTCTTTATTGGAGCTGAGGATGGTCGGTGGAGGCCCCTACCCCTCTGGTCCCCCTCGCTGCCTCCTGCCACCTTCCCCATGATACGCCCCTCTCCCCGTGGCTCTTCCCTGTCTTTTCTCTGAGCTCTCTCCCCTCCCCCACCCATACACCTCTCTCCCCCCCACAACCCCCATGCCCACATCCCCCCTCCCCTCACAACCCTCCCCCACCCATACACCCCCCTCCCCAGCCCCCACACCCCCCCTTCACACTCTGATCCCCTCCCCCCACAACCACCCCTGCCACACACCCCCCTCCACCCACAACCTCCCCCGCCCACATCCCCCTTACCAACACACCCCTCTCCCCTACACACACCCCCCTCCCCTACACACACACACACACCCTCGCACATGCCCCTCTCCCTTCTTTCCGCTACCTCCCCCTCACCCTCCCTCCCTCCATCACCCTCTCCCTCCAGCTCCACAGCACTCGCTGCCCCCGTCCCTCCCCCCCTCTCCAGCTCCACAATGCTCACTGCCCGGCTTCATTCTGGTCACCACTAATTTTTCAACATGTTGAAAAATTTGCGGCGGCCATAATGAGGCCGCGACTAGTTCCCAGAATGCGGGAACTTCTCACGACCATGAAGGCGACTCCCCGGCAACCACCGGCGAACATGTAGCAACAATGTGGGAACTGCAGAGTGTCCTGCAGTCGCCTACGTGGGACAGGACCATAAGTATCTAGGATTCCACTATGAGAAATGAATCGAAAGTACAATGGAAAATGAAGGCACATTGGATGAGGAGCTTAATGTTTAACTACTGATTAACTCATAGTCTTTGTCCCTTCTCAAAAGACCTGAAAGTAAAACAGGCAAGGTTTTGCAATTGGGAGACATTTCTTCTACAAGATAAATACTTTGCTCTTTGCATTCAAAGATATATGAGATTTCATGTATCCTGATTTAACTTAACATGAAATAGAATTTCAAAACCAATCTCAGCTGCAGGAAAAGCAAAACCAACATTTCAAGCCCATCATCAGTTTTTAACCTGAAACGGTAACCATTTCTCTTTCCAATTTCAGATTTGTTTCTATTTCAGATTTCCAGAGACTGCAATTTTTGGACACTTGTCTTTTTCTCCACGCAACAAAATACCCAACATATCTCTCATATCTCACAACTCTTAATCATGTACTGTCGGAAATAAAACATCCTGGCAAGGAACTTGCATTACTCCATATCTGACTTTTTAAAGACTATTTATTAAATTTTAGCCTAAAATTAATCGCTACATATACTTAGCTTTTAAAGGAATACAAAATTGCAAAATTGTTCAATGCATGCAAGGAGGACAAACACATGACCACAACATCTATCATTGTTTGACCCTATGGTTTCAACATTAGTGCATGCTTATGTTTGAGTGAGTTAGTATAAATCATGAGCAGGCAAGCAGGTTCACTCATATGACACTTACGAATAACCTTTTTGGTGATTATCTTTGTCAGGGAGTCCTTTAAAGCAGATGTCAACAGCATTGAATGAGCTGCTGTAATGAAAACAAAATAGCCTGTGTTTTGGGTGAGCTCTTCTATATTTTTGTGGAGAGTCCTGATTGCTTAAGTTAAAATCAATGCAGCCACATTTTCTACATTATCCACGAAGGAACAAGGTGTCAACTTCCCTGCCTTCCTCACCACTCTTCCAAACAATTCACTTTAATCTCACCAATAAATTACAGTTGAGGTTGCAGTTGATGACTGTCACTTCATGAAATCCATGCATGAGATCAAGAAGCACTGGTTCATTCACAATGGGGCCTGGTACATCTGACATTATGCCTTGTTAATTTTTGTGACTAGAACAGATCATGAATCACATTTTAATAGTAAATTAATCCTTATGCCGTGAAATCCACAGATTTTTGTGGATATTTTCACGTGCAAATGAATTTCTATTTCTATCTCTTCAATAAAGTAGACTTCAACTAGCTAAATTGTAGAACATACATCTTCATTTTACTTTGAATGGTAAATCAAAGATGTTCCAGTGAGAACTAGGCACGGGTATATTCCTTTAATTAGCTGCTAATAGATTCACTGACTTGGAGAAGCAAAATTCTTAAATGTCAAAACTGAAGCATCCATCAAGCAAAAATGTAATTTAAAATTGCTGTCTCATGAATAGATTAAAATTTACATGTTAGTATTCCAAAGTGCTAAGGATTTTTTATATTTTGTTTGGTTTACCACTTGTAAGAATTGTTCTTTCCTCAAAAATGGATGCCAGCGATAAACAATGTGATTTTAGCTCTTTGCTGTAATTTAAAACTAATTAGAAGCTTTAAACTGATATAACAGCAAACTCTGAAGATAGGCAAAAAGCTGGAGGAACTTAGCTGGACAGATAGCATCTCGGGAGAGAAGGAATGGGTGACTTTTCCAGTTGAGACTCTTCTTACTTGATGTCATGCCAGCAGTTAGAATTATAGAGGTCTGGAGAGGGTAGAAGGCTGTTCTGGAGAGTTCAAGAGGAGGGGAACTGGTGGAGACGGGAGAAGGGGTCATCACTGGGTGGCGAGGTGGCACGGAGATTGCTGTCAAAACATGGGGTGGAACACAATTTCTTGGCAACTGCACGCCACAGGTGCGCACACACGCATGCGCACACACATGAGGATTCGGCCGTGGGCCCTATGGCCGGTAACATCGGCAACTGACCTGATTGGTGACCGACTCCGAACTCCGGCAACAGCAGCTTCGTCCGCCCCGAATCGTGGGGCTTCAATCGGCCCATTTGCGGGGCCTTTCATTGCCCGGCGGGGGCTTCAACATCGGGAGCCTCAATCGCCTCGACGCAGCAATTTGACCGCGGGGCGGTGGAAGATCCAGAGGTCGATTTTAAGCTGCACCGGGCGGGCCGATTCAAACTCCGCTCTGATCTTTGCTCCACCAGGACGTCTCCCTCCTCCAATCACCGCGCAGAATCCACAGTCCCACCCCCCCTACTTCCACCTCTGACTGACACCTCCCTCCTCCAATCATCGCGCTGAATCAACATGCCCCCCCCCCACCCACTGCCTGCTGACTGATGTCTCTCTCATCCAATCGGCGCCCTCGATTATCAGTCCCACCCCCACTGTTTTGCGGAGAGCGGAGAGTTTTAGTAGCTTTTTTTTAAACGGTGTTTTAAAATCCGGATTGCAAAAAATGGGGGGGGGGGGGGGGGGGGACATGTCCCCCGTCCCCCCGTGGGATTTCCGCGCTGCAAAAAGGCACAGAGGTGGAGGAATACAAGCTCCACATTGTGGCAGACCTGGAACCCGTTGAGGTGGGGTCAGAGGAGAATGAAGGTGAGGCCTCTGTTGAGGACAACCCTTTCCATATCAGAAAGGTCAGGGGGGATGGGGGCCAGAGGCAGGCCAGGGAGTGGACAAAGATAGTGCCGGAGGCGTGATCTGGTGGTGGGGATTGTGGGTGTTCAGGGAGGAGGGGGGTGTGAGGACTATTGTATGGGTGGGGTGTGGTCAGAGTAACCTTTTTAAAAGAGGGGGGAGGGGAAGACCCATCACTACTGAGGTTCTCTGTAGGAGGGGGAGAGCCGTAGGACCCAGCAGAGTCAGACCATGTGGTGTTGGTGTCTGCATTGTGGAGGCTGTGGGCCTGGAACTCTGTTGAGGCAACGGCTCCGAACCGCTGGTAGGCGGTGGAGAAGCAAAGGTTGGCGGAGTCATTGGTGGAGGCCCGTGGAGGGCTGGACTAGAGATACGGGTCGGAGCTGCAGCATTGGTGGTCCCGGGGAATCAGTGAAGGTCTGTGACAGCAGCGGTGGCCCTGAGGAGGTGGTGAGACTTAACGACAATAGCTGTGGCCGCAGGGAGATGGTGAGAGTCGGCGGCTGCAGCAGTTTCAGTAGTCTGGGCCTAGGTTCGGCCGGGAAAGCCGTGAGCATCGGCGAGGCGGTGGATTTCGGTGCTGCTCCTCGTGGCGGTAATCTCAGCCTCATGGTGTTTGGGAAGTTTGTATATTCTCTTCTGTCTTTCCTTTCTGAGCTATTTATTTTAATACAATACATATTTACTCTCAGAATCAAGCAGAATGAGGTGATGTGATGGGTTGGTGGAAAATCCTTTACTGTTGATCTCATCAGTTCTAAACAATTCAAAGGCCAATAATTACTTGGATCATACCTTTGAGCTACTGAAAGAAAACACCCAATGTTGGGTCAACTACAATATCGACAAATAGCATGACATATCAGTATAATGATTAGCAAGTGTTGCATTCTAGGCAATTGAAGGAGCACCAAAAGTTGTGTTACAAATCAGGCCCAGGGGCATAAAAAAAGGAAAACAATAAAAATCTCCCAGCTTGTGCCAAAGGCAGAAAATATGCCTGGGACAGTTTGGAATTTTTCCCTTCAGGTTTTAAGGATATTTTGTTTAAAAAGTATTTAAAGACAGAATTCAAAATATGTACTTTCTGTCATTCGGTGTTTATTAAGAGAGCATTCCATTTTATCTAATATAGTTGGAAAAAAAGTATCCTGACAATTTTGAAATAATTTCCATTGCCAATGGACTAACCATGTATAAATCTGTAATGGATAATTGGCTTAAACATATCAATGATTTTAAATTGGACCACTACCAGCAATGCTCCTTAATTGTTTTTAACAGTGTTTACTATTGCTTACCCGAGACATTCCCTAAAGATATTACTTCTGCACAATTGTAGCTTGCAAAGCAAACAATCATGGTAAATGACAGGACACAATGGCGAAAAGGTTTAATACTAGAAGAGCTCCATGAATTCAGAAGCATAAAGCAACTCGAGGCCATGCTGGAATTCTGCCAAGTCTCATCGAGCTCTTTGTGAGACTCCAAGGTTGCCTTTTCCTGAATGCTTTGGGACTAAACTTACATTGCCTGTTCAAACATTATTATTCCAGAATGAGCTGATAAGACTTACAGGCCCGTGATACCAGTTTATTTTTCTCTTGTTCTTGATTATTGTATTAAAATGTTGGGTGGATAGGCGCTTACTGTGCTCAACAATCACAAAACAGAATGTTTCATGTAGAAGCACAAACTCTGCTAATTATTTGGAATGCTAAATATATTTAATATTGTAGAGATCAACCCAAATCATTCTTGACCATGAATATCAATAACACCTAAAGTCAGGGCAGTTTTGTAATCTCTGATCATAGAATCATTAAGTTATCCAGCATAGAAATAAGCCCTTTGGCCCAACTTGGTCATAGTGACCAAGATGCCCCATCTAAGCTAGTCATGACTCAGTGTTATCAGTAGTTTGTCCATGTTTAGCCCATATCCCTCTAAACCTTTTCTATACTTGCAAGAGAGAGCTGGATAGGACTCTTAAAGATAGCGGAGTGAGGGGATATGGGGAGAAGGCAGGAATGAGGTACTGATTGGGGATGATCAGCCATGATCACATTGAATGGTGGTGCTGGCTCAAAGGGCCAAATGGCCTACTCCTGCACCTATTGACTATTGTCAATTGTCTATTGTCTATCTGTGTACCTGTCCAAGTATCTTTTAATGGCTGATGGCTTTTAATGATCCTCATGGTTGTCGCAGCAGGAAACTCTCCATGATAGACTATCAATCTCATACAGTGTCAAAGGTTACATTCTTCTGTAAAATAACTCTATAATGATTAAGGCAAAAAGTTAACGAAAAGGCCCACTGTAAAGTATTAATTCAAAGTGGAACAAAATATCAAACACTTCTCAATGTAAGTACATATGAAAATAGTTACAATTTGTCAACTGCATCTAATGTCTAACAATTTTCCTCTTTGGATCATCTAATACTTGTGATAAGTAACATTTCAGCAAAAATGTAATCCAAATAGAGCATACAAGCTACAATGCTAAATGCACAGACACAAAACATGTTCAACACCCTGCATGACCCAAAATAATGGCCAAAGAAATAATGGCCAAAGCATCCCTGACTTGGATCCTGTGTTCTTTCATGTGGATGCAATGTGAAAGAGCATTGTCCCACGTGGGCAGCAGAGTCAACCATCTGCACGCTAATTGACAATTGACATCTGTCTATCTATCCATACATAATTAAAGCTCTGATCTTGTTATCTTCCGGTTTGCGCGGTCTTTCTATTAGCGCAAAAACTGTACTGGATAGCGCTACGATTGTTCTCCGGTGCTACAATGCACCAAATTTCATTCCGATCGGTGATCTAATGTAAAACTTAGCGAGGTTGAAATATCCTAAAAACCATGCGTGCGCAGATCGCTCTCCTCTCCTGCCAGTCAACGCCGCGTGGATTGGCCTTTTCTCCTGTCACTCCGTGGGACAGTCCGCCCCTTCCGGCGCCATCGCATCTTTACTGGAGCTGAGGATGGCCGGTGAAGATTTCCAATCGACCACAATTTTTGGAGTTACTGGAAGCGGCTCGGCCCAATCCAACCCAGTGCAGCCCGTCCCAGCCCAGTGCTGAGTCGGATAAGTTGCAGATGTGTAGCCAAATGGAAAGCGAAGACTCTGATCCAGCCAGAGGAGAACATCCAGTGCCCAGCGCCCGCTGTGAGTCCCCATTGAACCGTCAGCTCCAGCCCGTTCCCCTCTGATCCCCTTGCTGGCTCCTGCCCCCCTCCCTCGTGATACCCCCCTCTCCCCCACAACTACCATCTTTACTCCGAACTCTCTCGACCCCTGCCCACACCCCCCTCCCAACCACAACCCACCCACAACTCCTCCTCCCACCCCCACACAACATATCCTCTCTCCCCACAATCCCTTGCTGTAGGATGTTCACTGGCCTCCGACAGCCCCCTCCTGAAGCTGTGCCTGCCCCCACAACTGCCCCCCACCCACACGCACCACTCTCCAGTGGGAGGGGGAGTGTCCTGCAGTGGGTGATAGGAACGGCTTCAGGTGGGGGCAGTAGGACACGGCAGCGCTCTCCCCCTCTCCACCGGCCCCCGACTGGCCCCGCCTGAACCTGTCCCCCTCCAATGGAAGTATTGTCCATTATTATCACCTTGTGGGGGTCAAGGAAAGAGCATTCACATTGCGGCCCTGTTTCCATTAATCTTTCCACCACCCCACACCAGAAGCGTAAGAAGCAACAAGACAGACACCATTGTATGCAGATGCCGACAAGTGTGTTCTGGCGGATACAACTTCTAATCTTGTGTGTGGACTCAATAAGAAGATCACCTTGTAAGAACGTTCTGACAGCGTCATTGTGTTATAGTGGTGGCAAGATATGAACTAAACTATGGTATTAACAGTAAATATTAATTTTAATTGAAAAGGGGACATGCTCAATAAAAACAATGAAGACATTATTAAACAAATAGATCTCTTCAGAATTAAGGTTACAAATAGTGATTACAAAAAAGGAGTAATTTAGTGTGACATGGACATGTCTCTGGTGAACATGGACATGTGACGTTTCGGGTCAGGACCCTTCTTCAGACTGATTGTGAAAGGGGGCGTGGGGGAAGAAAGCTGGAAGAGAGGAGGGCAGGACAAAGCATGGCAAGTAATAGGCGGATACAGATGAGAGGGAATTTTGATAGGCAGATGGTTGAACAAATGCCAGAGATGAAAAGACAGAAGGTATAAGAAACAAATGATTGAAGAGTGGTGAATTGTGCTGCTGGATGAAAGAATGTAGGTGGAAGGGGGGAGGGAAGGGGAGAAATAGGTGCAAGGAGTAATCCAAGGCGTTGGGAAGGGAGTAGTCTTTTTGGAAGGTGAAAAGACATGTGGTGGGAAAATGTGACTGGAGGTGGGATCACATTTGAGGTGATGGAAATGATAGAGAATATTGTGTTGGAAGTGGCGGCTGGTGGGGTGAAAGGTGAGGATGAGGTGAACTCTGTCCTTGTTTCATCTAGGGGGAAATGGAGTGAGAGCAGAACTATGGGACACAGGGGAGATGCAGGTGAAGGATCCATCTATAACAGCAGGGGAAATCCACATTTATTTAAGAAAGATGACATCTCAGATGGCTTACAATGGAAACTGTCAGCTTAGGAGCAGATGCGGCAGAGATGTTTAGTATAGTTTATTTTATTTGATTGCCACATGTACCAAGGTACAGTGAAAAGCTTTGTTATGTGCTATCCAGTCACCAGAAAGACAATACATGATTACAATTTACCCATTTACAGTGCATAGATGCATGATAAGGAAATAACGTTTAGCACAATGTAAAGCCAGCAAATTCCAATCAGTGCAAGGGTCATGGAGAAATTGCAAGAGGAATGATGGGAGGACGTGTAGTCCAGATAAATGTGGGAATCGACAGGTTTGTATTATTCTAGATAACTGTGGGAATTGATATACATTACAAATAATGGTATCACTATTCAGTAAATCTAGCATTAAAGTAACAAGCATAAGTGCAGTATGATTGAATAATTCAAAACATTTACATTTAAGAAATGGGATAGACAAAGAATGGCAGATTAAAGTCTCTTGCCCAAATAAAAGTTTTATATACTAATGCCTTTTGTACAAAAAAAGCACATTAAATTAGGCTTAGGCTGCACACAAAATTCATGCTGGCAGCTCATTATCTTGACCTCAGCAGGCAACCAATGTTACATTTCACTGAGATCAAGTGCACGGCTTCTTCTTGAGAAACATTTTTGTAGTCTTTCCCTCAGGGTATGCACTGAGTGGTGTGTTGCTTTATGTTCTCCCCTCAGGCTATGGATTGTGTTAAGGAGTAACTGGTCACAGTGAGATGACACATAGTTGATGTAGGAACTATTGATATAAAAAGAACCAGTATTCAATCAATTTGCAAATATCATTTTCAAATGCTAATTGGTTTTAAAATTACCAGGTACAATTGTATAAACAATATATTGAAAAGGCAGGCTGCAGGTTCACAGTCAGAGGCCAGACGTTTGGCCGTCTTAGTTCAGTTTAGTTTAGTTTAGAGATATAGCATGGAAATAGGCCCTACGGTCCACCGAGTCCATGCCGACCAGCGATCCCTGCACATTAACGCTAACCTACACACAATTTGCATATACACCAAGCCAATTAACCTACATACCTGTACATCTTTGGAATCTGGGAGGAAATCGAAGATCACAGAGAAAACCCACACAGGTCACGGGGAGAACGTACAAACTCCGTACAGACAGCAGCCATAGTCGGGATCGAACCCGGGTCTCCGGCACTGCAAGTGCTGTAAGGCAGCAAGTCTACTGCTGTGCCACCTTGGCCGAGCTTGCATGCTGCAGTGGCTCAAGTGACAGCAATGCATCACTCCCACATGAACAGTGCTTTCCACACATGCTTAGAAAGGGAGAACCTTAATACACCTTCTCTGGCTCCCATAGTCCATGACCACACCTTAATCTCAGTCACTAGGCTGATGTCAGGGGACCTTTGAGGGTGAATGCTTGGAAAGCATCTGGCCCTAATTGTGAATCACATTGCCAACCTCGGACTGAACTAACAGCAGCTGTGACAGCCATTCAAACATGTGGCCAGTGCAACACAGTGAGACTGACAGCCATGCCTCTACCTGAGGCCAAGACTGAGTGGCTCGGTCAAGCCTGAGGCATTGGTGCCTCTTCCTGCCCACAGACAACGAGGGGAACCCACACACAGTGACAGACTGAGCCGTCAGGATAATCCAGAGAATGCCAGTGTCGTCTCTTCAAGCCCAAAGCTGAGCTGCCAGAACAATCCTGAGATTGCCAGGATAAAGCTGAGATTGCCAGCATCTCTTCTCGAGGCAAGGGTGAACTGCAGAAAGAAGCCTGAGATCGCCATTCCTTCTCCGTCGAAGACCAGGGCTGAGTTGCTGAGTTGATCATCAGTGTCACCCCACAAGTGCCCTATTGGTGAGTATTCACGTACTTTTTTACCACTGTAAGTAAAATGTATATGTGCATGCACCCTACTGCATGTGTCACTGATGATCATGGTGTCATCCCCGACTCCACAGTTTGGAGAAGATGCAACTGCATTGAAATTAATGACTTCATGGTGATCTGGACAATCATACATTGGGTCAAGATTACGCAGACGATAAGTGCAAAGGGAGCCATCATCCTCTAAGTGCATCTTTTTCAAAACTCTTCTCCTACATTTAACCAACCAGAAATCATCCAGGTATATACCTCTAAGACAGTTTATGGCTCCTTTGAACAGAACTGGTAAGGAGTGCAGAGGGTTATATTCCAGCTCTGAAACACTTCTGATCAAGTACAACATTGAATTCCAGTTCGACAACAATGGTAAGAAATCAGATTTCCTCAAGGGCTATGGTCACCTTCTGTATACTTTGTTGAAGAAAGAACTGCAGATGCTGGAAAAAGCAAAGGTAGACAAAAGTGCTGGAGAAACTCAGCAGGTGACCGACTGACCCGCTGACTGATTCTACGGACCAACATCTACTACAAACCCACTGACTCCCATGGCTATCTGGACTACACTTCTTCCAACCCTGCTTCCTGTAACGACTCTATCCCCTACTCCCAATTCCTCCATCTACGCCGCATCTGCACCCAGGATGAGGTGTTCCACACCAGGGGATCGGAGATGTCCTAATTCTTTAGGAAAACAGGGTTTCTCCTCTTCGACTATAGATGATGCTCTCACCAGGGTCTCTTCTATATCCTGTAGATCCGCTCTCACTCCCCATCCCACCACTCGTATCAAGGACAGAGTCCATAATGGTCCATTGTCGGCTGTGAAGAGGTGATAAGCTAGAAGGTGAAAAGGACTCCACCTTTCCGTAATCATTATTGCTGGCATTGATTAGTTCTTTTCATACCTTTCATTCATTTGTTCTATGTACCTTTTCATATCATTTGTTTCGATACGATAGAACTTTATTTATCCCAGGAGGGAAATTGATCTGCCAACAGTCATAAAACACAATAACACAAAATACATGAAACATAAAATTACAGTGACAATTAAAGTGAAATTAAAGTTGCCTCTTCCCCGACTCAGTCTAAAGAAGGGTCTTGACCTGAAATGTCATCCATTCCTTCTATCCGGAGATGCTCCCGGTCCTGCTGAGTTATTCCAGCATTTTGTGTCTATCTTCAGCGTAAACCAGTATTTGCAGTTCCTTCCTACACGTTACTGTATGAGCAGGAATGTCCATTGATGATTGCCAATACTTTTGAGAGCCCCGCACACTCCAGTCAAATGCCAAATCTCGGGGTGACTATCAGAGTCGCATTCATCAAAACTGGACATTCTTCACTATGCCAGAGCTTTTCTTGACTTCTGCAATGCAGCAGTGGCACACGTGACAAATCTCAGCAGAGGTATTCAGTGAAGATGTTGAAGTGAGATTTCTGAGAGTGATGGTGACCCTGAATTCCACTTGACAACAGCTTCTTGTGTTCATTTGACAGGCATTTTTATTGGAACAATGTGGAGATGGACTACAATAAATCAGTAAATTCTGTTGTCGATCAACAACAGAATTCAGTCATCAGAGAAATTCAAGAGAATTTACCTTAATACAAAACCAGCACACACTGTTTTGTGGAAAGAATTATTCTTACAAACTGAAATAGCTGTAACTCACAAAACATGCATTTGTGAAAAACTAAAGGAAACAACATAAAATAAATCCAATAAATTCAAAGAAAAAACAGATTTAAAAAGGCTGTAAAAAAGGAATACACAATGGAACAAGCGAGGAATAGTTGTCTAGAAATCCATCAAAGCCTATTAATATTGAATGGGCCATCCAGTACACTGCCTCCAAAATGCAGTCATTGACTTCAATAGAACAGATGTTCAGAGGCATAGTATTGCCGCAGTTTAATAGTAAGATTAAATGAGAACTTACCAGTTTGAAGTTTGATCTTTATTTTATGAGGAGTTACGATGAGGGATTACGTGAAGAAGCCCGGCAGAGCGCCTGCGCGTCATACTTCAAAGCAGCGGCGTGAAATCACAGTAACTACAGTCGAAGTGATATAGTAAGACTCAGAAGACTACAACTACCAGATGATCTTTGCGATTATAAGGGTCGGGAGCGGAGGGCACGTAATCCCTCATCGTAACTGATAAGTTCTTCTTTAATCTTACTATTTTACTTCGGAGTCATGCAGGGGAAATTACAAAGGAGAACTCAAACATAACCCAAAACAGCATGCCCAAATCCTTGCATTGCGAGGACA
Organism: Okamejei kenojei; assembly: GCA_035221665.1. Lineage (NCBI taxonomy): Eukaryota > Metazoa > Chordata > Chondrichthyes > Rajiformes > Rajidae > Okamejei > Okamejei kenojei. The sequence goes on from CM069143.1 coordinate 12,652,774, forward strand.
GGTTTATCATAAATCGTGAAAAAGGTTCCTTCACTGGACCATCCTGCGGTGAGGATTTGGTCTAAAGGGACGTCCTGCGCCTTGTCTGCATACGTTGACGCCACCCTGGTGGAGTGATTTAAACACATCAGTGTCTACTCCAGCATAATGCAAACCTGTTTCGGCCATCTAGACATAGTTTGTGCTGACACCTTTGTATGAGGTTTTATGTGGCTGATGAGCATCGCTGTTTCAAAGCCTCTTAGACTCTTGATGACCTTGATATATTGGCTCAGGTGCATAACTACACATAGTCCTAGGTCAATGGGTATATTTTAAGGTTATTTTGGTTCCAGCCATCCCTGGCCTGCTCTGTTTGATTAGCTCATATGCATAAAATGTAATATTATTTACAGAAGAATACTTGCTGTCCAGTCGTAACTTTTGCATTATCTGGACCCATTGCGCTGCCACTAACACCATGAACATGACTACTTTGAGTGTTAACTTCTGGAAAGGCAGAGATGTAATTGGAGCCCATTGCCAAAGCAGTGTGTGAACTATGCTCACATCCCAGATTTCCGAATATCTAGGTCTGGGAGGGTTTTGTTAAAATACCTCTTATGAATCGGGCCACCAATAGATGAGATCCGACAGAGTGTTGTCTGGACCCTTGCCCTAAATAGGAAGATAAAGCACTTGGAGCACTATAAATGGCACTATAGCTTAACTGCTTGTCAAAATGCAATGTAGCAAGGAACTGCAATACATCCGGTATGCCTGCAACATGATAAGATATCTTTGACTGTAAACAGAACATCTCCCATTTCTTAATATGAGATACATATCATTTTTTAGTACTATCTCTCCAGGCCACCATAATCACATTGACGGTCCTACTGGATTGTCCGAGTCCCTGGAACAGTCTGGTCAGAAGATACAAATCACCTGATTAATACGATCATGTAAAGGGGAACTCTCCTCCAGTCCCAGGGTGAACCAAGTTGCTGCATTTGGGGATAGCCATGAATGGCTGTGTCATCAGTCTCAGAACCAATGAGAACCATGGCTGTGTGGACCAGTTGGGAACTACCAAATGCCTAAAGCGTAGTCGTGCTCTATTTTGGTAAGACATTGACTGATGAGGCAGAATGGGGAAAAAGGCATAAGAACATACGTCCCCAATGTAGCTAGAATGCATCCTCCGCTACTGCCCCTGGATCCGGTTCCCATGAGACGTATTTAGGTAACTGGTGATTTAACTTTGTTGCAACAGATCTATGTCTGGCAATCCATACCGGATGACAATCATTTTGAAATTTTTGGAATCAGCATCCATTCTGTTATTGAATTTACGTGACCTAGTGTATGCTACTTTCACGTTATCTCTACTTGGTAGGTAGATATCTGAGACCGAGATGTTTCTCGTAATGCACCAGTGCCAGATGAGGTTAGCCATATTGTCACAGAATAATGATGTAATTCCACCCATGTGATTGATATGCAACAGCTGTGGTATTGTCATTCTGAAGCTGCACATGCAAATCATGCATTGTTGAGCAGAATGCTTTAGGCCATAGAATGCACCCAGCAATTCTACGTAGTTTATCCCATGCCTCTGCAGGATTAATACCTCTTCCACATTCCATCTGCCGCCACAGCTAGACTCGGTATCAGTGGCTCCCCTTCCCGAAGCACTCACATCAGTTTGTAAACTGAAGGTTATTGAGTCAGAATGTCTTTAGTACATCATGAGACATTAGTTACAGTGACATTAGTTACAGTTTTGGCCGTAGGCAAAGTACTGACATGTTAGTTAAATCAATGATGAACCCCAAATAGCCAATCATTCTAGATGGCATTAATTTGGATGTAATTAGATGGGTGAGGAACCTAACCACTCAACAGGTGTTTGGTAGCTGAATATTATGCATCTTTCAGATCTATGGTTGCCATATAACACCCTTTTGATACCAGTTGCTTAGCAGTACTGAAAGTTTCCATTTTAAAAATGTTTATACTGGACCTAAGAGTTAAGTCTGGTTAGGTCCAGAATGACTCGACACCCACCATCGTTCTTTTGCCTGGGGAATTATGGATACAAATTGTTGAGGCTGATATGCCGTCCTTTCAATTACATCCTTTAGAGCGATGCTCAGTTAACAGGTGTTTGATATCTCTTGCGAAGTTTCCTCCATTATGGAGTCCTGGAGCTGGTGAGAGGCCATATAATCAAATTGCTGGACAGATTGTCATTCATGGCTTCACCAGTTCCTGCCGGTATAGCAAATTGCTGGCCACATCCGGCACACCTGGAGCATAGCTCATGTGTTTTGGTGTATGCACATAAGCAGTGACACCAAACTTCAGGGTCGGATTCATACTGCCCTGGCTTCTCCCGGCTCATGCTCACGGGAGGTAACATGCAGCCCTGAACAAGGTGCTGCTGTTAAGGGTCCCCATGCAGACTCGTAGGCATATTATCCTTCATATGTGTACAGCTCTATTGCTATATGGACCTCTGCTAGAGGTTGCTGCTGAAAGCTGCTGGGGACCCTGGGGTATAAACCCCGGCTGGAACACCTCCTGGTTGTTATCATTTTAGCTATGAGGTGTTCCACATTGTCCAGACGTCCCCAATACTTATTTTTTGGAAGGGGGAAAGTCTTTCAGGCCTCAATCATTAGAGTTGACAGGCCTGGACAATTTACTCTTGGCCTGCCTCCCAACAGGAGTGGCCACAGTGCTTTAAAGCACCGGAGTTGCTGCCGCCGGCTGAACTGCTGGCGGTTCTAAAGTCGGCGTCTCAAAAGCTGGCATCATCCGCTGACCGCAGCTACGAGTTCATCATGAGGAATTTCATCATCGAGAGAACAAGCAAGGCTGGCAGAACTCCATCCGCCACAACCTCACCTCAATAAGTGTTTCGTCAAAGTGCCTCGGCATTACAACGACCCTGGCAAGGGTAATTACTGGATGCTGGACCCGTCCAGCGACGACGTGTTCATCGGCGGGACGACGGGCAAACTTCGCCAGAGGCCGGTCATGTCCCGGAGCAAATTGGCTTGCAGGAGGGGACTTCGCCTTTCTACGTCAGGACTGGGCTTGGTGGAACGCAGCAACCCCTTGTATTAGCGGGGATATCTCTCACCCATTGTTGAGGGGATCTGTACAGTGTGGGTACACGGTCTGGCGGGGCAAGCCGGCTACTTCTTCCCATCCTTGCATCACACGCAGGCGGTGCAGCAGCAGAACGGACCCGGAATGCCTTCTCTTCAAGACCCTCAGACCGTCCCTTTCCACCTTCCTATCCGGACTGGCCGCAGGTAGGTTTTACATTAGATGTGACACACTCACCTTATTTTTACTGTTTTAATATTTTTCCCTTTTAGGAAGTGTCCCTGCTGGCTCCTGTATGGGACCTAGTAAACCGCAGCAAGTTTAAAACACTTGCCTGCGGGTGTTTTACTTACCGCTGGTGGAGCTGCGCTCTCCAGCCTGTCGGTGCGTAATGACGCGCAGGCGCTCTGGCGGGGTTCTTCACGGAATCACTCACGTGACTCCGAAGTAAAATGATATTAGATAAGCACAGCCAGCACTTCAAAAAAGATATACCACTGGAATATGCACATCAGCCTATTGTTTGTGCATTGGCCACCAACTGCCCATTTCACACTAATCCCATTTTAATATTCTCCAACATTCCCTCTGACCACCCTCATATTCTACCTTCCACCTGTACACTGGGGGCAATTTACGGTGACCAATTAACATAACAACATCCACTTCTTTGGGATGTGGGAGGAAGTTTAATCACATGGATAAAACCAACAGACAGGAACCCACACACAGTCACCCTCGCAGATGTCAGGAATCCACAACCTCTTCCTTGGAATCTGTGTGGACCAGCTGACAGGAGTATTCATGGATGTCTTTAATCTCCTCCTATGTGGTTCCATCCCGCTTTACGAATACCACTATTATTCTGGTACAAGGGAAAACATGGCAGCATGCCTTCTTGCCTACTGTCTGGTGCCTCTGCCATTCACAGTCAGCAGCTGGTCAAATTATGGTGCTGTGACAGGTCTATGTTAGATGCCTTTTCCCTGGCCCTACATTCATTGCTGAACTATCCCGATAACAAGGATACCCAGATCAGACATCTATTTATTTACTACAGCTCCGCTTTCAACAAGTAGCCAACATAATCAATGATCATTCACAATCTGGTAATTTTCTTTTCTCCCTCTCTCCCATTGGGCATGAGGTACAAACATTTGGAAACACTTACCATCACTTTCAAGAACTGCTTCTTCCTTGCTATTATCAGACTCTTAAATGGAACTCTCATATGGTAAGTGTGTAGGAAAGAACTGCAGATGCTAGTTTAAATCAAACATAGACACAAAATGCTGAAGTAACTCAGCAGGACAGGCAGCATCTCTGGAGAGAAGGAATGGGTGTTGTTTCAGGTCGAGACCCTTCTTGAAACATGTGCTGCCTGTCCGCTGAGTTATTCCAGCATTTTGTGTCTATCTCATATGGTAAGGATGTATCACCTGTTGTACTCATATACGGTACAATTTTACTCATGTATCGTTTGATTTAACTACATACATACAAAACACATTTCTTCATTGTTTCTTGGTATGTGACAATAATAACCCAATACACAGTCATATGGGGAGGGGAGAAATGAAAATGCCACAGATCCAGTACCTAAGGTTGGGATTGAATCCTGTCTCCAGCACTATGAGGCAGCAGCTCTACCAGCTGTGCCACGGTGCATTTTTGGCCTATCAATATTAACACTAAATGTCTTAATTTGTATTAGAAAATGAAAGATAGTTGAGAGTATTATGGATTCTTTAAAATGATGTGTTATTGTTCCAAATAAAAACATAAAATATAAAATTGAACAATTGAAAAGCTGTAAAGGAATCAGATGTAAACCTCAATGAAAACAGAAAATAATAGAAATAGTCAGCAGATCAGGCAGCACCTGTTGAGAGAGAGTTACCTTGTCAAGTGGAGACTTAGATTATCCAGATGACACAAATGCTGTTGATTGAGGCGATTGACACGTGGTCGCTTGAGGCGTACAGGTCGCGCGGGGCCGGTCCCACTTCCAAGCGCGGAGGCGTATGGAGTTGTGCGGGGCTGGACCCGACATCGCGCGGGGCTCCGAAAATCCCGCACTGTCCGAACATTACGCGTGCCAACGGCATGTCGGCACGCTGTCACATTGAGAGCGTACGCAGCATCTTGACGTTGTACGTAGCATCTTGACGGCATACGTCTAGCACGTGGCATTGCCGTCCGGCGTAGCGTTGTGCGATGACGTCACCGCCCGATGCCATGCGACGCCCAAATTGAGTCGGCCTGCCTCCTGCCCAGCTGATTGGTGAATATGACGCGAATTATGTCACGCACGAACTTTACGTGAACTTACCACGTACTTACCGCAAACTCAACTTCCGTTTGGTCGCTCCAAATGCATGCAATCGCATGCAAGTGGGACAGGCCCTTAAGGGTGGTTAATCACAGGGTAATCTGGAAGAGCAAATAAATTGAGATGAAGGAGGAAAGTTGAAAGAAAAAGAAACGTTGCTGGAAGTGTAACTTGAAGAATACTGTATTGGAAATAAAAGAGACCACTGGTGATACTTAGTGGATCAGATGGAATTGGCAGAGAGTGGAGAAAGCTGAGTGGAGAAAGGAGACTTTAAACTAGAACGGTAGGGGGGAGGGACACAAATAGAGAAAGCTAGTAGAAAGTGTCTGAGGCAGAAGGCAGAGAAGGGAAGCACTCAGACCAAACATGTAAGGGGAAAATAAGTAAAAAATAATAAACAGAGAATAAGAGGTGGTGGATTTCTTAAATGTGTGAGCAGAGAGAAAGAGGGGTATAAAATGAGGGTGGAAGCAATTGGTAGCAAGGTGAAAAGTAAAAGTGGCAGGCAGACAAATCCAGGGCAAAAATCAAAAAGGGCCATTTTTCAACTATAATGTATAAGGACTAAGAGTGTTGTAAAAACAAGCCTGAAGGCTTTGTGTCTCAATGCAAGGAGCATTCATAATAAGGTGGATGAGTTGAAGGTGCAGATAGCTATTAATGACTATGATATAGTTGGGATCACGGAGACATGGGTCCTGGGTGACCAAGGCTGGGAGCTGAACATCCAGGGATATTCAATATTCAGGAGAGATAGATAGAAAGGTAAAGGAGGTGGGGTAGCGTTGCTGGTTAGAGAGGAGATTAACGCAATAGAAAGGAAGGACATTAGCTTGGAGGACGTGGAATCAATATGGGTAGAGCTGCGAAACACTAAGGGGCAGAAAATGCTAGTGGGTGTTGTGTATAGGCCACCTAACAGTAGTAGTGGAGTTGGGGATGGCATCAAACAGGAAATTAGAAATGCGTGCAACAAAGGTAAAACAGTTATAATGGGTGACTTCAATCTACATATAGATTGGGTGAATCAAATTGGCAGGGGTGCTGAGGAAGAGGATTTCTTGGAATGTATGCGGGATAGTTTTCTAAACCAACACGTAGAGGAACCAATGAGAGAGCAGACTATTCTAGACTGGGTATTGAGTAATGAGGAAGGGTTAGTTAGCAGTCTTGTTGTGCATGGCCACTTGGGCAAGAGTGACCATAATATGGTTGAGTTCTTCATTAGGATGGAGAGTGACATAATTAATTCAGAAACAAGGGTTCTGAACTTAAAGAAAGGTAACTTTGAAGGTATGAGACGTGAATTGGCCAAGATAGGCTGGCAATTGATTCTTAAAGTGTTGACAGTGGATGTGAAATGGAAGGCATTTAAAGACTGCAGGATGAACTACAACAATTGTTCATCCCAGTTTGGCAAAAGAATAAATCAGGGAAAGTAGTGCATCCGTGGATAACAAGGAATATCAGGGATAGTATCAAAACAAAAGATGAAGCATACAAATTAGCCAGAAAAGGCAACCTACCAGAGGATTGGGAGAAATTCAGAGTCCAGCAGAGGAGGTCAAAGGGCTTAATTAGGAAAGGGAAAATAGATTATGAACGAAAACTGGCAGGGAACATAAAGATTGACTGCAAAGGTTTTTATAGATATGTGAAGAGAAAAAAGATTAGTTAAAACAAATGTAAGTCCCTTGCTGTCAGAAACAGGTGAATTGATCATGGGGAACAAGGACATGGCAGACCAATGGAATAACTACTTTGGTTCTGTTTTCACTAAGGAAGACATAAATAATCAGCCGGATATAGCAGGGGACCGGAGATCAAATGAGATGGAGGAACTGAGTGAAATCTAGGTTAGCCGGGAAGAGGTGTTGGGTAAATTGAATGGATTAAAGGCCGATAAATCCATTCAATTTACCCAACACCTCTTCCCGGCTAGAAGGTGTTCAGATAGGCTGCATCCCAGAGTACTGAAGGAAGTAGCCACAGAAATAGTCGATGCATTAGTGATAATTTTTCAAAACTCTTTAGATTCTGGAGTAGTTCCTGAGGATTGTAGGGTAGCTAATGTAACCCCAGTTTTTATAAAAGGAGGGAGAGAAAAAACGGGGAATTACAGACCTGTTAGTCAAACATCGGTAGTGGGGAAACTGCTAGAGTCAGTTATTAACGATGGGATAGCAGCACATTTGGAAAGTGGTGAAATCATTGGACAAAGTCAGCATGGATTTACGAAACGTAAATCATGTCTGACGAATCCTATACAATTTTCCGAGGATGTAACTAATTTAATGGAGAAGGGTGAACCAGTGGATGTGTTATATCTGGACTTTCGGAAGGCTTTCGACAAGGTCCCACAAAAGCGATTAGTATACAAACGTAAAGCACACTGTATTGGGTGTTCAGTATTGATGTGGATAGAGGACTGGCTGGCACAGAGGAAGCAAAGGGTTGGAGTAAATGGATCCTTTTCAGAATGGCAGGCAGTTACTAGTGGGGTACCGCAAGGTTCAGTGCTGGGACCCCAGCTATTTACAATATATATTAATGATTTGGACGAGGGATTTGAATGCAACATCTCCAAGTTTGCGGATGACACGAAGTGTTAGCTGTGAGGAGGATGCTAGGAGGCTGCAAGGTGACTTGGATAGGCTGCGTGAGTGGGCAAATGCATGGCAGATGCAGTATAATGTGGATAAATGAGAGGTTATGAATGATGGCCGATTAGGAAAAGGGGAGATGCAATGAGACCTGGGTGTCATGGCACATCAGTCATTGAAAGTAGGCATGCAGGTGAAGCAGGCAGTGAAGAAAGCGAATGTTATGTTAGCATTCATAGCAAAAGGATTTGAGTATAGGAGCAGGGAGGTTCTACTGCAGTTGTACAGGGTTTTGGTGAGACCACACCTGTAGTACTGCGTACAGTTTTGGTCTCCAAATCTGAGGAAAGACATTCTTGCCATAGAGGGGGTATAGAGAAGGTTCACCAGACTGATTCCTGGGATGTCAGGACTTTCATATGAAGAAAGACTGGATAGACTTGGCTTGTACTCGCTAGAATTTAGAAGATTGAGGTGGGATCTTATAGAAATTTAAGGCAGTTCTTTTTTTTTTTTTTTTTTTTTTTTTTTTTAATTTTTTTATTATAGAAACAAAGTAATTACAAAGTACACTCTTATACAACGATAAAAAGTATATAATATTAATAATAAATTGATACTGTTTATATTATTTATAATATTATCAATTATACATATCAAGGTTAATTATTTTGTATAATTGGGAGTGTGTATAGTACCTTCCTAGTATTAGCAATATACTCATACTACTCATAATATCCATATTTCCTCTGATTTCAAAATACAAGTCCCCCATGTTATAATTGTATAATACACAATATTAACCGAACTTCTATAATATTCATTATATTTTCATAATAATAAGAGTGTTTGTATTATTATTGACTTTATATTTCTAAATTATTATATAGTTGAAACTACACAATTTTATGTAATTAAAAATACAAGACATCAACAATATTTTCATACAAGTAATGATATCTATATTCGCATTAATATTAAAAATTTAATATAATGTGTTTCTATACTTTTTTTCTAATTAAGGATAGAAAAAATAAAGAATAGAAAATAGAAAAGAGAGTGTTGAAAGTTTGATGGAGATTGAAATATTATTCATTAATTCGTCCTTGGAGATATATTCATGATTTATTATATATGTTTCTTCATCCATTCAGATATTCAGGCCTCAGTCAAGTCTTCGCGCCGAACCGTTTATGACCCTGTAAATATTTTAATATATGGAGACCAAATCTCTCTGAAGAGATCTAACCTATCCATAAGGACAAGCCTCAATCTCTCCAAATGACGTGTCTCCGACATTTCTGTATTCCACATTTTAATTGTTTGGGGATGCAGGGCCTTTCCAAAATTTTAGTATTAATTTTTTCCCAATTATTAGACAATAGTCGATAAAAATTCTTTGGTTCATTGTAATTAGTTGGTCCGTTTCAAGTATTCCAAGTATTATTAACTTTGGATCAGAAATCATAGTAATATTAATTAAACATTCGAAATTATCTTAAATATTTCGTTCCAATATTCTACAATCTTTTATACAATTAGTGAATGAATGTGACAAATTTGCTTCTGAGATTTGACATTTATCACATATAGGCGAATAATTTTGGAAATATATTATGTAATTTAGATTTGGAATAATGTAGTCTATGTAGAATTTTTAAAACTGTATAAGAACATGTTTAGCATTTAACGAACAATGATGTATGTGTTGTAAGCTTTCGTCCCCATATTTCTGAGCTTATTATTTGACCTAATTCATTTTTCCCAAATCTGTCTATGTGTTTCCGTTGATGGGATATCACTTTCCAATAAAATATTATAAAATATATGATATCATTTTTTCTGTATTTGGATGTTTATTCAAGCATTCATCTAAAATTTTCAGTCTTTCTATTTCTAAGTTCTTGTGTATTTGCAGAGATATTAGTTTCTGATTTGTAAATATCTAAAATATTCATTGTTATGTAGTCCATAAGTTTGTTGTAACTCTTGAAATGAAAAGAAAAGAGCTTTCCTTATAAAGATCCCCTATGTTTAAAATTCCTTTATTTTTCCATTGTAAAAAGCCTTATCCATCGTTGAAGGTTTAAACGTAAAATTAGTGGCAATGGTAAGACCTAACGGAACAGATTTTAATTTTAATGTTTTCTTTATTTGTTTCCAAATGCGGATTCCGTTTTCTATTATCGGGTTTCACTATAAATTTTCTTAGGTTACGTTAGTATTAGCAAATATTATAGAAACTAATTTCAAATGGAGAACAATCTTCTTTTTCCATTTTTAAACCATTTTTTGGTTTGTTATCTATTTCTTCTAGCCAAAAATTCATATTTTTGATATTAACTGCCCAGTAATAAAACATAACATTTGGTAATGCTAATCGCCCCATTTATTTTAGCTTTAACATAAGTATTTTTTTATTTAATTCTGTGGTTCTTATAATCCCAAATAAAGTTAGTAAACTAGGGAGTCTAATTTTTTTTTTAATTTTTAGGGAGATATATTGGGATTAAATTGAAATAAATATAATAATTGTGGGAGAAAAATCATTTTTAATCGCGTTGATTTTTACCTAACATTGAAATAGGTAAACTTTTCCAGTATAAAAATATTCTTATTTAATTTGTTCAGTAATAACGGGAAGTTAGATTTAAATAAAGAATCAAATCTTTTTGTAACGAAAATGCCAAGATATTTAATATTTTCATTTGTTATCTTGAAAGGAAATTGTTGTAATATCTGTAAATTATTTCATCGTTATTGGCATAAGTTCACTTTATTCCAATTGATACTGATCCCTGAGATTAAATCCCAATTCCGTTTTATTAGTTTTAACAAATTTCGGATACTTATTTCCGGTTCAGTGATATAAAGTAATACATCGTACCGCATATAAGGAGATTTTATTCTTAGTATCTTTAGTATCATATCCATGTTATTTCCGGATGTAATCTCACCTTTTGGGCGAGAGGTTCTATTGCTAGCCGCGAACAATAAAGGTGATAGAGGACAGCCTGTCTACAACCTCAAGATAAACTAAATTTAGTAGATAACATACGGTTTGATTGTTATTCTAGCTGTTGGGTTTGCATATAACAATTTAATCCAAGTAGTAAACTTCTCACCGAGCTTGAAAGCTTCCATCACCGAAAATAAATAAGGCCATTTCACTTGGTCAAAAGCTTTTTCTGCATCCTCGAGATAACTACTAAATCTTTTTTATCACTTCTTTTCGAATATATAATATTAAATAACCGTCTTAGGATTATATGAGGAATATCTTTTAGATATATAAATCCTGTTTGATCGGGATGAATTAATTCATTGACAACTGTACTTAATCTTTGTGCTAATATTTTTTGTTAGAATCTTTTGATCCGTATAGATTAATAGAGCTATTGCTCTATATGATCCTGGTTCATCCAAGTTTTTATTTATTTTAGGTATAAGTGTTATAATATGACTCGTTCAGCGTATCTGTAATTTCTGTTGTGAATATATATCTGTTCATATAATGATTTCAAAATTGGGGACCATATGATCGTGAGAAAAATTTTATAAAAATGTCCGAGCCGAGAGGATTATACCATCCAGGTCCCCGGTGTTTTACCATTTTTTTAATGATTTAATAGATTCTTGGAGTTTCTTTATTGAAATATCAGCATTTAAAGATAGTTTCTTTATTCTTTTGTAAATCCAAACCTTTTAAGTTACATATTTTTTAAAAAGGCATCTATTTTCTGTTTTATTTTACTGTCGCTTTAGCAGTATATAGATTTGTTATAATATTGCATAAATCTTTCATTAATATCTTTAGGTTGTATTAATAAATCACCATTTGTGATTTAATCCTATGTATAATTTTTTCAGCTTCAATTTTCCTTAATTGTCGAGCTAATAATTTTTTGGGGTTTGTCTCCAAATTCAAACTGTAATTGTTTAGTATGTTGATAAAATTTTAAAACTTGAATCAGTATATATTTTATTTAATTTATATTTCAATGCTACAATTTTTATTAGTATTATTATATCTGGTTTTGTTGCATTCTGTATATCTAATTGTTTAATCTCCCCCTTTCCAAGTCCTGTTGTTCCTTCCGAATCTTTTTTTATTAATGGAATGCTTGTGAAGAAAATCATAATTCCTCGAAGATATGCTTTAAATGTTTCCCATAATAAAGAGCGAGATATTTCTGGTTGATCATTTATTTCAAAAAAAAATCTTTAATTTGAGTTATAATATATTCCTGATTGGTTTTATTTTTGTTTTTAAATTTGTGGATTAAGTTTCCATTGTCCACAATTTTCTGTTTTACCATTTATTTTAATTTTAAATGTTAATGGTGCATGATCTGAGATTATAAATATTATGATATTTGGGTTCGTAAGTAAGTGAGATAAGCTTTGCATCTACCAAAAATAATCTATTCTTGAGTAAGTTTTATGTACTGGTGAGTAAAAAGAGTATTCTCGACCAGTAGGGTTTTCTATTCCCTCCAAAACCTCGTTTAATATTAGTCGTTTGAATATATGCATTTTTAATAAATCACTAAGAATGTGATTTAGTTTTTTCTTTGTTTTGAAGATCTGTCCCTTCTAGGTAAGGGTCTAATGTACAATTAAAATCTCCGCCAATTATCAAATTATAATGTGTTAATTCCGGAATATTGTTTAAGTACTTTCTTTTAAAAAAAACAAAGGGCTATCAAAAAATTTTGGTCCATATATATATTAACGAAAATCAGTTTTTTTTTCTGTGTTTTTAATTTATTTCTTCTATCCACAAATAATGATCTACCATCTTTTAAATCAGATATAGTGTTGATGTATGCCTTTTAAAAATAAAGTACCATTACAAATAATATTGCTACAAACCTCTTGAGTTTATGCGTAAAAGAAGAATGATATTTTTGTCTATCCATTTAGCTTTCAACCTGTTTTCAGCGTCCCCCTTTTTTTTAAGTGGGTTTTCTTGAATATAAATTACATCAGCTTTAATTGCCTTTAAATGTGTCAATATTTTTTCCTCTCTTTATTGGTTCATTAATACCTTTATTAACGTTTCCAACTGCAAAATGTTAATCCCTCATTCCCCCGTATTTCTTTTTAAGAGTCCTTGCATTTTAAGTTTGTGGAATCTGCAATAGAGTGTCCTAAGTGGTCAGCGCAGTAGACCTAACCTTACAAAAACCCGAACACCGAATAGATGATATTTAAAATCTCTTTTATTATACCTCACGAATATATCTCCATTGTCCAATGTGTAACTCCATTCAAACTGAAAAAAATACAATAGATATGAAAGAGTTAGTAAAGAATAGTTAAAGAAATTAATAGTTTTTGTGTAAAGTAATCAGAATATGGCTAACACAAACTACAAATACTATTTGTGTTAGCCATATTAACTTGGCTATCCAACTAAGGACTTCCGGCATTGTTTGTTATTAACTTGCCAGCCTATCCTAGGATTTGAGGAAATTATTATTCCATCCAATATATTTTAACTGGGGGTATAATATTAAAAAAGGAATGAAAAAAGTGGTGGTAATCGTCATAATAAGGGCATCTATAATCTAAAATTAACTTAGAAATCTAAGCAGTATTAAACATAAAGAAAAATATAATTTAAAAGTACAAAACTAAAAATTAATTAATAGAAAAAAAGGGGATCTCTCCAAATGAGATCCATAGCTAAATTTAACTCCATTCATTAACGAGACATTAGTTATTAATTATTATTGATATTAATTAGGGCAAAAGTGAGCGAATCTCTTGATTAATAATAATCAATAGTGATAATAAAACCGCGTTTTGTGATTTTAGTATGGTGTGTGTTTATTTGTTTATATTAGTTTTTAAATTATAAACTAATTGTCAAAGTATCCAGAAAAACGTCTTCCAATCCAGTATTTTTTTTTTTTCCTCCTTCATTTCCGTACGGCATTGCCATTACTTCTAGTCCCATATTATCATATGAAAATCTCACAAATGTTGAGTGATTCCGTATTGGTCTCTAAAAGTAGAAAAAAGTCAGTATGTTTTGCTTGTAGAAACTTTTTCAAGACTCGAACTGCTTTTGGCGAAATCCAAGGCTGCTGAAATAGTGTTGAGACTCCATGTTGGTCTTCTCTAAAAAAGTAAAAGTCAGTATGTTTTTTGCTTGTAGATACTTTTCAAGGCTTGAACTGCTTTGCGAAATCCAAGGCTGCTTCTGGGGGTATTAAAAGAAATGCTCCACTGTGTTAAAAGTAACTCTCTTAGAATGGCTGGTAATTCCCCCAAACCGTAAAAAATCTTCAGATTTTCCCTACACCCCTCATAGGCTTTTGGCTTCATAAAAGCCTTCCGTTTTCTAGCAACCTCTGGAGGGAATCCTTCGACTCGATAGATACTGATCCTTTTGTCCTTCAAATGTCAAATTCTTATTTCCCTCCCTCTCGCAGCTTTTTCCGCCATAAAATCTCCTCCACGAACAAAAAAATCATATTGTAAGCTTGAGTGATCAATTTTGTCTTGGGAGGGGCATTTTATACTGGTCCTGACGTCTGCTGACTCGCCTATGTGACACGAGTCGTAATAAAGGCATTTCATAATCGCAGAGAAATAAAACATTTTTGGAGTAGTATTTAGCAGTGAATTTCTCGAAAGAATAACTACGTGTTTCTCTTCTCCGCGACCTTTAGGAATCCCGCTGCGATTCCTCCGGTTCTGTCTTTCTCTGATACCTTCTAGCTGAGTACATTCTCTTGTTTGTTTTAGTCCAGCAAAGTCCATTAGACGTTTCAATGTTCTGTTATCGGAGCTTTGTGCTGTAGAAGACTCAGTACTTGCCTCCGCCTAATCTGTTTTCAAGGGTTCTTCATGCCAGCATGCCTGTTTTGTTCCAGCACATTCTCAATAGGATTTAATCTTATTTTTGAAAGTCTTTTTTTAACCTTTTCCAAGTTGTTTTTCCTCCATCTTCACTTTCCATATCATTAAGGCATTTTCAATAAGTTTCTTTCTTCAAATATCTTTCCGATACTTTCTTGACCTTTTTTTCAATTTTTAACATTTGTTGTTCTTTTTTGAAAATTCATTCCAGTTGGATTTTTTTTCATCTGGATCCATCTGATTTGTTTGCATTTGACATATTTTCTCTCCTTCCTTTTATTTTCTTTTTCCCGTTTATACCTTTCATTTCTTTCTCCTTTAATTTCTAGCTTTTAAAACAGCCATCTGTTTAGATATAAAAGTTTTCAAATCCCTCACCTTCCTCCGCCTTTTGTCCTTGTTTTCTTGGAAAACACTTCCATGGAGCTTGTCCTACTCGAAAGATCCCGAGGCCTTCAGTCACCTCGGGCCTTCCAGGGGATTCTTCTCTGTTCCCTGCCGCTTTCTGTTCCGGTTTGAACGAGTTTTACTCTTGTGTCTGTAGGCTGTCTCCGTGCCGTCGACAAAGTTCGTTCGCGAGAGCGGCTGATGAACGTCCACTCGGCACAGTCCCGGGTATAGAAACGGGAGTTCAGTGTGTAGCTTTTAAAACCCCGTATTTTTTTTTCCCGATTTTTAACGGAGTGGCTTGGCGCTATCCTCTAGGGCTCCCATAGCGCCACCGGAATCCACCAAGGCAGTTCTTAAGGCATGCTAGATGCCAGGAAGATTTAATTCTTCCCGATGTTGGGGAGGTTCAGAACAAGGGGTCACAGTTTATGGATGTGGGAATTCCTTTAGGACAGAGATGAGGAAAAACATTTTCACACAGAGAGTGGTGAGTCTCTGGAATTCTTTGCCACAAAAGGTCGTTGAGGCCAGTTCATTGGCTATATTTAAGAGAGAGTTAGATGTGGCCCTTGTGGCCAAAGGGATCAGGAGGTATGGAGAGAAGGCAGGTACAGGATACTGAGTTGAATGAACAGCCATGATCATATTGAATGGTGGTGCAGGCTCGAAGGGCCGAATGGCCTCCTCCTGCACCTATTTTCTATGTTTCTATGTAAGGTACTGTCAGTTCAAGGCCAATGTGTTTGCTGAAGGGTTAAAGTAAGGATAGCAGTTCAAAGAAACCGTGAATATTATGGAATTTCGAGAAGCGGATAAACTATAAAGAAAATGCTTTAGAGATTAGGTGGGGAGGGGGGGGGGTGCAGTCATGAGTACAAGAAGTGAAGGAAGGAGTGGGTCTTAAAATGGAATTTAGGAGAGCATAGAGGTCACATAATCATTGACAGACAAGATTAAGAAAAATCATGAGACTGCTAATGCTGGAATCTTGAGCAGAGGACAAAGCCAGCAAGGAATGCAACAGGACAGATAGCATCTGTGGAGGGAAATGGATAGATTACCTTTTATGTCAGGACCTTTCTTAAGATCAAAATCTCAAAGATCTTGGTTGAGAGAGGAGGAAAAGAGGCATTAGGGACCAAAATATAAGATTAAACAAGAGGAGTTGCGATGAGGTACTTCGTGAAGAACCCGCCAGGCACGCATGCGCAACATTCTTCAAAGCAGCGGTGTGGAATCACAGATAACAACAATGACTGAAGATAGTAAGATTAAAGAACTCGAAATATACCAGTTGACCTTATGATAGAGGGTTGGGAGCGGAGGGCACGAAATCCCTCATCGCAACTCATAAAATAAAGATCAAACTTCAAACTGGTAAGTTCTTGTTTAATCTTACTATTTTACTTCGGAGTCACGTGAGTGACTTTGTGAAGATTTCAAAGTTCTGTGATCACGTCCATGCTCACACACTGCCGTAATACTGATGGAGGAAGTATGTTAACGTATTTCAGACTTGAACAAGCTGAAAAATAATAACATTTGTTAATACAACAATAAACCCCTGAACTCGGGGACAAACGTTTAGGGAACAGCACTTAAAACTGAATCCGCCAACGTTGCGGGAGCGGCCACAGGTCTGTTATAAAACCGCTGAAATGTAGTTTCACTGGCCCAGCCTGCTATTGCGAGGACATAATCCATGAACACCTCCATGGTCCTCCCGCCGCTGATGTGGATGCAGCCCTGGTAGAATGACATTTTAAAAATGTTAGTCTCTTACCTGCTGCACCGAATACCACCTTGAGCTATCTCCTGATACCCATTTTCAGACCTGTAGTCACAGTTCTGTGTAGTTTAAGCAACTATTCTATAATGCAGTCACTTTATTGTGGGTCGAAACCATTCTATCCAGGTAATTCCTGTAGAGTTTGGACCCGTTGTGCTGTCTTCAGTGCAATTACCATCACCACTTTGAAGGTGAATATGTCCAGTGGTAAATCCGCCAAACGCAACCTGCTCCCGAGTAGGGTCAACGTCACCCCTATATCTCTGGTAATATATCATGGTCGGGGAGGGATAGAACATACCCTTCAGTGTGGATACCAGCTGGTGAGATCCCACTCCAATGTTGAGATAGGATGACAGTGCACTCCTGGCACTGTATATGGCACTGTAACTGAGGGACTCATCATAATGCAGGCCCGTGAGGATTCCAGCACATTGGAGATCGCAGCAGATATGTATGTGGTCTAGGTCCGACTATAGAAACCTCACATAGCCTTATGTGGGTGAGGTATTACTTCCTAGTGGACTCTCTCTGCACGCTGCTGTATGATGTCCATGGTCCTTTCTGTTGCAGAATCTGGTTGCGTTTTCTGCAACACCCGTCTGATGAAGCAGAATGGGGGAAAGCATAGAAAAACCCATTTCCCCCCAATATAGCGAGAACGCGTCCATAGCCCCTGCCCCAGGATCTGGTTCTCAAGAGACATATGTTGGTATCCAATGGTTCAACCTGGACGCAAGGAGGTTGATTCTGGTATTCCATATTAGGCTATAGTTTTAGCAAATATTTGAAGGTTCAACATCCACTTGATGTCGTTATTAAATACTTGTGACCTGGTGTCCGCCACTGTATTGAGCTTAACCGGAAGGTACGTAGCTGATATCCAAATATTTCTTTCAATCCACCAGAGCCAAATTAATTTTTCCAATTGATCACAAGATATTGACTTGATACCACCCATAAGGTTTAAATACGCCACCTCAGTGGTATTATTGAAGACGGACATGCATAGGCTGCAGATTAGTGCATTAAGCCCGTAGCCCGTGACATGCTGTGGCCCTTATGGCTAAAGGGATCAGGGGGTATGGAGAGAAGGCAAGTAAGGGATACTGAGTTGGATGATCAGCCATGATCATATTGAATGGCAGTGCAGGCTCAAAGGGCCGGATGGCCTGCTCCTGCACTTATTTTCTATGCTCACAGCATTTCTAAATAGTTTATACCTTGTGATTGAAGAAAAGTAGACTCGTGCAAATCCAATCTACCACCCCAACTGGAAATGGTGTCGGTAGCTCCCCAACCCTTGGTGCTAGCAGCGGTTTGTAACACGACTAATGGGTTGATGTAATGATGGGATTTAACAATCACAAACATAGCTAATCCACTACTGTAGCTCAATTTATGCCTTGATTGGCGGTTGCATAGGCCCGTAAAAATGTCCAACATTCACTTTTAAAGCTGAGATTTTGCTCTTTGCAAGCTTTGATAGTGTAACAGCCCAATTATGTAGGAAGAATGTAGCTACAAGTTTACCAATTATTTTAGCAGTATGTCTAATAGTCGGTTACCTGGTGCAAGCAAGGCTGTTACATGCCTCTATTATGTCTATAGCTTTGTTCCCTGGGATAGTGACAATCAGCTCCCTTGCATCCCAGAATGTATATAACCGCTCTCCTACTTGTGAGGTTATACATGCAGCACTTCCAAGAGAACCAGACCCCCCTTAACCTCCATGGTTACCTTGGGCGGGCCTGACATTCTAGTTTCCTGGTGTTCCGATTGAATTGTGTTGAGGTGCTGCCGGCGTGTAGGGCCTTACTGGTCTTTCAGGTGGCCCCCAAGGTCTTGTATATGGTGTTTGTCTGCGCACTGCCGGCCTGCTGGAGGGAGGTGGGTTCATCAACCCGTCTGCCTTCGCCTCCTAATCCAGGTCCTAGACCTGTTTGGGCAGGTCCTCACCGAACAGCTGTCTCGGTGGTGGTGTCGCAGATGCCTAGTACAACCCCGCAAATATGGGGTTTGGAGTCGGTTTGATGGCGATACTCCGGGAAGCGTTAACTTCATGATTAATATCGCAAGACCATCCTCCTGCTCTGCCGTCATTTCCATGCTGTCAACCGACCTGGCAAAGGCAGTAATCCCCGACGTCAGCAATTTCAGGATGTTTAGGAACTTCAGCTCCTGTGCCCTTATCCCCGGACTGATGTTGCCCAAGATGGGCGTGTTGACTGCCGGTACATTCAACGATATGCAGTTGTTTGGGCCTGGTATATGTTGATCGCCTCAGTAAGGACCTGTTCCTGCAGCTGGTGTGTGGTGAGGTAGTCGCTGCCTGCAGCCTAAGCACGACCGAAATCCGCTGCCACCTGGCCTGCACTCTGGCAGCCTGACCCGGTGGTGAGCCGGTACCTCCTGCTCCTGTAGGGCTTTCAGACTTCCCAGCAGATCCATCACCGACCTGCAATCTAGCAGGTTACCCCCGGCGGCATGTCGATGCCTTCCGCTGCAGCGGGCGGGGCACGACCTGGGCGCAGCTCTTCTCCTGGTCCGCCCTCTGGTGACCTGCATAGTAGGGGAGACAGAACGTGCCACCGAGCGGGTCACACGTTTACGCACCTTTGCTCCACCGTCCCTATGCTTAGGTGACAGTGGTAGGGAGTCAGGGTCTTGCCTACCCTGCTCCCGCGTGGTGCTCCTACCACTTTGCGGCTCCATGGTCCAGCCGTGGTGGAGAGACGCGTCCTGGCTGCGCAGGGCACCCCGATTTCCGCGTTCTTATCCCGGTCCGCAGAGCGGGTTCTGCCAGTGTTGCGGGCAGCTCCGGGAATGGTGGCCGCTGACTCCCATCCAAAGTCCCATGGCCCTTGGAGGCATGCTTCGAATGCCTTCATTCTGTTCTCCATCCATCGTTTCTGTAAGCAAAGTCTAGAAAAGAAGCTCAGCAACTCAAGGTTAGTATCTTACCTGAGGGTCTTTAAGAAGCATCCGGTGGAGGAGCACACTCTCCCCCCCCAGCTCCAATGGTGACCAGAATCTCATACAGGACCATAAACTGCCGCTAACGGCAAGCCTTCCGCCTATGTAGTGAGTCGGGCCCCGGCTCTGTCTTACTACCTCCATAGGGTAGCATAGCCGTCAGTCCGCAGGTATTCCTGCGGCCTGTGGCGTTGAGTTGGAGCTCCTGCTCTGCCTTCGCTACCCGCAAATGGCAGTCTCCAAGCCTGGACCCTCCTGGATCACGGGCTTTCCCTTGAAAGGATAATAGTACTGAATTAATAAACTTTATGATAAAATCATGGGGTTTCTAATTTCTTTCCCACCTATAGGAGAAACATGAACAAGAACACAATGAAAAATCCCTTTATTTTTGCCTCTCCTTGCTACCGGGCAGGCAAGAGGTTGGAACAAGTCTAAGGTTTGCAAAGTTCCCTTGGGCAGTTCCCAGCCAGCTGGCACACTCCCACTTTGCGCTGCCCCATTACCTGGTTAATGCAGACAGCCCGCAGTATCCCTGCAGGATGTGGAGTAGAGTCAGGCTGCTGCTCTGCCGTCGTTTGCTTCGTACGGCGAGCCCGCAAGCCCCACTCCTTTACACATGCCGTCAGCCCGCGGTGTCCTGCGGGCTGCGGTGTAGAGTCGGGCTGCCTCTGCCGTCCTCCGACCGGCGAGTGTGTGAGCCCGGACCTTCCTAGTCAACGGGCTCTTCTCGACTCCAGTCTGTTGGTGCCGCCGCTGACTGCCCGCGGCAGTCAGTTTCGAGGCGGCCTGGAGACCCCGACCAGAGTCACCTGAAAAGAAAAAGGACTGCAGGTTAGTTTCCTTACCTGCAGGTCCCTGCAGTAGAGGAGCAACGCTCCTCCCTGCCTGTCGCTCACATTCAGTCAACGATATGTCGCGCATGCGTGCCTGGTTGGGTCTTCACCAAGTCACTCACGTGACTCCGAAGTAAAATGGTAATTTGTGTGTGGAATCAAAAGATGTGGGTTAGGACTGAAGTGAAACTTCTCATCTGCATTCACTAAGGAAAAGACCATTGTCACTGAAGAATTCAGGGAAGGGGACACTGAAATTCTAGACTGTTATCATTAAAAAGGTATTATGGGCCTGTCCCGCTTAGGTGAATTTTTTCGGTAACTGCCGGTGATTGTCATAGTGACAGCAGGTTGCCGAAAACCCGGCGACTGGACCCCTCTACGACAATGTCTACAACAACCTAGCACCTAGTCGACGTCAAGCTAGACAACCGGCAACCAAATAGGACGTGCACCTTGCGATAAGCTACGACAACTGAATCAAATACACAGGACTAGATGTTAAGAAGTCCCTTGTGCCAGTACGTGGGGAGCATTTCACGACATTCATTGATTGCTGAGAGTGGTCGACGCTCAACATCAGGGGGGGGGGGGGGGGGTGTACGTATACGTATATCTTGGCCTGGGTAACCTTCAGGACAGTTGGGCACAGGACACATCATCAGTAGTGTACCCTTGCATCACTGGGTGTTTCGGCCTTTTAACACTATACACCCTTACGTAGAAGACAATTTAAGACAAATCAGTCATGGAATCATGGAAACTTTTTTGTCATTCAGACCTTTCGGTCTGAACGAAATTTTGTTGCCTTGCAGTCATACATATAATAAAATAACAAAACACACAATAAACACAAATATAACATCCACCACAGTGAGTTCACCAGACACTTCCTCACTGTGATGGAAGGGAAAAATCTTAAGTCTTTGTCTCTTCCCTTCTTGTTCTTCCTCTGCGCTGAGACGATCCAGGCCTCAGAAGTTGTGACCTCACCGGGTGATGGTAAGTAAGTCCTGCGGCTGAACCATGCTCCGCGAGCGGGCCGGTTCAACTCCGCGGCACGGGCCGGTCAAAGCTGCCGAAGCTGCCGCCCTCCAGTTCAGCGGACGAAGCTGTTGCCGCGGGAGCTCCGGAAAAACATGTCACCAACCTGTGACCTGCGAGCTCCCGACGATGTCGTCCACTAGGCCGGCGACCGAACCTTCGAAGTCGGGTTGCCACCGCCGGCCACCAGAAAGCCGCCACAGCTCCGAGTCGGGCTGCCGGAACGTGTTGACTGTTACCTCCGGAACAGTCGCCAGTAACTGTTGCCAGTTGATGTAGGTTAACGTAGGTAATCGCCAAAGGAATTCATCTAAGTCAGTACCGGCAACAACCTACGACAGCACAGTCAATCCTCAAGCCAACTGTCGCTGAAAAGTTTTGAACATTTCAAAATTGAGCGGCGACCAGACAAACCCTACGATTTTTTGGGCGACTGAGGAGGCTACTCACGACCATACAGACGACACCCCGGTGACAGCCTAGTCGCCTGTAGTCACCTAAAAAAATCGCCTAAGTGGGGCAGGGGCATTAGACTTACGTGTCCTTGGCACACTAATTACGTGACTTCATGGTCGCGTTGAGGCATGGCGGTCCCACGAAGATTGCGCACGTCTTCATGCGTCCGCACAGCAGTCTGGAGCACGTGACGTAATTTGAAGATGAACATAAAATGCTGGAGTAACTCAGCGGGACTGGCAGCATCTCTGGAGAGAAGGAATGGGTGACGTTTTGTGTCGATCTGAAAGAAGGGTCTTGACCCGAAACGTCATCCATTCCTTCTCTCCAGAGATTGTACGTAAGACTGCCGGCCCTGACGGGATCCCCGGGCGCGTCCTCAGGACCTGTGCTGCACAGCTGACAGACGTCTGGACTGACATCTTCAACCTGTCACTTGCCCAGGCAGTTGTACCCACGTGCCTTAAAACTACCTCCATCGTGCCAGTGCCAAAACACTCCACTGCTGCGAGCCTCAACGACTGCCACCCAGTTGCACTCACCCCTATCTTCACCAAGTGCTTTGAAAGGATGGTCATGGCACACCTCAAATGCTGCCTACCTCCCACTCTACCAGCTTGCATACCCCAAGAACAGAAACACGGAGGATGCCATCTCAACGGCACTCCACTCCGCCCTCTCCCACCTCGACAACAGAAACATTTATGTGAGAATGCTGTTCATCGACTACAGCTCAGCATTCAACACCATTATCCCCTCTAAATTGATCACCAAACTCGATGACCTGGGCATCAACCCCTCCCTCTGCAATTGGTTACTGGACTTTCTAACCAACAGACCACAGTCTGTTAGGTTGGATAACCACTCCTCTTCTAACGCTCACACCTGAACACTGGCTTACCCCAGGGCTCTGTGCTGAGCCCCCTCCTATACTCCCTCTTCACCTACGACTGCAATATCTGTAAACATGGTACCAACACCATCATTCAAGTATGCAGATGACATGACGGTGATTGGCCTCATCAGCGACAACGATGAGTCTGCCTTACAGGGAGAGGTTCAGCTCCTAACAGCATGGTGTGCCGATAATAACCTGGTCTCAACTCCAAGAAGATACCAAGGAGCACATTGTGGACTTCAGGAGAGATCGAGAGGCTGCACGTACAGCCCCCCATCCATATCAATTTTTGGAAAAAAATGGGGAAGTGGAACGTGTCTCCAGCTTCAGTTTCTGGGGGTCAACATCTCTGATACCTCTCCTGGACCCACAATACATCCTCGCTGATCAAGAAGGCTCACCAGCGTCTCTTCTTCCTGAGGAGACTTAGGAAGGTCCACCTGACTCCCCAGATTCTGGTGAACTTCTACCACTGTCAACCATCGAGAGCATCCTTACCAACAGCAATCTCACAGTAGGGTATGGTAACTGCTCTGTCGCCGACCGGAAAGCTCTGCAGAGGGTGATAAAGATCGCCCAACGCATCACAGGCTTCTCACTCACCCCTCCATTGAGTCTGTCCATAGTAAACGAATGCCTGCACAGGGTGCACAGCATCGCCAGGGACAGCTCACAACACCCCAACCATAGACTGTTTAAACCCTCCTCCCATCCAATCCGGGAGACGCTACAGGTCCCTCCGCTGCCGTACCATAGGCTCAAGAACGGCTTTCTTCCTGCAGCTGTCAACACACACTCTCAACGCTGCACCTCAATGCCTGACTGTCTCCACCCCTCACCCCCTCCACACCCCCCCCCCCCCCCCCCGACTATCCAATCACCAGCAATTGCACGGATACCAACTGTATATGTATAGATGTAATATACACATACTCCATATTACTGCGCAATTACTTGTTTATTCGTAATTTCGCCCTTCGGAGATACCAACTGAATTTCGTTGTCTCTGTATTGTACACTGCACAATGACAATTAAAGATTAAGGATTGAATTGAATTGAATTGAATTGAATTGAATGCTGCCGGTCCCGCTGATTTACTCCAGCATTTTGCGTCTATCTTCAATTTTCTTGACCCCGCTCGGGGAGTAAAAGTGGGGGTGAATCCGGTCCCGCAACGGCCGTGAGCCCCAGGCCCAGTTTGGCGATTGTTTGCCTGCTTCTGCTGCTGTTGGAGGTGAGATGTTGCTTTGCGCCAGATCATGGCTGTGCATCTTTGGCTGTCCAGGCCAAGAGACATGGCCGTTGGCGCGCAAAAGATTTTGTGTTCGCTACAAAAATTTCGGAGCCCTGCGCAATGTCCGGCGCACGAACTACATACCTACATAATCGCCAAAGGATCAATCTAAGTCAGTACCGGCAACAACCTACGACAACAACAGTCAATCCTCAAGCCAACTTCGCTGAAAAGTTTTGAACATTTCAAAAATCGAGCGGGCGACCAGACAAACCTACATTTTTTTGGGCGACTGAGAAAGGCTACTCACGACCATACAGACGACACCCCCGGTGACAGCCCATAGTCGCCTTTTGGTATATCCACCTAAAAAAATCGCCTAAGTGGGGCAGGGGCATTTAGACTTAGCTTGTCCCATGCGGCACACTAAATACGTGACTTCATTGTCGCGTTGAGGCATGGCGGTCCCACGAAGATTGCGCACGTCTTCATGCGTCCGCACAGCAGTCTGGAGCACGTGACGTAATTTGAAGATGAACATAAAATGCTGGAGTAACTCAGCGGGACTGGCAGCATCTCTGGAGAGAAGGAATGGGTGACGTTTTGTGTCGATCTGAAAGAAGGGTCTTGAGACCGCGAAACGTCATCCATTCCTTCTCTCCAGAGATTGTACGTAAGACTGCCGGCCCTGACGGGATCCCCGGGCGCGTCCTCAGGACCTGTGCTGCACAGCTGACAGACTCTGGACTGACATCTCCAACCTGTCACATCTGCCCAGTCAGGTTGTTCACCTCCTACGTGCCTTAAAACTACTCCACGTGCAAGTGCCAAAACACTCCCTGCTGCGATCCTCAACGACTGCCACCCAGTGCACTCACCCCTATCTTCACCAAGTTCTTTGAAAGGGCTGGTCATGAGCACACCTCAAATGCTTGCCTACCTCCCACTCTGGATCCCTGACCAGCTTGCATACCCCAAGAACAGAAACACGGAGATGCCATCTCAACGCACTCCACTCCCCCTCTCCCACCTCTACAACAGAACATTTATTGAGAATGCTGTTCATCGACTACAGCTCAGCATTCAACACCATATCCCCTCTAAATTGATCGCCGAACTCGATACTGGGCATACACTCCCCCCTCGCAATTGTTTTACTGGACTTTCTAACCAACAGACCACAGTCTGTTAGGTTGGATAACCACACCTCTTCTACGCTCACCCTGAACAACTGGCTTACCCCAGGGATGGGTGCTGAGCCCCCCTCCTCTACTCCCGTCTTCACCTACGACTGTGCAATATCTGTAGCATGGTACCAACACCATCATCAAGTATGGCAGATGACATGACGGTGATTGCTCATCAGCGACAACGATGAGTCCGCCTACTGGAGGAGTTCAGCTCCTAACAGCATGGTGAGGCCGAAAATAACCTGGTCCTCAACTCCAAGAAGACCAAAGATAACTTGTGGACTTCAGGAGATCGAGAGGCAGCATGTACAACCCCATCCATATCAATGGGAATGGAAGTGGAACGTGTTCCTCAGCTTCAGGTTTTCTGGGGGTCAACATCCTCTGAGACCTCTGATCCTGGACCCACAATACCATCCTCGGCTGAACAAGAAGGCTCACCAGCTCTCTTCTTCCTGAGGAGACTTAAGAGGTCCACCTGACTCCCCAGATTCTGGTGAACTTCTATACCGCTGCAGCACCATCGAGAGCATCCTTACCAACTGCATCACAGTATGATATGGTAACAGGCTCTGTCGCCGACCGGAAAAGTCTCCTGCAGAGGGTGATGAAGATCGCCCAACGCATCACAGGGCCTCCTCACATCCCCTCCATTGAGGTCTGTCCATAGTAAACGATGCTGCACATGCAAGTGCACAGCATCGCCAGGGACAGCTCACACGTAAACCCCAACCATAGACCTGTTTACCCTCCTTCCCATCCGGGAGACGCTACAGGTCCCTCCGCTGCCGGACCAGCAGGCTCAAGAACAGCTTCTTCCCTGCGGCTTGTCACACTTCTCAACGCTGCACCTCAATGCCTGACTGCTGTCTCCACCCTCACCCCCATCACCCCCCCCCCCCCCCCCACCCCCGGACTATCCAATCACCAGCAAATTGCACGGATACCACTGTATACGTATAGATGTATATACTCATATTACTGCGCAATTACTTGTTTATTCGTAATTTCGCCCTTCGGAGATACCAACTGAATTTCGTTGTCTCTGTATTGTACACTGCACAATGACAATTAAAGATTAAGGATTGAATTGAATTGAATTGAATTGAATTGAATTGAATGCTGCCGGTCCCGCTGATTTACTCCAGCATTTTGCGTCTATCTTCAATTTTCTTGACCCCGCTCGGGGAGTAAAAGTGGGGGTGAATCCGGTCCCGCAACGGCCGTGAGCCCCAGGCCCAGTTTGGCGATCGTTTGCCTGCTTCTGCTGCTGTTGGAGGTGAGACGTTGCTTTGCGCCAGGATCTTGGGCCTGTGCCTCTTTGGCTGTCCAGGCCCAAGAGACAGGCCGTTGGCGCGCAAAGATTTTGTTCGCTACAAAAATTTCGGAGCCCTGCGCAATGTCGCGCACAACTACATACCCCTCCACGCTTCTCAGTGGGACCGGCCCCGCGCGGCCATACGATGCCCGTGCGCCTCAATGCAATGTCGAGGTTGCGTAATTTGCATGCGAAGGACACGCAAGTGGGACAGGCCCTTACGTCACAGCTCATGGTGATATGTAATCCAGACTGTCACAGGTGGCAGTGGATGGGATTGCGTGACAGTCAATTTTAAATCTTTGCTGGTCACAACAAAATAATTTTTCAAGAAGGGCATCCAGGATAAGTTGGATAGTTATAGATCTATGGATATACTGGGGCTATGGGCCTTTACGTTTAATGCCAGTGTTCGGCCATCTATATTTTAAAAAAACTCTTAGCAACAGAGTTAATCAATATTTGGAAGGGCAGTGGTTCACACAGTCAGCATGGTTTTCTTCCATGGAGATACTGTCTGATTGAGTTAATTGCATTTTGTTTTAATGTGGTGGCATAATGCAGTGACTAGAATAGTGTGATTGATGCAGTTTGAATGGGTTTCAGGAAGCCCATTCTCAAAGTTCTGAATGGGAGAATTGCAGATTACAAACAAATTAATGTTGTTGCCATTGAGGAGGAAGCTTACTGCGGGGAAAGCCTGCAGGACATTAGTGATTTGATGGTAAGTTGGGCAGAGCAATGACAGATGGATGCTAATTCATGTAAAAGGATACACCATGAGTTGACTGTAAATGGTAGGATGTACACAATGTGTTCTGGAGAATGCTGTCTGTTTTTTTAGTTGATGCCAGCATGAAGCTCCCATAGTGGTAGAAGAACGTCTGCCTTGGGGGAATGCAGACCAGGGTCACGATGATGGAGGTAGAAGGGGCGGCACTTCACTGCCAGGTGTTCGAGATATGGAAACATGGAAACATAGAAAATAGGTGCAGGAGTAGGCCATTCGGCCCTTCGATTCTGCACCGCCATTCAATATGATCGTGGCTGATCATCCAACTCAGTATCTGTACCTGCATTCTCTCCATACCCCCTGATCCCTTTAGCCACAAGGGCCGCATCTAACTCCCTCTTAAATATAGCCAATGAACTGGCCTCCACTACTTTCTGTGGCAGTGAATTCCACAAATTCACCACTCTCTGTGTGAATTTTTTTTCTCATCTCGGTCCTAAAAGACTTCCACCTTATCTTTAAAATGTGACCCCTTGTTCTGGACATCCCCAACATCGGGAACAATTTTCTTGCATCTAGCCTGTCCACCCCCTTAAGAATTTTGTAAGTTTCTATAAGATCCCCCCTCAATCTTTTAAATTCCAGCGAGTACAAGCCGAGTCTATCCAGTCTTTCTTCATATGAAAGTCCTGCCATCCAGGAATCAGTCTGGTGAACCTCCTCTGTACTCCCTCTATGGCAAGAATGTCTTTCCTCAGATTAGGAGACCAAAACTGTACGCAATACTCCATACCGAGACCCTGTACAACTGTAGTAGAACCTCCCCGCTCCTATACTCAAATCCTTTTGCTACGAATGCTAACATACCATTCGCTTTCTTCACTGCTGCTGCACCTGCATGCCTAGTTTCAATGACTGGTGTACCATGACACCTAGGTCTCGTTGCATCTCCCCTTTTCCTAATCGGCTGCCATTCAGATGTCCCAGCACTGAGCCTTGCGGTACCCCACTAGTCACTGCCTGCCATTCTGAAAAAGGACCTGTTTACTCCTACTCTTTGCTTCCTGTATGCCAGCCAGTTCTCTATCCACATCAATACTGAACCCCCAATACCATGCGCTTTAAGTTTGCATACTAATCTCTTAGGTGCGACCTTGTCGAAAGCCTTCTGAAAGTCCAGATATAGCTCATCCACTGGTTCTCCCTTATCCACTTTACTAGTTACATCCTTGAAAAATTCTATAATATTCGTCAGACATTATTTACCTTTCATAAATCCATGCTGACTTTGTCCAATGATTTCACCACTTTCCAAATGTGCTGCTATCCCATTTTTAATAACTTACTCTAGCATTTTCCTCTTTTTCTCTCTCCCTCCCTTTCTAAAAAGTGGGGTTACATTAGCTATCCTCCAATCCTCAGGAACTACTCCAGAATCTAAAGAGTTTTGAAAAATTATCATTAATGCATCCACTATTTCTGGGGCTACTTCCTTAAGCACTCTGGAATGCAGCTGATCTGGCCCTGGGGATATATCGGCCTTTAATCCATTCAATTTACCCAACACCACTTCCTGACTAACCTGGATTTCACTCAGTTCCTCCATCTCATTTGACCCCCTGCTATTTCCAGCAGATTATTTATGTCTTCCTTAGTGAAGACAGAACCAAAGTAGTTATTTAATTGGTCTGCCATGTCCTTGTTCCCCATGATCAATTCACCTGTTTCTGACTGCAAGGGACCTACATTTGTTTTAACTAATATTTTTCTCTTCACATTTCTTTAAAAGCTTTTGCACTCAGTTTTTATGCTCCCTGCCAGTTTTCTTTCATAATCTACTTTCCCTTTCCTAATTAAGCCCTTTATCCTCCTCTGCTGGACTGGAATTTCTCCCAGTCCTCTGGAAGGCTGCTTTTTCTGGCTAATTTGTATGCTTCATCTTTTGTATTGATACTATCCCAGATATTCCTTGTTATCCACGGATGCACTACGTTCCCTGATTTATTATTTTGCCAAACTGGGATGAACAATTGTTGTAGTTCATCCTGCAGTCTTTAAATGCCTTCCATTTCACATCCACTGTCAACACTTTAAGAATCAATTGCCAGCCTATCTTGGCCAATTCACGTCTCATACCAATCAAAACAATCTTAGCCAACATAGCATTGTTTTTTGTCTCTCTCATCACAATTTTCTTGTAGCTTACGACTGTAAGTTAATACCAATGATAAAAGTAATGATTGCTAGGCTATCTTCTTCATAAGAAACAAAATTCGTAAAGTGAAACACTTTGTAGTTATAGCAGAGACTGGGACCTGAGAGCAGGTTGAAAAAACGAAGGCAACAAATGTTGTGGGAGTATGCGCGCAACGATCAGGAGACTGGGATGGGGCTAGAACAGAAACACTTTGCGATTGGCTGAGCTCTCTTCTCCGCCATACTGCTCCACACAGTGTAAAGAAAAAAGTTTATTTCCAGTCAACCTTGGCCAACATCTCCCTCAAGGCTCCATAGTCCACTTTGTTCAACTATAATACTGACACTTCCGATTTTCCCTTCTCCCTCAAACATGGTCACTACCTCCTAATGGCTCCTTGAACTCAAGTTCCCTTTTCAAATCCAGTTCATAAAGGACAAAGGACATTTATTGTCACATACACCAATTGGTGCCGTTAAATTTGAGTTACCAAGCAGCATACAAATAAGATAAACACAACACTATATATAAATTATATATAGAACATAAAAACATCCCCCCACAGTGGAATGAATGTTTCCCACTGTGAGGGAAGGCAACAAAGTTCAGTCATCTCCTTCTAGTTCACCCGTGGTCAGGACCTGTTGAGGCCTCTGCAGTCGCTGCAACGACGGCCCGATGTTTCAGGCCTTATTGCCGGAATAATGGTACTCCGGCGTTGGAGTTACTGAATAAGCTGCTTCCTACCGGAGACCATGGCTCCCGAAATCCACAGGCCGAGCTGGGCGGAGCTCCAACACTGGCGATCCTCGGCGAAAGATCCTAGGCTCCGCAATGTTAAAAGTCAGCTCCGCCCGCGGCTGGAAGCTGAGCAGACCACAGCTCCACGGTGTTCGTGTCGGCAGTACCAACCCCCCCGGAGCTCCAACACTGCGATCCCGGTAAGGCATCGCCTGCTCCGCGATGGTATTTCAGTGCTGCGCTGAAAAGTGCTTTCAGTGCAGTCTCCAGCTGGAAAGGCCGCGCCAATCCAGATGGTAGGCCGCGAGGAGGGGGCGTAGATGCGACTCGGAGGAAAGATGCATCCTCGACCAGGTAGTGACTGAGACAAACAGTTTCCCCCTTCCCTCCCTCTCCACCCCCCACATAAAAAAGACTAAAAGACCTCCAAAACAAAACTTTTAGACAGGCTGAAAATTTAAAAAAGGATGAAAGGATGAACAGCTGCTGGCGAGGCTGCCACACTTGATGGTGCCACCACTTTTGCATAAAAATAAATCCAGAATTGCCTTCTCCCTGGTAGGCTCCAGCACAAGCTGCTCTAAGAATCCATCTTGGATGCACTCCACAAACTCCATTTCTTTGGGTCTAATGCCAACCTGATTTTCTCAGTCTACCGGCATGTTGAAATCTGCCATAACAGATATAACAACCATAGCATTACCTTTGCGGCTTGCCAATATTAACTCTTGATTCAACTTTACCCTGTTTCCAGGCTACTGTTAGGGGGCTTGCAGATAACTCCCATTCGAGTCATTTTACATTTACAATTCCTCAGTTCTATCCATACTGAATCCACATCTCCTAATTCTATGTCACCCCTTGCAAGGGACTGAATTTCATTCCTCACCAACAGAGCTACCCCACCCCTCTGCCCACCTGTCTATCTTTTCGATAGAATGTATACCCTTGAATACTCAGTTCCCAGCCCTGGTCATCTCGCTCATCCACTTTATTTCTTATACTTTGTGCATTCATTTATACTTTTAATCCATTACTCCACTCACCTTTCACACCGATTCCTATTCAAATTGGCCATATTCTCCTACCCCTTCCTGAGCTGTCTGTCCTGTTAACTCTGGTGTCTTTCTTAACTATTCCTATACCCTCATTCCCTATATTTCAAGTTTGTCTCCTTCCCTGCACTAAATAGTTTAAACCCACCCGTGTAGCAGTTTTACCACGAGACAAAACACCACGAGACAAAACACCACGATCGCTCCCCTTCCCTGATACCTCTGTTCAGTCCGTGCAATCGGCTGGAGGGCTGAGTCTGAGGGTCTGGGAATGAATCATGTCTGTGAATCAGAGCACACAGCATTCCCTCATCCCTCTTTCATAAAGCAGCCTTCTAGGGATGGTATATTGGCCAGTAGAATGGTAGGATTGGGGGGGAGAACAGTAATCTGCTGTGCTTCAGTGTTACTTGTGGGTCATCCCGTCGACCATGTTTTCTGACACCATGAAGGCCTCCCCAGGGATTCTTGGTACTATACTAACTGTAAGCGCGAATCTCTTTGAGTTCAAAGATTTCTAACCATCAGGGGATCCCGTAAAATCGCCAATCCCTTTACCATCGGGAGATCAAAACAGCACTAATCCTTTAAATGGACTGGCGCCTTGTCAGACACACAACTGATTTTGTGCTGTTTCTTTTGTCCAAATGCATTGAGAAGTGCTATATTTGATTCTTTTCTGTTGTGCTGTTGTGCTGCTGGCAAAATGTCACCACAGTATGGTGCCATGTATTTTACGGGAGAATGGGAGAAGCAAGAATGCAAGAAGGTGGTGCTCAGAAACACAGATACCTCAGAAGCTTCTGCAGGTTACATGGGATGTAATATTATTTTAAGTGTCAGCTTGTAGATTGAAAGATTGCAGATTTGAAAAATGAACAGTCCTTCAATGGTTGTGCCAATGTTATGTTGCCCCTATTAGATCCAAGACAGGAGTAACAGGTTTGACGATCTTTCACAGTTCACCTTTAATATTTAATGTCGTCTGGGATGATATTGGGGTAATACAGTGTCGTCTGGGATGATATTGGGTCAAAAATGACCACACTAGCACTCGCAGTAGGGTAAACTCACTTGGTATGGTTCATTTATAGTGAACAACAGTAGTAATAAGAAGGTTTAGGTCCCTTATTGTCAGTGTATATGTGAGGAGGTTGTGGCGATCTTGGGCTTGTCCCTCCAGTTCACTCTTGCCTGGAAAGGAAGTGGTGGTGGCGGTCTCAGGCTTGTCCTTGGCAGCTCAGTTCTGGTCTTGAAGGAGATGGCAGGGCAATCTCAGGCTTGTTCCTATGACTCATTCTTGCCTTGAAAGGAGATGTTGGCAGCTTCAAACGTGTTCTGGTGGCTCATCCTTGGTCTTGAAGAGAAGGATATTGCGGTCATCTCAGGATTGTACTGGTGGCTCAATCTTTGCCTTGAAGAGGAGGCACTGGCGGACTTCGGCTTGTCCTGACTGCTCATTCTATACAATCTACGTGCGGCAGTCCTGGGCTTGTCCCAATGGCTGTCTTCGTCCAAGCCTCCCAAAGGGGAAATACAGTTGGTATGGTCCCTTCATCTCTCCCTCTCTCTTCTTTCTTAATTTCTCTCTTCCTGTCTCTCCCACTTCCTCTCTCACCCCTTCCCCTGCTCCTCATTCTCTGGCTGTTGCCTTAGCTTAATCCAGAGCTTTGTCCGGGGAGCTGGTGTTTTCTGGCAGGCAGGCACTGTTTATGGTGCTGATCATTGGCTTCTCCTGACCTGTTCTGCCGGTGACAAAGATCAGGTCAGCACATGAGGGAGGAGACACTGTCACAATAAGCATTTAGTCAATGGAACATTTGTCCACCTGAATTTTCTTTCTATACCTAATGTCCATGTCATGTGTGAGAACAGAAATTGTGTCTGAATATTTCCAGCACTGCATTGGGATGGACATTATGCTTTCATTTTTACACTCTGGAACTAAATATGAATAGTTTCCAAAGTTGGCAGTAAACTTGAGGTGGTATCCTATTGGGATGTTGCAACTCTAACCCAGCTATTATAGAGCAATCATAATTTGTATTTGTATACGTTAATTTAGCTGAGGTATTAAGATTATGCTGGTCATAGTTGCTTCCATTGACATATAATTGTGAACATAAGCCTTATTAAACTAACACAAAAGAAAACATGCTGTCAACTCTGCCTCTCTTAGCCAAGGATGCATTGACTAAACCATGTACCTTCCACAATTCATAAGGGAGCAATTGCCTTCATTCCTGATGTTCTGGAAACAGAATGCTTCTGACACCAATTTCAAACAGACGAGTGAATACTCTGAAGGCCAGATTTGCATTGGAAATTGCAGCACTGCACTTTTATATGTGAAGCAGTTCAGATGATTAGCAACCAAGCAGATCTAAAACCAAAATTAGGGTAGTGTCAGTCATTAAAGCTATAGTTTAGGAAACTGCAATTTCTTATCATTATAAATGAGTTCAGGAACAGGAGATAATCATTTGATGATCAGACTTTTTCTCCTTTCTGAGACATCAGGGGTGAAGGCAGACATGATTGTCTTCTCCTTGCTTCAATAAAAATTAAATGTAAAATGCATTTTGATTACAGTCAACTGCTTTTATGAGAGGGAACACACTAGTCTCCTTCAAATAAAGGAATGATTCCATCTTTCCCAAAGAAAATGCTTTTTCTCTTCTACCCCATCATAATCCCCCAAAATGAAATTAATAAAATAGTAAGATTAAATGAGAACTTACCAGTTCGAAGTTTGATCCTTATTTTATGAGGAGTGACGTTGAGGGATTACGTGAAGAAGCCCCGCCAGGCGCGTGAAAACACAGAAAACAAATAGCCGAAGTAACATAGTAAGGCTTTAAGAAGACTAGAACTACCAGATGATCTCTTAGAGTATGAGAGTGGGAGTGGAGGGCACGTAATCCCTCAACGTCATTCCTCATAAAATAAGGATCATACTTCGAACTGGTAAGTTCTCATTTAATCTTACTATTTTACTTCGGAGTCACGTGAGTGACTACGTGAAGATTTCAAAGCTCTGTGTTTCCATGCCGTAGATGCATTCCATAAGACAATCTGCTTCGGTTGACACAGTAGGAAATAGTAAGATTAAATGAGAACTTACCAGTTTGAAGTTTGATCTTTATTTTATGAGGAGTTACGATGAGGGATTACGTGAAGACCCCGCCAGCACGCTTGCGCGACATTCTTCAAAGCAGTGGTGTGAAATCACAGATACCAGAGTAGACTAATATAGTAAGATAAGAGAGAACTTCCATACCAGTTGAACTTTATAATAGAGGGTTTTGGGAGCAGAGGGCACGTAATCCCTCATCGTAACTCCTCATAAAATAAAGATCAAACTTCAAACTGGTAAGTTCTCATTTAATCTTACTATTTTACTTCGGAGTCACGTGAGTGACTACGTGAAGATTTCAAAGCTCTGTGATTTCATGCCCTGGAACGAGACCATGCTCACACATTGCCATTCTGGGAAGGAGGATGAACGTATTTCTCACACGACACTGTGCTGAAAAACAATAAAGGTATGATTCAAACCTAAAATAATATGCCCCACATTAGGTAATTTATTTTACAGAACTTAAATTTTCCCTGCAAACGTCTCAGGAGCGGCCACGGGTTTATTATAAAGCATTGAAATGCGTTCATTTCTCCAACCCGCTGTGGCAAGGATGTGGTCCATAGGAACTCCCATCATCCTAGCATCCGATGTAGATGCAGCCCTGGTGGAGTGAGATTTGAAACATTAGTATCCACCGCTTCACGTAATACCACCCTAACCATCTGGATATGGTTTGCACTGTGACCTTGGGTGAGGGCATTTATGGCTTATTAGAAAGCTCTCTCTGTGCCCCTAAGTGTCTTGGTGACTCTATATATTGCAAAATATGTGTCACTATGCAGGCCCAACTAACTGCAGGATAGGCCAGAACTCTAATATTGGCCAGAGGAACCGGGTTAGTCTTGTTTAAGTACCCCTGTATGTAGCAGGTTATCTGCCATTTGTGACAGACATGACGTCCTATTCTAGCTTGTGTAAGGACTGGACCCGTTGTGCTGATCCAAGTGCCATAATCATTCCCATCTAGGATATTAGTTTGTCCAGAGTGAGCTGTGGTATTAGTTGCTCCCCAACCTTTAGCACTAGCATCAGTCTGTAATGTACCCTAGGGATATATGATAGTGATGGGGTTAGAACAATGCTGAGCATTTCTATCCACCAGTTTTATTTTGATTTTGCTTTTTCTGGTAGTTGCATAGGCCTATCGAAATGGCCTGCATGATTTTTGAGAGCTAAAATTCCCTCTTCCAGGTTTTAATAATGGAGTGGTCCAATTGTGATGCTGGGAACGCAGCCACCAATTTCCCAATCACTCTTGCTCCTTGCTGAATGGATGGTTCCCTGATGCCAGTGAAGCTTTTGCATACTCCCATCAAGTCTGTCACTTTGTTTGGTGGCAAGGTGATAGACATATGAACAGAGTCAATAGTGAACCCCAAATAATCCATGGTAGTGGAGGGTTCCAATTTTGATTTATCTGGATGTATGTTAAATCCCAGCTTTTGAAAAAAAAAAAAAAAAATGTGTTGTGGCTGATACTGCCAATGTAGCCAGCTCCAATTTTTCACCTACAATGAGAATATCATCAAGGTAAGCCTTGGTGATATGGTATGTTTCCTTAAGTATGCTAAAGCTGGTTTTAATAAATTTGTAATAGCCTAGGTGCTGATGACAACCCATTGGGTAAGGCTTTATACTGCCATAGGTGTCCCATCCAGATAAATTTCAGGTATTTACGATGATCCTGTGTGTGACAAACGTGTCTATTTTGAAATGGGCATACTGAACGGAAGTATTTAGTTCGGTCAAATCTGTAATGATGCGGCAACCGCCATCTTTTTAGTTTTTTATAATTATATTTGATACGAACTCTTGAAATTCTCTGATTGTTTTCTCAATTCCCTTTTGTGTTTAGTCTTAACAGTTCAGCATGGCCTGCTGTTCTCTCTTTTTGTGAAGTATGAACTTCCTGCTAGGCGTATGCTGAAATGGGATGGGGAGTTCGTATACAAATTCAATTTTGTAATTCTGAATACTTCCGAGTATGTAATAGTTCAGAGGTAAAAGTGCAGCACACATGATTAAACAAGTGCAACCATCCACCAACTTTTGATGAATCGGACATGCAATATTTTTATAGACAACCAGACCCACCTACCTCCATGGTTACCGCCGGTGTTGTGTGGGTTGTCTTGCACTTGTTTCTTCTGGTATTGTGTTGCTGCATTGTGGGGTTGGCGCATTTTCCATGAAGGCCGGGCTGGGCCATGGTCTGAAAGACCGCTGTGGAGGTGTGCCGGCCTTCGAGCTTTCACCACCAGATGGTCTTCCATAGTACCGATGTCTGGTGGGTGTGTAGGGGTGCTGCCGCTGCTGATAGTGGGTTTTAGAGGTGCTTGGCACCTTGATCAAGCTTATAGCCTTGGATTCCTCATACAGGTCTTTCACCTGCTTCGGGAGGTCCCCCAACATCAATATTGGCGCCTGTGTGCTACTTGTCTTGCATAATTGCGCACTTCTTGATGATGCTCTTCCTGTAACTGTTAATCTCCACTGAGTATTACACAGTCTGCTAGAACATCTCGTAGCTCTTCAGGCAAATCAACCCCATCAGTTAATAATAATAATAATAATAACTTTATTTATAAAGCGCTTTAAACAACTACAGTTGCCACAAAGTGCTGTACATGAGAACTCATGGACAAGGCATTACAAACCATTAAAAACCATTAAAAACCGTTGTCCAAAAAAAGTTGTCCTGGTACTGCTGTGATTTTAGCAGCCAGCAGTTCCCTCTGGAGCTTCCCCTCCTGGCTCCTTATAGATGGGCTCCTGTTGCCCCAGATGGGGTTATAGACTGCTGGTACTTTAAGAGAATGGAGTTCTCTGGAGCAATGTATTTCCCAGCCGTAGAGTTAATGGCTTGCTCCTGTAGCTGGTTTGCAGCCATGTATTTTGTACTGGATTACAGCTTTGTATAGGCAGTCTTTCCTGAGTTGGTACAGCATGTGTTACCATGCACCACAATTCTTCTGCTGCTCTCTCTTCTGGCACCCCTCACAGTTGACTGTTCAGCCATTGCCACTTCTTCAGGGTCAGCCCAGCTCTGACCCCCTAATGCTCCCCTCCGAAGAGGGTGAGACATTTGGCAGTCTATTGAAAGGATCCTGCCGTGGGTCTGCGAGGAGACCCACTGTGACTCTGCCCCTGCATAAGCAGGTCACGCTGGAGCACTGCTCCCCATCCGCTCCTGCGGGAAAGACGCCCGCCGTCCCTATCCGGGAACAGGTTGGCTTCAGGTCCGGATCCAACTGAGTCAACGGTCCTGATCGACTTCTGGGTGGTTTTTCCGCCGACCGTGGCGCACCTGCGGTCTGTAGTAGCGAGAAGTCGGGAGCTGCTGGCAGCACCTGCAGCTCTGGAGAGACGGCACGCTGCTGGCTGCTTCCACAGCAGCGGTATTAGCCGCTGCTCTACCTTACGCGACTCCATGGTGCTTCCTCCTGAAAAAGAAATTACACCGAGTCGCCACGCTCACCAGAAAAGGTAAGACTTACCTTCAGTAAGTTTTGAAAACTTGCGCTGGAGGAGCGGCGCTCCTCCCGACTGTCGCTTCCGTAATGCGTTCAACGATATGTCGCACATGCGTGCTGGCTTTTTGTGACTAAGGAGCAGCCCTGTCTCACAACCTCTGAGACTCCTTGTTAACGTAATATAATGGGTTAAATGTTTAACTACACATAACATTTGGGCAACAGGATATGCTTTAAACGTCACCTTGGTTCCTGACATTCCTGGTCTGCTTTGTTTGATTACATCACAGACATAAAATGTAATGTCATCGAGAGAGAAATGCATATAATCTAGTCTTAACAAGTGTAATGGTTGCACAGGTTGTGCTGAAACCAGCGCCATTAGCATAACCACTTTAACAGTTAATTTTTGCAAAGATAATGACGTAATTGGAGCCCATTGCCGAAGCAGCATGAGAACTATACTGATATCCCAGATTGCTGTGTATCTGGGCTGAGGAGGGTTTTTGTTAAAAATTCCTCTCATAAACCGGGATACTAACGGATGAGACCCGATAGGTTGTTGTTCTGAAGACTGCCCTAAATAAGAGAACAAAGCACTGCGAGCAGTGTTAATAGCACTGTAACTGAGGTGCTCATCATAATGCAAATTAGCAAGGAACTCCAACACATCGCATACAGTGGCTTGCAAAAGTATTCATACCCCTTGAACTTTTCCACATTTTGTCACGTTACAACCACAAACGTAAATGTATTTTATTGGGATTTTATGTGATAGACCAACACAAAATGGTGCATAATTGTGAAGTGGAAGGAAAATTATACATGGTTTCCAAATGCTATTACAAATAAAAACTGAAAAGTGTGGCGTGCAAAAGTATTCAGCCCCCCCCCTGAGTCAATACTTTGTAGAACCACCTTTCGCTGCAATTACAGCTGCAATTCTTTTAGGGTATGTCTCTACCAGCTTTGCACATCTAGAGACTGAAATTTTTGCCCATTCTTTGCAAAATAGCTCAAGCTCAGTCGGATTGAATGGAGAGCGTCCGTGAACCGCAATTGTCAAGTCTTGCCAGAGATTCTCAATTGGATTTAGGTCTGGACATTGACTGGGCCATTCCAATACATGAATATTCTTTGATCTAAACCATTCCATTGTAGCTCTGGCTGTATGTTTAGGGTTGTTGACCTTCTGGAAGGTGAACCTCTGCCCCATTCTCAAGTCTTTTGCAGACTCTAACAGGTTTTCTTCCAAGAT
This sequence comes from Okamejei kenojei, assembly GCA_035221665.1. Classification (NCBI taxonomy): domain Eukaryota; kingdom Metazoa; phylum Chordata; class Chondrichthyes; order Rajiformes; family Rajidae; genus Okamejei; species Okamejei kenojei. The sequence continues at coordinate 12,692,415 of CM069143.1, forward strand.
TGCCCTGTATTTGGCTCCATCCATCTTCCCATCAAGTCTGACCAGCTTCCCTGTCCCTGCTGAAGAAAAGCATCCCCACAGCATGATACTGCCACCACCATGTTTCACAGTGGGGATGGTGTGTTCAGGGTGATGTGCAGTGTTAGTTTTCCACCACACATAGCGTTTTGTATTTATGCCAAAAACTTCAATTTTGGTCTCCTCAGACCAGAGCACCTTCCTCCACATGTTTGCTGTGTCCCCCACATGGCTTGTGGCAAACTGCAAACAGGACTTCTTATGGCTTTGTTTCAACAATGGCTTTCTTCTTGCCACTCTTCCATAAAGACCCGATTTGTGGAGTGCATGACTAATAGTTGTCCTGTGGACAGATTCTCCCACCTGAGCTGTGGATCTCTGCAGCTCCTCCAGAGTTACCATGGGCCTCTTGGCTGCTTCTCTGATCAATGCTTTCCTTGCCCGGCCTGTCAATTAGGTGGACGGCCATGTCTTGATAGGTTTGCAGTTGTGCCATACTCTTTCCATTTTCGGATGATGGATTGAACAGTGCTCCGTGAGATGTTCAAAGCTTGGGATATTTTTTTATAACCTAACCCTGCTTTAATCTTCTCCACAACTTTATCCCTGACCTGCCTGGTGTGTTCCTTGGGATTCATGATGCCCAAGGAACATTGTTTGTTCACTAATGTTCTCTAACAAACCTCTGAGGCCTTCACAGAACAGCTGTATTTATACTGAGATTAGATTACACACAAGTGGACTCTATTTACTAATTAGGTGACTTCTGAAGGCAATTGGTTGCACTGGATTTTATTCAGGGATATCAGAGTAAGGGGGGCTGAATACTTTTGCACGTCACACTTTTCAGTTTTTTATTTGTAAAAAGATTTGAAAACCATGTGTCATTTTCCTTCCACTTCACAATTATGCGCCACTTTGTGTTGGTCTATCACATAAAATCCTAATAAAATACATTTACGTTTGTGGTTGTAACGTGACAAAATGTGGAGAAGTTCAAGGGGTATGAATACTTTTACAAGCCACTGTATGCTAACAGTATCATAAGATATATTGGATTGAACACAGAACATCTCCCATTTCTTTGTGTGCACCATGTATTGGTTTTTAGTGCTATTTCTCCAGCCTGTGGTGATAACCTCCATGGTCCTGTTCGATAATTAAAGCCCTTGGAATGGCCCGGTCAGAACCTGCACACCAACAAATTGATACAGTCATGACTTTCTCCTGTAACCAGATGCAGCAACAAATTACTGCAGCTGGGAATCATAATAAATGGCTGCGCCATTATTCTCAGTACCAATGGGAACCATGGTTGCGTTGGCCAATCTGGGACCATAAAACGCCGGTGGCGGAGTCATGCTCTATTTTGATGAGACATTTCGCGATCAGGCAGAATGGAGGAAATGCATAAAAGAATGAGTGTCGCCAATGTAACGAGAACGCATCCGCAGCTACTGCACCTGGATCTGGCTCCCAGGAGACATATTTAGGCAACTGGTGATTCAGCTGGGATGCGAAGAGATCAATATCTGGCAATCGAAATCGAGTAACAATCGTTTGAAATATTTTAGCATTCAACATCCAGTCTATATTGTCATTAAACTTTCTCGACCTAAGGTCTGCTACCACATTGTCTATACCTGGTAGATAGATGGCTGAAACCCAGATGTTCCTTCAAATACACCAATGCCAGATAACATTAGCCAAGTTATCACATAACACTGATCTAGCTCCACCCATATGAGTAATATATGCCACAGCTGTGGTGTTATCAATCTGGAGTTGTACGTGTAAATCAGTCATTGTGGAGCAATATGCTTGTAACCCATAAAATGCCCCAATAATTCCAGATAATTAATCCCATGTGTGTGGAGAAGCAAGTCTTCTTGTTCAGTCCATCTACCCCCACAGCTAGACTCTGTGTCCGTAGCCCCCGCAGCCCCCCCCCCCCCCCCATCCGAGAGCGCTAATATCAGTCTTTAAAATCACTGAAGGTTCGTCCACCAAAATGTGATTGGTGGCTTGACTAACATTAACAATCCACCACTGCAATTCTGCTAGAGCCGTGGTTGGTAACTGCATAACCCGATCAAAATGGCCTTCATTTCGTTTCAATGCTTGTTCTCTTGCTCTTTGCAAATGTTGATAATGCAAAGGTCCAAACAGTACTGCAGGAAAGGCTGCTACCAATTTCCCAATGACCTTGGCAACGTCTCAGATGGAGGGATAAAGGTTTTGTGTAAGGCAAATAGAGACATTTTACTTCGGTGTCACGTGAGTGACTACGTGAAGAAGGCCCGCCAGGCGCATGCACGTCATTACGTCCGCGCATGTCGCACCGAACGGGCTGGAGGGCACAGCTCCACCAGCGGGTAAGTAGAAACTCTGCAGGTAAGTGTTAAACAACTTTTTCTGCAGGTTATTTAGCTCCGTAAAACTGGCTCGCGAAGTCAGTTGGAGTTACAACATGGACCGGTCCAAGTGCGCTCCAAGCGCGTGTCTAGCGACGATCCGCATTCTCGATCGGGTCGGGAGATAGTAGCCGGACCTCCGGTTCCGATACCGGGGGCCGTTTCACCGTTACCACCAGTGGAAAGTGCTTCCAGGCCAGTGCCTGAAACTCAACAGGCTGTGGCTGCTAAGAGGCACAGCAAGGCCACAAGTAAAACAAACAGGCCAGTACTATCTGATGATTCAGATGACGGTGGTGATTCTCCCCCAGGGGCTAAAGAGATGTGGGGAAAAATGCAACATATGGAACACATGCTGCAGCTTTTGGTACAGCAAGGGGCTAAAGCCACAGAGACTTCTCAGACAATTGAGCAGCAGGGATCCTGTGAAGAGGATTACTAGGAATACCGCCGTGGTGAATTCCTTCCAGCGCCTGTTATAGGACTGGGGGATGCCTCCCTAGAATATCAAATGGGAGATGCGGGGCAGATGCAGCTGACCCTATGTTGGTGTCCCTGATTATGTGCAATCACCAGAGCACAAGAGCCTTGCTCCGTTGTACCGGACATAGCAATGTTTTTTGCTATTCCGGAGGGAACAGGTGAGGCCATGGAGGAATATCTCGCAACTAATATAATTATTTAGTTTCTCACCAGCTACAACTATCTGTCATGCAGGAGACAAGCAGCAAATATAAAACACCTGTTAACTGTGCTTCTTTAAAAGTGCCAATGGTGAACCCAGCAATATGGGCACCCATGAATCCTTCCATGAGGGGGCAGGAGGTTCGTTATCAGCACGTCCTCAAACTGGTGGCGGCCATGATCACTGCATTTGGCACCATGGTCCGAGGGACCGTGTTATCTCCGTTACAGAAAGATATGTTAGGTATGATTTGTAACGTCTTCTTCAAAATTAACTGCATTCGTAAAATTGCCATCAGGCCTACTTTAAATCAAAAATTTGCTGCACTCTGTAAGGCGACCAACGTCCAGGCGCCTGAACTCCTGTTTGGCTCCGATCTGGTCAAGCAAATTAGAGATATTGATGAGGAGGCGAAAACTATGGGGCTAATGAAGCCGGCCGCATCTCGTCCGTCTCTTCGGAAGCCGGGGATCGTTTACCGCAGGTCCGATCCGGGTGCTGGGCCCAGCAGAGGGAGGCCAGGGTGGCAACGAGGATATCCACCACGTCAGGTTCCCTATAACCCCAACACAGCCAGACAACAGGTTTCCAAAACACCAACAGAGGTACAGGGACTTTGTGTTCAAGTTACAAATTCGGGTGTGCAACCTCCTATTGGAGGTCGGTTACATTTATTTTATAACGAATGATGTTGTATAACGTCTGATATCTTTATACTAAATACTGTGTCAGGGTCCACCATTGAGTTTATCTCAGGGATAGATCCACCTTTCCAGCATAAGCCTAGAAAAGTGTTGGTGTTTTCTGTTCCGGAGACTGAGCAAATCAATGTGGAGATTCAGAATTTGTTCCGTAAAGGTTGTGATTGAAAAAGCAGTTCATCATGCTCAACAATTTGTGTCTAATATTTTTCCCAGACCCAAAAAAGATGGTGGTTGTCGAGTAATTCTGGATCTCACTCAATTGAATACTTCAGTTCTCTATAGGCATTTTAAAATGGACACATTCGTTACTGCAAAGCAGCTGATGTCCCAGGGTTGTTATATGGCCACCATTGATTTACAAGATGCTTATTATTCGGTGCCAATTCATGTTGATTATCGGAGGTACTTGAAATTTAATTGGAAGGGACAGCTGTGGCAATATAGAGCATTGCCTAATGGATTATGTTCTGCACCTAGGTTATTTACTAAATTGGTGAAAACCTGTGCTAGGGCAATTGAGGGCCCACAATCACATTGTCATGGCCTATTTAGATGATATCTTAATTGTGGGCACACTCAAGAGTCAGCTGCAGCCTCTGTTACAGCAACCAAGAATCTCTTTGAATCATTGGGGTTTTTGGTCCATCCACTTAAGTCCAGGTTACAGCCAACCCAACAGATTGAGTATTTGGGGTTTCTTCTGGATTCAGTTCATATGACAGTTACATTACCAGCTGCTAAGGTACTAGATATTGTTAATGTCTGTATTCGTCTTACACAAACTCTTTACCCTTCCATCCGAGACGTTGCAAAGGTCATTGGGAAATTGGTAGCTGCCTTTCCGGCAGTACAGTTCGGGCCTTTGCATTATCAACATTTGCAAAGAGCAAGAGAACAATCATTGAAACAGAATGCAGGTCATTTTGATCGCCTTATGCAGTTACCCACCACGGCTCTGGCAGAATTGCAGTGGTGGGTTGTTAATATTATCCAAGCCACCAATTACATTTTGGTGGACGAACCTTCAGTGATTTTACAGACTGATGTTAGCGCTCTCGGATGGGGGGCTACAGACACAGAGTCTAGCTGTGGGGGTAGATGGACTGAGAAAGAGCACTTGCTTCTTCACACACATGGTATTAATTACCTGGAGTTATTGGGTGTTTTTTTATGGGCTAAAAGCATATTTCTCCACCACGTCAGATTTCCACGTTCAACTCCAGATTGATAACACTTACAGCTGTGGCATATATTAATCATATGGGAGGAGCAAGATCGGTGTTATGTGATAGTTTGGCAAATACTATCTGGGATTGGTGTATTTCACGCAACATCTGGGTTTCGGCCATCTACCTACCAGGGATAGATAATGTGGTAGCAGACCTTAGGTCGAGAAAATTTAATGACAATATAGAATGGATGTTGAATGTCAGCATATTTCAAACCATTGTTGCTAGATTTGGTTTGCCAGACATTGACCTCTTTGCATCCAGACTGAATCACCAGTTGCCTAAATATGTCTCCTGGGAGCCAGATCCAGGTGCAGTAGCTGTGGATGCGTTCTCGTTACACTGGGGACATTCTTTTATGCGTTTCCTCCATTCTGCCTGATTCCGAAATGTCTTACTAAAATAGAGCGGGACTCCGCCAATGGTGTTTTGGTGGTCCCAGATTGGCCAACACAATCATAGTTCCCCTTGGTACTGAGAATGATGGCACAGCCATTCATGCGCATTCCCAGTAGCAGTCATTTGTTGGTGCATCCGTTACAGGAGAAAAGTCACCCATTACATGACCATATCAATTTGTTGGTCTGCAGGTTCTGACCAGACCATTTCAAGGCCTTGGATTATCGAACAGGACCATGGAGGTTATGACTGCAGGGTGGAGAACTAGCACTAAAAAGCAATACCTCGTGCACATTAAGAAATGGGAATGCTTCTGTGTACAGTCTAATATATCATATGCTACTGCTAGTATAAGGGATGTGTTGGAGTTCCTTGCTACTTTGCATTTTGATGAGCACCTTAGTTATAGTGCTATTAACACTGCTCGCAGTGCTTTGTCCTCTTATTTAGGGCAGTCTTCTGCACGACAACCTATTGGGTCTCATCCATTGGTGTCCAGGTTTATGAGAGGAATTTTTAACAAAAACCCCCCTCAACCCAGATATACAGCAATCTGGGATGTCAGTATAGTTCTCACACTGCTGCGGCAATGGGCTCCAATTGTGTCATTATCTTTGCAAAAATTGACTCTTAAAGCGGTTATGTTAATGGCGTTGGTTTCAGCACAACGTGTCCAAACATTGCACTTGTTAAGAATAGATGATATGCATTTTTCTCAAGATGATGTTACATTTTATGTCTGTGATTTACTCAAACAAAGTAGACCAGGCAGGTCTGGAATCATGGTGATGTTTAAAGCATATCCTGGTGACCAACTGTTATGTGTCGTTAAACATTTAACCCAATATGTTGAGTTAACCAGGAGTCTGAGAGGTTCGGAGTTAGGACTTCTCATTAGTCACAAAAAGCCATATCAGCACGTGTCTGTGCAAACTAATTCTAGATGGTTGAAACAGGTGCTCAGTTCTGCGGGCATCGACACTGATGTGTTTAAATCTCACTCCACCAGGGCGGCGTCTACATCCGCGGCGAAGGCTCAGGACGTGCCGCTAGATCAAATCCTCGCGGCCGCAGGGTGGTCTAGAGGGGCAACTTTTTCTCGGTTTTACGATAAACCAGTTCAGGCAAAGCCACGGTTTGGGTCTGCTGTTTTGGGTTCCCTTTAATTTTATTGCTTTGTTTATATCGCTTATTGTTTGTAATTTCCCCCTGGGTCAGAGGGGTCATTACTCTGTTTGTTATTAAAATCGTTATTGAATTATTCATGCAATGTTCAATATCTTCTTTATTGTACCACTGTGTCAACCGAAGCAGCTTGTCGTATGGAGTGCATCTGCGGCATGCAAACACAGAGCTTTGAAATCTTCACGTAGTCACTCACGTGACTCCGAAGTAAAATAGTAAGATTAAACGAGAACTTACCAGTTTGAAGTTTGATCTTTATTTTATGAGGAGTGACGTTGAGGGATTACGTGCCCTCCGCTCCCACCCTCATAATCTAAGAGATGATCAGGTAGTTCTAGTCTTCTACGAGCCTTACTATGTTACTTCGGCTATTTGTTTCTGAGTTTTCACGCCGCTGCTTTGAAGTATGACGCGCATGCGCCTGGCGGGCCTTCTTCACGTAATCCCTCAACGTCACTCCTCATAAACTAAAGATCAAACTTCAAACTGGTAAGTTCTCGTTTAATCTTACTATTAACAATATCAACTACCTTGGTTGTTGGTAATGTGACTGTCATATGAACTGAATCAATAAGAAAACCCAAATACTCAATTTGTTGGTTGGCTGTAACTTGGACTTAGTTGGATGGACCAAAAACCCCAATGATTCAAACACATTTTTGGTTGCTGCAACCGATTCCTCAGCTGACTCTGCAGTGTTGCTGACAATTAAGAAATCATCTAAATAAGCCATGACAATGTGATTGTGGGCCCTCAATAGCCCCAGCACAGGTTTGCCCAATTTAGTAAATAGCCTAGGTGCTGAACTTAATCCATTAGGCAATGCTGTATATTGCCACAGCTATCCCATCCAATTAAATTTCAAGTGCCTGCGATAATGAGCATGAATTAGCACCGAATAACAGGCATCTTGTAAATCAATGGTGGCCATATAACAACCCTGTGACATCAGCTGCTTTGCAGTAACAAATGTGTCCATTTTAAAATGCCTATAGAGAACGGAAGCATTTAATTGAGTGAGGTGCAGAATTACTCTACAACCACCATCTTTTTTAGGTCTGGGAAAAATATTAGACACAAATTGTTGAGGATGATGAAGGCTTTTTCAATCACACCTTTTCTGGAGAAATTCTGAATCTCCACATTTACCTCCTCAGTCTCTGGAGCAGAAAAATCAACATTTTACTAGGCTTGTGCTGGTGAGGTGGATCTATCCCTGACACAGTAGTTAGTATAAACATATCAGACGTTATACAGCACCATTCAGTATAAAACAATTGTAATCTACCTCCAATAGGAGGTTGCACACCAGAATTCTTAACCTGAACACAAACTCCCTGTACCTCTCCAGGTGGCTTATAAGGCTGTTGTCTGGCCGTGTTGGGGTTGTAGGTAAACTGCCATGGTGGATATCCTCGTTGCCACCCTGGTCTCCCCCTGCAGGGCCCAGCACCCGGACCCTATGGTTTTTGCCTCCTCGTCAATATCCCAAATTTGTTTCACGAGATCATTACCAAAGAGGAGGTCAGGAGTTTGGACATTGGGCGCCTTACAGAGCGCAGCAAACTTTTGATTCAGGGTCGGCCTGATGGCGATTTTTCGAATACAATTAACCTCAAAGAAAGCGTTGCACATCATAGCCAACATGTCTTTTTGTAATTGAGTTAACATGGTCCCTCGGACCATGGTGCCAAATGCAGTGATCGTAGCCGCCACCAGTTTGAGGACGGGTTGGTACCGTACCTCCTGACCCCTCATAGAAGGAGTGATAGGTGCCCATATTGCTGGGTTCACCGTAGGCACTTTTAACGATGCACAATTGACAGGTGTTTTGTATTTATTACTGGTCTCATGGATGACCGATAGCTGTAGCTGGTGAAAAACTAAATAATTAATGTTATTTGTAAGGTACTCCTCTATTGCCTCACCAGTTCCCTCCGTAATAGCAAAGATCATCGCTATGTCAGGGACACCCGGAGCGTGGCTCTTGTGCTCTGGTGTTTGCACATAAGCAGGGACACCAGACTCAGGGTCAGCTGCATCCTGCCCCGCATCTCCCAATTGATAATCCAGGAAGGCATCCCCCAGTCCTATACCAGGCGCTGGAAGGAACTCCCCTTGGCGGTATTCCATATAGCCCCCTTCATAAGTGCCCTGCTGCTCAGCAGCCTGGGGAAGTACTGGGGCCTTAGCCCCTTGTTGTATCAGAATCTGGAGCATATTCTCCATGTGCTGCATTCTGCCCCACAGTTTTTTTTTTACCTGGGGGAGAGTCACCAGCTTGATCAGACTCGTCTGATAATACTGGTCTGTTTGATTTTCGTTTAGCCTTCCTGTGGCTCTCAGCAGGCTCAGCCTGCTCAGTTTGAGGAACTATCCTAGCGGATTCGCTATTGACCTCAGCTGCCGTTGAAACGGCACCCGGTATCGGAACCGGTGTTGCCGCGCTTATCTCCCGACCCGATCGAAAGTGCGAGTCATCGCTGGACCCACGCTTTGAGCGAACCCTCCGTCCGGAGCTATCCATCTCTAAAACTCCGACTGACTACTCGAGCCAGCTTTATGGAGGTAAATACTCTGCAGGGAAAGTTGTTTAAAACACTTACCTGCAAGTTCTACTTACTGCTGGTGGAGCTGCGCCCTCCAGCCCGTTCAGTGCGACAGGCGCGGACGTAATGACGCGCATGCGCCTGGCGGGGTTACTTCACGTAGTCATTCACGTGACTCCGAAGTAAAATTAACGTTAAATCTTATTTTTTCCAGGAAAGAAAAGCTACTTTCTCTCTCTTCATAATATAAATCTTGGAGCCATAGTTCCACTGGGGGAATCTGAACTGCTGGGCAGATGCAGAGAACAGTACGCAGTAATCTAAAAGTAGTCTAACCAAGGATTTCTGCTAGTGCACATTAACTTGCCAGAAAATTGATGCTGAGAAGAATTAAAAAATAATACACACAGGCTGCAGATTGTGGCTTTGTTCTCATTTCCTTGACCATTCTTGATTTAACCAAATTAAATAAACCATAACTCGTTGGAATTTGATCCAGGTTAGAAAATCACACTTTACTGCCAGAACCTACTAAAGGGGATTAGACAAACACTTGAAGGGAGAAATTTGGGAATAAGGCAATATAAAAGGATAAAATAAATATCAACCCGTTAAGGTGTCACAGGCATGACAGCCGTTTTCCCTTCTTTTTTCCTGCAATGTGAATAAAGAACATTGCTGCTCAGCTGCAAAATACGCTGCTCAGGGGTATAATCAAACGAAACAAAGTAATCAAAAGAAAATAGTATGTTGACACTTCCAAACACTAATGAGTTCAACAAAAGCATTAAAATTAGGTTGACACTGTAATTGAGAATTTTATTGTACCTGATCACTATAATTAAATAAATGTTTTGAGCCGACATTTTAATTGTGACATCTCTGAGGATCATACCAGATGCTCAGGTGATCTTGTGTTTAACAATACTCTTTTTACACTCTTATTTCTGCTGTCAAACTCCAGTTTAATATGACCAAACTGTTACTCATTAACATATTTGGGCTCCTACCCGCAGGATCTGTATCACAGAACCATTTGATCCATATATTCATTGAAGCATCACCATAGTATTTTTATTAGGCTGTGAAATATATGTTAAGTGTGTAATGATGTTTTTATGTATTATTTTAATGCTCTTCAAATCAGCCGATAATAGATTTTTGCATAGTTTTATCCTTTCCAATTGCTTTTCTTATAATATGCTCAAATTGCCATTCTATTGTACAATTAAGGCCAAGTGGTCTTATGTAAAATAGAAGGGGATCATTATAAATGAAACAACTTGTTTACTTTTGTTATTATTCATTCACAATTAATGGGGCCCACATGATGTGCGGCATTCTTACTGCTAGTAACAAAATTAAGTATAGACAAGGAATGTCTCAGATCCAAGCAAAAAAGGTTACCATAGTGAAGATGAACCAACTATTGTTTTGTTTAAACCAAGACTTTGTTTCAACTAAGGGTGTTCTTGAAGAGATATATAATTTGATACAAGCAATGATTCACTGAGCTGTCAAAATGAGTCAAGCAGTTGTCACAACTTTCAACTTAGTCTTTAATGCCTTATAGGGACACAATATAGATAATATTTGGCAATTTGCTATCCACTGATGTTTCACACGCACAATGGATCCAAACTTTACCATTGTCATGGCAATCTCAAAGTGACAGGTCCACACAAAACACTGCAGGATCACCTAGACTCACTGATGACAAGCATGTGACTATTTCCAATATGCAACGTGTTAGCGACCACTCATGCATTAATATACAGTGCACCCATGTTATATCAGATCATAGGGGCGGGAATGATGTCCATTATTGCCGAATGTCTGCTATAACAGAGTAAGATAGTATAATTTTATAAGTAGTATAAATAAACAGCTGCAGTTAATGGTTAATACACAAAAGGACACAAAAAGCTGGAGTAGTTCAGCAGGCCAGACAGCATCTCTGGAAAATATGGATAGGTGTTGTTTTGGGTTGGGATCCTGCTTCAGACTCTCATTACAGAATTCGACTTGGATTCCAGGTAAGTTGACAGCCCTGGCCTGTTGACGGCTGAGGGAGAGGTGAAGGTCAGAGGAGCCAATGGTCATGTCCCGCAGGTGGCTGCTGTGCAGGTAAGGATCGACGGTGGTGATAGCAGCGGCAAGTGCGGATGGTAAATGGAGTGTGGGCAGCCTTTGGCAGATCAGTCTGCTGTAACTGAAATCCATTATAAAGAAGTCTGTAAAACAAGGGTTTACTGTATTGGACAATTCTGATTTCTCAAGGAATAATATGATATTTTTTATTGAAAATGTAACAATTTGAATGTATAGCATACCTGTCTGGGTATGAATGCGAATTCAGGTTTCTAATACATAATTTCCTGAAATTATTTATGTGGCTGAGCAGACTTAAAGAAGGCAAGTGTGAAGTTTAGGAAATAAATACCACAACAATAACAACAAAAAAGTGACATTTTGGCTGGGACTCTGTCAAAGTATGTATTTCAAGGCTTCAAGGTCAGTTTATTGTCACATGTGCCAATTAAGGTACAGTGAAATTTGAGTTACCATACAGCAATACAAAGCGAAAAGCAACAAGATACACACCCACATAAAAGTCAACATACTGAAGTCAATAGTTATTTCTGAAATGTATCCAAGAAGTCATTGTCAATATTGTGCTAATTAGTGCTGCATTCGTTGGTTCATTAATTGATATTCATAAATTATCACAATGCCATCTAATCTCATCATCAGGAAACCAAATTACTTCCTGAATTCTCCTTCTCCACTTTGAGCAATTAGAGGTTTTTGGCAAGGCTTTGAGAAGATGCCTGAGTTTTTTTTCTCCCCTCTATCTATCTGGTACTCTCTTTCAATAACATAGTTTAGAATAGCGTGTCAGGTTTTTAAATAAAAGTGAAAATCAAAAAAAAAGCAGCAAGTGCTGGAAACCCAAAGTGAAAACATAAAGTGCAGGAAACTCTCAACAGGTCAAGCAGAATATGTGGAAAAAGAAAAGGAGAACAACCTCTCTATAACAACTATATCTAGGCAATTAATTATTATTATGGGAAAACCATCTGTGAGGAGGATGCTTGGAGGAGGATAAGGCAAATGGAATATAATGTGAAAAAATATGATGCAATTTACTTCAATCAAAAATGTAGAAAACCTGTGAGTGATTGAAAGTAGTTGGAGCCTAGAGGAAGATGGATGGTTTTGTAGATGAAAAACTGACAGTGAAAACAATTGATGCACCAAGCAATTAACAATTGATACATCAAGCAATAAAACAGCATAATTGTCCTCTGTATATCAGTACAATAGTGTGAATTACTGGAATGATATTAAGCTTGAGTGAGGCAATGATTGAAATCTTATTGCGGGCCTAGATTCCCTATTTAAGGATATACTGTGGATAGGACAGGTTTGGAGGGATATTGACCAAGTGCAGGCAGGTGGGACTAGTGTAGCTGGGACATGTTGGATGGTGTAGGGAAGTTGGGACGAAGGACCTGTTTCCACACTGTATCATTCTATAGGGCCTGTCCCACTTGGGCGATTTTTCAGCGGACTGCCAGCGACTGTCAAGTTCACGGCACTCGCTGAAAAACCGGGAACTGGAACAGCGAGTGTCAGAGTGGAACACACACACAAACACATCGCAAAGGCGGGCGCCAAGGGAAGTGGGAGAGCGCTGTCTGAAATTCATATGGTGCAAAGCCAAGGTGATACAGACACCCACCGCGATGAACAGGAAGGTTAAGATGGCTAGCACAGTGTACGGTAATCCTTTAAAAGAAGGGGGGGAAGGGGGGAGAGAAGGGAGGAGAGAAGGGAGGAGAGAAGGGGGGAGAGATGGGGGAAGAGACGGGGGAAGGAGTGGAGACCCATTTTTAAGAAGCCAGTCATCTTTTAATAAGCCAGAGATATACAGCTGTGAAGTTTGGCGGGCATTTAACATTACCGGTCAGTTATCCTTGGTTCTGAAAACTCGTGCTTACGTTTTTTTTCCCCAATGAGCCAATGAAAATGCCCAGTCAGCAAAGGTGATTAACTAACACTATCTACGACTACCTCGACTACCTATAACTACATGGAGATCCCACTATAACTGCACCTACGACTACAGGATTATCGATTTTCTCCATGGTGACCAATGTTAAACATGTTGAAAAATTTGCGGCAACCATACTGAGGCCACGACTAGTTCCTAGAATGCGGGAACTCCTCGCGACCATGAAGGAGACTCACCAGAGACCACAGCGAACATGTGGCGATCATGAGGCGAGCGCAAAGTCTCCTGCACTCGCCTAAAACGTCGCCTATGTGGGACAGGCCCTTTAGATATACTTGTGATCAAGGATGTAAAATGAAAGTTCTGCAAATTGACACCTGAGAAGGAGTGTTTGTTGAATGTGTAGAAATTAAGCAGGCAGGGCCTGAACAGAGTAGTAGCAGTGGTGCTCATTGAAACATTCAATATTCTTACAGGAACTAACTGAGTTGATAAAGAGATTTATTTTGCCTGGCTGGTGTGCGCAGAACCAGGAATTACAGCCTCAGAGTCCATTCAGGATAGAGAATGAGACAAATTGGCAAATCTTTGAATTTTCTACCCAAGGAAGCTGTGGAGATACAGTAGCTGAGTATATGCAAAAATACAATTTATTATTTCTGCACAGTAAAGGAATAAAGGCATGTAGGTTTAGAGAATGAAAGTAGCACTGAGTTAAAAGATCAACAATGATCACATCGGCTGGCACAGAAAGTATCAGAAGGCATATGGCTACATCTGCTTCCATTTTTTTATATTCTTAAATATAAAAAAAAACATTATTCTGTCTCCCTGCTCCCAAATTAGCAAATGCTCTGGAAAAAATATGGAAAGCACTGCAGTTTTTTTTGGGGCAGTGAATAAATATATCAGCACGTAACTACTTTGTTTTAATTATAAAAACTTCATAAATTATTTTTAATTATTCAAGATTGGCACTCAGATTAAGGAACATAACATGTATTTCAAATATATGTGTACATACATCATAAATTGATAATAATTATTTTACATGGTTTGTTCAAATGATGTTAAATCATTGAATTTTAAGTGCAGTTTTGTTTTTAGACTTGGCAAATGAAAATCACATGGAACCAACAAGTATAATGTCAAAATTAAATACTGGATAAAGGAACTGATTCCAGATGTTATTAAGAATAATCGTGTTAGTCAGCACAACAGAGAGTTTGCATTTTGTTCCATTTTGCTGAGAAGGAGGCTAATCCTTACATATTTTTAATGAAGTATACATGATAGCATTGCAAAATGTTTATGGTAGTTATTGATTGAGTTTGCCCTAAACTTAGTTAAAGGATTGCTACTCGCAGTTTATGCTTATTTAGAAAAACACCACAAATGTATAAGGAGGAAAACGGCGAGGTTAAGTCTCAAAGAATTACATCAAAAGCATACTGGATCGATACTACTCTTAAATTACAATTGCATGAAAGACCCAAATAGGACTTTACCTGGCCTGAAATGGTTTGCTGATGTAGCACCTCTTAATGCCAGAAGACGGTAAACAGATCTATAGAAATGTATCCATTTTAAACTCAGAAAAAAAACACAATTTTCAAATCTCTTTTCAATCCAAGTGGGCATCTAAAAAATGCTGAGGGGTAGGCAGAGGTTTTCTCTCTCACCTTGAGAAACATGACAGAATTGTGCTGCAAGGACAAAAGGATTCTTACAAGTTTGGCTACCATGGCAATCTGTGAATCTATTGAATTATAGAAAAATGGGCTAACGAGAACTTAAAGGTTAACTATTAATAGGCCAGGGAAGGTGCTTATATCTAAAGTAAACCTGACTTCTGAGCGAAAGTATAGCTTCCAAACTCCCAGGTCTTAGTTGTCTCAAAGTTTTGATATACACATTTTTCAAGCAACAAACTAAACTCACTAGGGGGCATGAAAGAAGAATGCATTTATTTTGCAGCTCAAATATGTTTCCATTCGCTAGATATTATTCCTATTGATCATGGCCATCAAGAGCTTTGTTATGTTAAAAGCCAGTGCTAAGATGGAAATATCAACTTGTACTTTTTGTATTGTTATCATATTAAAATCTTTACAGATACTTGAGACTTGATACTTTCTCAACACTAGAAGATTCTTTCATCACTAGAAATCTATATAAGGCAATTCAGAACAAACATAAGCCAGAACACTCTGAGTAAATATTTTGCACAAAGATTAGTTGGTATCTGAAATAAGCTGTCAGAGGAGATGGTAGAGACAGAAAGAATAACAATATTTAAGAGCCATCTGGACAGGCACTTAAATGAGCAAGGCATTGAGGAATATGGAATCAATGTAGTTAAGGGGATAAGTAAAGATATACATGATGGTCAGCTTAGATGCAGTAAGTGGAAGAGCCTCTTTCTATGCTGCACAACTCTCTGAGATTTAGAATGCTCATAAATACAATTGAGCATTATTGTGATGTAGCAGTCGGTGCTGAACCTCAGTTCCACTGACCTTGGCTTGATCCTGATCTTGGATTTTGTCTGTGTGGAATTTACAGTCTCCTTGTGACCAACTGGCGATCCCCACACATTAACACTACCGTACGAACACTAGGGACGATTTGACATTTATACCAAGCTAATTAACCTACAAACCGGTACATCTTTGGAGTGTGGGAGGAAACCGAAGATCTTGGAGAAAGCCACGCAGGTCGCGGGGAGAACATACAAACTCCATACAGACAGCACCAGTAGTCAGGATCGAACCCGGGTCTCTGGCACTGTAAGACAGCAACTCTACCGCTGCACCACTGTGCCAAGTTTGATGTTGACAGTTGTTTAGGATACCCACTACATACTCATTTAAACAATCATGCTGAAGAAGCAATTGCAAAAAATGAATGTGAAATATAACATTTAAAGCTCTATCAGTTGAGACTTGACTGCCTTCAATAAAGGGTGTTTTGTTGGCAGCTTTAACTCTTTTACTTGCCATGGTACGCAGCAATAATAAATTATTAAAAACCCGCAGAAACTACAAAGAAGTGATGGAGGAACGGGTGTGGAGTGGGCATTCCCAATATTTAGTCGCAAAATTCTTTCTGCTCATTTTAACTTTCTTCGTCCTGTTCTGCTATCATTGCTTACCTTGATATCACATTAAAACAATTCAGCATTTTGAACATTATTTTCTCAACCCGCTAAGCTTAGGAAGCTCAATTTTTATGGACTTCCTTTTATAAAATCAATATTCAAGAATGCTTTGTTCATTCGGTTTGTGAGCTGGCAGGGTTTATGATTCCAGTTGGCTTTGAATTTGGAATTTGTTTTGAGCTCTTGATTAGATTTTTTCAACTTTTAGTGGCTGCTGAGAGAACAATCTGATTTTATTTTAATCTTACATTAGCATCCATAAAAATTCAAAACATAGAACATATAAGACTTTGCGGATATCTGTTTTATATTGTTTTATTCTCCCCCAGTTTCTTAGGCAATGTATCGCATTGCAGAAAAGGGGCAGATTTTGTATAGAGACGGATATGAATGTTAAGTAACATTCAGTAAGTATAAATATAGGCACAAAGGCAAAGACGTTGAAGTTGTTGCTTATCTTGATTGATTTTACAACTTAGAATTTTGTTGTGGTTATACCTGCAGGAAATGGGTTATAAAGAAATCTATTTCCACATGGAATTTAATGCAGAGAAATCTGAGTTGTTGCATTTTGGGAAATTTAGCCTGGGCAGGACATACACGGTAAATGGTACGGCTCTGGGAGTGTTGTGGAGCAAGAGAGATCTAGGAGTGCAGGTGCATGGTTCCTTGAAGGTGGAGTTGTGAGTAGATAGGGTGTACAAAAAGGTGTTTGGCACATTGGCCTTCATCGCAAAATAATAGGATGCAATGAATAATTCTGCACTTGAATAGATGCATGCAACTCCAAAACCAGTCAAAACTCAAAACCTTTCAGAACAGAGTATTCTAATTGGTCATTTTTATCTATCACCCTAAACATTCATCCTCTGCACCAACAACTTTAAAGTGGTACAAAATCCTTAATCAAATTACAAAAGATTCTATAACATGAATACTGAAACCCTTTACCACTTCAAAAGGATCAAAACAACAGGTTCATGAGCACATGATGCACCACCACTTCAATTTCCAGTTCAAGTCACCAACAATCCCGACATGGGCAAATATTATGTTTCCTTTATTGCTACTGGGTTAGATTCCCGGAATTACTTCATTAGCTGTCTCGTGGGTGTACCTTTAAAACTTGGGATGCAGCTGTTCAGGAAAGAAGACACGGCAACTTGCTCAAGGACAAAAAAAGAATACGCCGTATATTCTAGTTTTGCTACAATGTCTATTTGTCATGAAGAATTAAATGAAAATACAACAAAGATGTACAGTAACTGCAATGGATGTTGCTACTTCTGTAGTTTAAACTAAATAGTGATTGTTATATAAAGATTTTAGCATGTGGGTTAGATCACATTTGGAACATAATTCTTGCCTTCACAATTTAACAAGAATGTTAAAGCCTTAAAAAGAGTATAAAAGTAATTTATCTAAACGGTGTCAGGAGTGAGGGGCTTAAGTAATGAGAGGATTGGCTGAAAGTGGACTGGAGGCAGAGTCATTTTTAGCATTCAAATGAGAATTAAGTAAATATCTGGAGGGGAAAGGAAAAGACAGTGTGAGGAAGAAAGATGCACGGAGTGATCGGATCACTCCAAAAATGAGCAGATGCAGGTGGAATGAACTGAATGGTCATCTCTTGTGCTGGCTTTAATTCTATATCATGCATATGTGCAGCAGGCATTCTGGTGAGAAGTTGCTCAGCCAATCTTCCCTGTCCCGCCTGCAACTGGTCCAAAACACCGCAGCGAGACTTCTGACGTGCACCCGAAAAAGGGACAACATCACCCCGATCCTGGCCTCTCTCCACTGGCTCCCTGTGCGGTTCCAAATACATTTCAAGACCCTCCTCTTTGTCTACAAAGCCCTGTATGGGCTTGCACCCACCTACATTAAAAGTCTTCTCACCCGCCACACCACCTCCAGGTCCCTCAGATCGGCCGACTTGTGGTAACTGAATGTCCCGTGGTCTAGGCATAAGCTCAGGGGCGACCGCACTTTTGCGGTCGCAGCTCCTAGATTGTGGAACAGCATCCCCCTCCCCATTAGGACTGCCCCCTCCATCGACTCCTTTAAGTCTAGTCTAAAAACATATCTGTTCTCCCAAGCCTTTCTTGATGTTCTCTGAGCGAGGGCTATTTGATTTTTATGTATGTAGCCTGCTTGTGTATACTACTCATATAACAAATGTAAAGCACTTTGGTCAACAAGAGTTGTTTTTTAAATATGCTATATAAATAAATGTGACTTGACTTGACTTGCTCAGAAAATCAATCTCCTGCCTGCCATATGTAACAGAAGATCACAGTAATTTGAACCCTGGAATCTTGGCATCAGTTCTCTGTCCAGTTGAATCAAGTGGTAACGGAGTGCACAACAGCCAGCAATGGGGGAAATGCACTATAAAAGACTGTATAAAATAAGTAGATTGTGGTTAAGAATTTTGAGGAAATGCCAGCAGGGTCCCACTGACCCTGGGAAAGTCATTGTACCCCAGCATCTCAATCCAAAAAAAGAACATTTACATATTTTAGATGGACTCTGTTTGTAATCCAAATCAGCCTTTTTGGAAAACCGAGACAGCTTCCCTTCCTTGGACCCCAATCAAAATGCACTTGAAATTATTTTAATTTGATGGACCCATGATATATTAATGAGCTTTAAGATGTCGCCTTTATCACCTGTCCTGTTGTACAGGTTTAAATTTAAATAGTACACAATTGACTTGAAAATAATCTGCTTATCTTAGTTGCCATTCCTTTAAATTGCTGCCTTATCTATGGTCAACATTAAATGCATTCTATTCATCGTGAAAGTGTCTCTTCTTCTCCAATTTATTTTGCTTTAAATTTTGTATGTTTCAATTTCAGATAACCCACAATCAAAGGTCCACCCAGGTCTCTCTTCCATTTCCATCCCTTCTACCTCCCTTTTCCCAAATGGCTCCATCTGTCCATCACCTGGGAATGTACCGTGGTTTCTACTCCATTGGCTTCTTGTCCCCTTGCCAATATGGTTCCTATCTGCCTATCATCCTTCCATTATTTGATCCCAACTAACATCGATCAAATAATCTCTAGCCTTATCCCACCGGCTTCATCTGCCTACCTTATCTGTTCACTTACCACATAACAACCTATATTGCAAGACTCTCCCTCCAACCTTACCCCCTCCCACTTAGCTCTATTCATCACCCCCCCCCCCCCCCCCACCTTCCATTATTGGTTTACCTATCACCTTCCAGCCCTTGCCTTATGCCCCTTCATTCTATGCACTGGTTATATTCCCTCTACGCACTCAGTCCTCTTGCAGGGCCTCAACCTGAAATGGTGACCATATGCCTCCACAGATGGTTCTTCTCTGCCTGCGTTTTTCTAACAGTTAGTTTATTGGCTTTCATGTAGTATTTTTTATATCATTATTTTCCATCAAATATTTGAAATCTCTCATTCAGATCACCATAAGGTTCTAATCTAAAGTGCTTAAACTTCTCCATTAGTTCATCAGAGCTCATCTCATTAAGTTATAATTACTATGCAATGTCAGTGAGTTCTAACTGAAGTGTTCATCTTTACAGTATCTGCATCAATATCATTGCATTTCAGTTTCTCTGCTCACAGCCAAATTCAATATTGTCAGTCTGCATGTTGAACCCGTACCAAATTACAATGTTTGTACATTCAGCAACATTTAAAGCACTTCATTAATTTGGCAGCCAGCAAAGCTGAGGTCCAAGCCTCAGCCAGTTAGCAGATTTTCATTTTACTGACAGTTTGTGGGTGGAAATAATTTGGACCCACGGGCAGGTTTGAATGAAGGCAAATAAGGTTCTTCCATGGCATAAGACATAAAACGTTTGGTTGGGCAGTTCTGGGAAAGGTCACAGAGGCTGATAAAAATAGCAAGTTTGTATTTACCGCATGGCAAGCTGCTTGTCATGGGCAGCATTTCTTGTCTTTTATTTTCCTTTTTGTATTAAAATGACTACTTGGAATTCAAAGCGCAATCTGATTAATACAACAAGAAGAATCATCAGAATTTATTTTTGGTTGTCTGGAACTATACCCCAAAGTTCAATTGCTTTTTGAAGACTACTTGATATGGAAAGCAATAACTCTGCTGGCACTTTCAAGCGCCTTTTAAATTCTCCCTATGCCAATTCAATTCTTTTTTACACTGTAAAACTTAAGCAATAGCCTGTAATGTTCCAATGCCTCATAGTAATTGATCCCAAAGCTCTGTTGTCATGAAATGCTGCATCTCAATGCCTTTATTCAAAAATATGCCACAATATTCTTGTTTTTCAGAGTACTTAACTTCTATGTTTTTGTTTTTTCCTGAGGAATCTACATTATTTGTGCCTTGCAGCAGAACATAATTTTAATTTATTGGATTTTTCAATTAACAGGAGTCACTGCCAGTCTGTAAATCTAAATCAAAGTGACTGTCGAATCTTTGTTTTATGTTAATGTAACTTTCAAAATAAGAGTCAAATTTAAAAGCTGAACATCGCTTGTGGTCTTAAATTTACCATGCAACATTTATTCAGAATTCAGTATTAGCCTTGGAATAAAAATTACATTCAGTTTTTTTTTAAAAACTCTGCCTGTAATAACTGATTTATAATTTCTTCAGGAATCAGCCCTATTAGAATCTCGAAAAAGCAAAGAACTGTAGATGCCTGTTTACAAAAAAAGGCACAAGGTGCTGGACTAACTCAGTGGGTCAGGCAGCAACTTTGCAGAACTTGGATAGGTGATGTTTTGGGTCGAGACCTCTCTTCTGACTGATTCTGGAATCCACACCACTGAAGGTTTGTTCTTCATAGGCAGAAACTAGTAGGGAGCTTAGAATTATTTTCCCTGCTAACCTTCGGCTGGTGTTTTTGGCTTCCTGGAGTCTATCCTACTTCATTTGTGGTAGTACACAAACAGAGGCAGGAATTACACTTGGAATGGGGAAAAAATGTTTTTTTATGCTTTTATACAAATACTGGTTGAGGTTTTCCAATTTCTGGGAATTAAGTAGTTCTGTTGCAATACATGATTTATTTCATTTTAAGGTTTGCTTTTGAATCTGGATATTATTCAGGGGGCACAATAGCCGGCTCAGAAGGTAATAGCAAGTATCAGAGTTTCAATTAATGTAATTGAATGGGAAGCTCTAACAATTTTCAAGCTTCAAGCTTTTGTACACTGTAGGAAAAGATTCAAATAATAGAGAATGATATTTAAGAACCCAAGGAAGTAATTCCTCACCTAAGAACCACAGACTTACACAGTAACTTGCCAGTTGTGACTGTTGAGGCAGACAATAGGAAAGGTTTCCAAATGTTTTTCCCTCCATCAAATTATTTTGCGATATTTAGTAAGAAGATATGGAGAAATTAATATTTACAAAAGAACAATTAATTCAATTGGATTCCTGTTTTCTTTCTGATAATATTTATGTGAAAGGAAATTACTTACCAGAGGAACTAAAATACTATTGCCTACAAATGTTAATGCTCCCTAAAGGGTTCACCAAAGTAATACAAATGAGATAAGCTATCAACTATTGGTAAATTGACTCACATACTTCAATTGTCTCCGTTTCTTAATTGCAAGGTTTTTCTCATTATAGAACAAATATTATACCGTTTCACATATAAATGTGCTATGTACATATAGTAAGCAAGTACACTGACTTAAATAAAGTATCTGCATTGTCAGATCTAAATCAACGTAAGCCTGAATGTTTTAGCTGGATCTATAACATAACCGACAGCCATCTGAGCCTTGAATAAGTCCCTTAGTGCTGGACTAATTCAGCGGGTTAGGCAGCAACTCTGGGGGACAGGGATAGGTGAGATTTTGGCTCTTGACCCTTTTTCAGACTCAGCAGATGAGGAGCAGGAGCCACATAGGGGGACCAGTGAGAGAGAGAGTCTCATAGTACTCCTGTGGGAGAGAGGTAATTAAGTTCTTCAAAATAGGTAGACAAAAAAGCTGGAGAAACTCAGTGTGAGGCCGTATGTAAGGAGCGAAGGAAATAGGCGACTTTTTCCGACTCTTCAAATTAGGGGTACTTTGAGGAGATTTTTCAATTGAACAGTAAAATGAAGGCCCAGGAAACTGCAGGTGCTGGAATATTGAGTGAAATACAGTGCTGGAGTCATCTCTGCAGCTCATGGGTAGACATGTTGTGTTGGGTCCTTTCTTCAGAGTATATCTGAGTCTTAATGAGCTTAGTTCTGGTAGCCAGGTTATGCTCAGGGGCAGTGTCGAAGGCCCTGTGGAAATATGCATGTGTTAGGGATTACTCAGGAGTAATACAATTATGTGGGAGTATAAGCCATTAATTCAAAACAAGAATCACTCTTCAGAAGGTAGACAAAAATGCTGGAGATATTCTTCAGAATATCTGCTCTAATGTACATTGCAAATATTCAGGTTGTCTGTCCTCATATTTATCAATGGGGTATGTTAATTGGCTTACATCAAACCAGAAATCTATAAATTAAGTTATTCCCACTATTGTGAAAGGGATGAAGGAAGCTTCCAAACCAGGCTTATTTTGTCCTTTGACACATCAAACATAGCATAGCATTTTTGTCTATTTATCAATAATTGCAGGTTTTGTATAAGCAAGAAAGTCAACCCTCACAACACAAATTTTGGATTAAAAAGATGCAAAGTGCTGAAGTAACTCCGCAGGTCAGGCGATATCTCTGGGAACATGGATAGGTGACATTTTGAGTCGGGTTCTTCTGTACATCTTGCCCAATGGTAGTTCTGAGAAGAGGGCATGGCCTGGATGGAGAGGACCTTTGATGATGGATGATGCCTGTTTGAGGCCTGGCCTCATATCGTTGCTTTTCATGGTTTGTCCATGTCTACAATGGACTGGGCTGAGTCCACCACTCTGCTACTTGGACCTCACACTTGATATGAATGAATTGGTGTCAGTTGACAAGAGGGTGAATGCAGTAATGAATGTCAGGTAATGATTAATATTGCAGAACATTTATCTCACCTTAGGATGTCCAATTTCCTTAATTTTTGCAACATTTTAAGTAATTTGCATAGATTAGTGTGAAGAGATGATTGGGAATTCAATGGAATAATTATATAAAGTGATTAACACAAGTTATTATCTTTGTTTACATAGATTTTAAATAATTGTCATAGTCAGTGACAATATGATGTTCAAAAAGTCAAATACATTTGTATTTCAACACAATTAAGTCTCATGTTCAATCATTGTATTTAAGGTATTGATCTAACTGCTTGCCTCTCTTGTTTCTCTCGGACATCAACTATTTTGCTTTAATATCCTTGTATTTTAGGAAATCAAGAATGCATCGGTGGGGGCTGCATTCATCAGCAGCCTGCGTGTGTGGAGGAGACCAGCAAACAGCGCAGCATGTCATTTTTGACTGCGCTCTCCTCCGCCCCCCTGGTGGAGGAGTAGACCTCACAGATCTCGACAACAGCACATTGAACTGGCTACAGCACCTGGAGGGCATTACATAACTTCTGCTGCCTCAAACGCAAGAAGAAGGAAATCTATTTCTATATAATACTAAATGTCTTGTCTTGTATCTATGTGTCTGTCTGTGATCGTATCTAAGCCAAAACAGTACACGGTCACGCTAAAGTTTTTGCAGAACCTTTCTCAGCTTTTTCTTGTTGGCGCCCTTGTCACGTTTCTTTCAGATTTGATGTTATATCTCACGTTATTGATATTTAAAGGTTTAAAAAGCCAACTTTGAGAATAATAACTGATTTTTTTTAGTTACACCAATGTCGATACTCCAAAAGGAATTTCTTGATTATTAAGTGCTTTGGGATAGCCTGTGCTATTGAAAGTTGATAGTCTTTTTCACTAACTTTAAAAAAAAAATCACCTGAGAGGGAGACTATTTTGGCAGCTTCCAGTGATGATGTCACAATGGCATCTCACAGTCTGCCATCACAATGGGATCTCATTTACATAAGCTGCCGTGAACATTCCTACATTCGACAATTACATCACAATGGGATCTCAGCCACACGCTGCCGTGAACAATCCGACAAGCCGAAAATGACATCACACTGTGATCTCTGCTGCCAATACACAAGCTATGAGAGTTGACGGAGTGGGGGATGGGAGGATAATAAAATGTTATTTGAACATTGTCTTTAGTGGGGGAGTGCGAAAGGGGAGAGGTGAGGGAGAGATTGACTGAGGGTAGGGAAAAAGAGAGGGAGGGAGAGGTAACAGAGAGACAATGGGATCAGCAGCTTCAAGAGGAGTAAGGAGAGAGTGAGATTTTTGCCCCACCACCCCCACCTGCGAAGGATTGATAGAGACAGAGACTGGCAGATAGGCAGTTATGAGGTCATTGTTTTAAGTTTAAAATGAAGGAGGGCGAAAAACTGAGCTGACATGCACAGTTGTGAGCTTTGGGTGAGTGGCGGAGTATTATATTGAGGGTACAAAAAAGGCTGGAGAAACTCAGCGGGTGCAGCAGCATCTAAGGAGCGAAGGAGATAGGCAACGGTTCGGGTCAAGACCCTTCTTCAGACTGGTCAGGGATCAGGGAAACGAGAGATATAGACAGTGATGTGGAGAGATAAAGAACAATGAATGAAAGATATGCAAAAAAGTATCGATGATAAAGGGAACAAGCCATTGTAAGCTGTTGTAGTGAGAAAATGAGAAGCTAGTGCAACTAGGGTGGGGGAGAGAGATAGAGAGCGAGGGAATGCCAGGGCCCGAGGGCTGAGGGAGAGGTAGGAAGGGGAGGAGACAGCAAGGGTTAACAGAATTGAGAAAATTCAATGTTCAAGGGGATGCAGACTCCCCAAGCGGAATATGAGGTGCTGTTCCTCCAACTTGCAGTGTTGCTCACTCTGGCCATGGAGGAGGCCCAGGACCGAAAGGTCGTATACGGAATGGGAGGGGGAGTTGAAGTGCTGAACCAGTTGGGTTGGTTATTGCGGACTGAGCAGAGATGTTCGGCGAAACGATCGCCAAGCCTCCGTTTGGTCTCACCGATATAGATCATCTGGCATCTGGAGCAGCGGATGCAGTAGATGAGGTCGGAGGAGGTGCAGGTGCAGGTGAACCTTTGTCAGACCTGGAAGGACTGCTTGGGTCCCTGAAAGGAGTGGAGGGGGGAGGTGAAGGGACAAGTGCAGCATTTCTTGCGGTTGCAAGGGAAAGTGCCTGGGGAAGGGGTAGAGCGGGGGTGAAGGGGTAGAGCGGGAGGGAAGGGAAGAATTGTCAAGGGAGTTGCGGAGGGAGAGGTCTTTGTGGAAGGCAGACGGGGGGGAGATGGGAAGATGTGGCGAGTGGAGGAGTCACGTTGGACATGGCGAAAGCGGCGGAGGACTATGTGTTGTATTTGCTGGCTGGTGGGGTGAAAGGTGAAGACCAGGGGGACTCTGCCCTTGTTGCGAGTGGGGGAATGGGGAGAGAGGGCAGTGTTGTGGGGTATGGAGGAGACCCTGGTGCGAGCCTCATCTATAGTGGGGGAGGGGAATCCCCGTTCTCTGACGAATGAGGCCATTTGTGATGACCTGGTGTGGAACACCTCATCCTGGGAGCAGATGCGGCGTAGACGGAGGAATTGGGAATAGGGGATGGAGTCCTTACAGGAAGCAGGGTGGGAGGAAGAGTAGTCCAGGTAGCTGTGGGAGTCAGTTGGTTTGTAGTGGATGTCAGTCAGGAGTATCACCTGAAATAGAGATGGTGAGGTCAAGGAATGGTAGGGAAATGTCGGAAATGGTCCAAATGTATTTGAGTGCCGGATGGAAATTGATTGTGAAATGGATTAAGTCAATCAGTTGTGTGTGGGTTCAGGAGGTGACACCAAAGCAGTCGTAGATGTAACGGAGGTAGAGGTCGGGGATGGGGCCCTGGTACGCCGAAAACAAGGATTGTTTGACGTACCCGACAAAGAGGCAAGCGTAGCTGGGACACATGTGTGTGCCCATAGCTACGCCTTGTGTTTGGAGGAAAAGGGAGGAGTCAAAAGAGAAGTTATTGAGGGTAAAGACCAACTCCGCTAGACGGAGGAGGGTGTCAGTGGACGTGTATGCGAGGTCATGCTGGTGTGCCTGCAACCAGGGTGGATCTTAGTGCCCGGTTGGAGAATTGTACAGTGTGGTGGCAGATAGCCAGTCGGTACCGATAGTCCAGCTGGGGTCCGAACTGGGAGGCAGGGAAATGGAGCTGGAATCCACGGGGTATGAGATGGAGGCGCAGGCAAGCCCTGAGGAAGCAGATGTGGCTGTGGTATCGAATCTGGGTGAGGATGTGGTCGTAGAGTTGGAGGGAAGGGGGTATCACTGAGGGGGAGCAGTTGGAGAGGAGGTTGTGAAACTGTCTCCGTAGGGAACGGGTTGCGCTGGGGAACTGGGTGAGTAGTGGAATCTTACATTGGGGAACGGATTGCATTGGGGGACCAGGCCTCCTGTGTGACAGGGACCCAATGGGTGAGTGGTGGAATCTTACATTGGAGAACAGGTTGTGTTGGGGGGACCAGGGCTCTTGTGGGGTCTATGGGTGAGTGGTGGAATATTGCATTGAGGAAATGGGTTACGTTGGGGGAACGGGTGAGTGGTGGAAATGGGTTGTGTTGGGGGAATGGATGAAAACTTGCATCTTGTTATCTGCAGGTTTGCGTTGTATCTCTATTTGCACAAAATGGTACAGGATAGCACAACAATTTTGCCTCACCTTACTCACCATTGTAAATGAAACAATATTTTTTTCAGATTGGTGGTATATTTTAAAAGTTATTAACATTTAAATAACTTTTAAATAACTTCCCCTGTGTATCTATACTGGCATTGCAAAGGGTGCCCAACGGGTCTTCAGCAGCGCCTGCACAGTTGGGGTCTTTCCAGAATTCAGATTACCATCTTTTTTTCACAATGGCGACATGGGTAACATTACTCTTGCTCCGTGCACTGAGGCTAGGGCTGTGTCTGTGGACGGCGGCAGCAGCAGCCAGCTCCGGGGGCGGGAAGAGGCTGTGCCGATCGCAGGGATCCGCCGCCTTGGCACTGAGGTTGGGGCCGCGTCTGCGTGCAGCAGCGGTGGCCGGCTCAGAGGGCGGGGAGAGGCCACGCAAATGATCCGGGGGCTCGGTGCTGAGGCTGGCTCTGAAGCCGATTGTTGCTGCTGCTGCTCCGGACCCGTGCAGTGGGCTGAGGCTGTGCTGAGGATCGGAGGCCTGGGTGTTGAGCCTGGCTCTGAGGCTGATGGCTGCTGCTGTTCCTGGCACGCAAGGAGGGAGAGGAGCGACAACCTTGAGATCCTGGAGAGGTGAGGAGGGAGAGTGGGGGGATTGAGGGTGAGGAGAGGGTAGGGAGGGAGAGGGGGGGAAAGTGAGAGAGGTGAGGAGGGAGAGTGGGGAGGAGGGCTAATAGAGGGAGAGGAGGGGGGTGTGAGTGGTGGGGAGAGGGGAATAGAGGGAGAAGAGGGCAGTGGGGGAAGTCAGGAGAGGTAGTGGGGGAGATAGGGGAAGGTGAGGAGTGAGGGAGGTGGGGATAGGGGATACGAGGGGTGTAGGGAGGGGAGAGGAGTTATGGAGGGAGGGAGGGAAGAAGTGAGTGACTGAGTAGGGGAAAGTAGAGAGAGAGAGAGAGAGGTGGAGGAGGGATTGGGGATGGGAGGAAGAGAGGGGAAAGAAGAGGGAGGATAAAGAGGAGGGGGAGGGAGTGCTGGGGATGAAGGGAAATGAGCCACACCTGCGCAGTTGGAGGTTATGGGCGAGTGGTGGAATATTGCGTTGAGGGAACGGGATGCGTTGGGGGACCAGGCCTCCATTGTGACAGGCATACAATGGGTCCTATTTAGTCTAGTAATTTCTAACAACTAAGAATGTAGCAATTAGTGACACATATTCTGACCATCCCTGATCCAAGGATTTACTCCTGCATCACATTGGCATAAATCAGTGAACAAGTCGCCTTCAGCCCACCAACATGCTGCTGCAATTTCTTGACTCATCATTGACTCTGGTAGACTCGTGTGAACTCTTGCACATTTCGCAGCACTCAAGCTGAACCTGGCCAAGCTGGCTATCCGCGAGTCACGGCGCCAGGTGGAAGAGGGCTCTGCCTGAGCCAGCTGCCTGCCCCTTTTCCGAGGTTCTGTCAGTGCCTGGGTGGTACTGGAAAGGGACTATGCGCTGTCCATGGGCACCCTGGGGGATTTCCGGGACCGTTGGGCACCGATGGGGGTTGAATGTATCCTGGACAAGGATTGTAATATAGTTGTTTAGTAGTATATTTGTTTTGCATTGTACTATGATGGTGGGTACCGTTTTGTTTTATTGTGGTGTAAATACTATTTTAATCTTTGAATAAATATTTTTGATTAAAAAAAATTAAAAAATGTTGATTTAAAAAAAAAAAAATCTGAATCATCCACTTTAAACATGTGCTGAATTAAAACTGGGATTCAGGGAGGAGACAGTGATTCCCAACAGAAATATAAGTTAGATTGACATCATCATCGGCGGTCACTCGAAATGAGTATGACTGTCCTCTCCTCTCCATACTCGTCTACTTGTGGGTCTGCAGATGTCTGTAGAGGCCGATCCGCGATCCACACACCTTGGTGCAATGTGGGCAGTTGAGCCTGGCGGTGGTTGGTAGTCGTCGAACCCCCTTCTCTCTCTCCTTACAGTGCTGTTGCTTTGTCTCTACGACACGACGTAGTTCCATTTTGTGACGTGCAGCTCCTTCCTGCATGGATTTCCTCCAGGATGGCCTGTCCAGTGCAATGTGCTCCCAGTTCCTCGATGTGATGTGGAATTTCTTCAGACTGTTCTTGGTGTTATCCTTGAACCATTTATTTGGCCCAGCGGGGGCTCGCCGACCTTCCTTCAATTGAGAGTACAGGATTTGTTTAGGGAGACGTGTGTTGGACATGCGGATGACATGGCCAGTCCATCGAAGTTGGTGCTGCATTATTGTGATGGTGAAGCTGGTCATGTTGGCTTCCTTCAAAACGCTGATGGTGCATTCTCTTCAGAAGATCCTCAGAATCTTTCGTAAGGATCTTTCAAAAGAACATAAAATGCTCGAGTAACTCAACGAGTTGGGCAGCATCTCTGGAGATAAGGAATTGGGCTTTTTCATGTCAAAACCCTTCTTCCTGCAAATATAAGTTGTTAAGTTTGCAAAATATATTGAAGTTTCAATGTCGAGGTTTGTTTTGGATTTTATAAAAGTAAAGAAATCAAATTTAATATTGTTTTAATTTTTAAGTATTATGTGTTTTATCCATCCTGAATGTTACAGAATATTTGTGATTGATAAGAAGCTAGCACATTATTCTGTGCTGTCAAAGCCATTCTGAGGAGTACAGCCAGCTTTCTATATGAGGCGGTCTGCTGCACTGGTCCACAGGAAAGAACTGAGAGCCTGTATCCCTAGCGAAACTGTGTAGAAGTATTGATTTATCTTTAATTATAATCAGTCAAGACTTGCTTCAAATAGAGAACTCAGGAAGATCAGTATTTTTATAACATGCTTTCAGTTCACCACATCACACTTCAGAGACACTGCCAAAAGCACCCTGGAATGAAGTAGATAAAATAGTAAGATTAAACGAGAACTTATCAGTTCGAAGTTTGATCTTTATTTTATGAGGAGTAACGATGAGGGATTACATGAAGAAGCCCCGCCTGGCGCTGGAACAGCATACTTCAAAGCAGCGGCATGAAAAACACAGAACACAATAGCCGGAGTAAGATAGTAAGGCTCATCATAGATTTAGAACTACCAGATGATCATTTATTTTATGAGGGTGTGGAGTGGAGGGCACGAAATCCCTCATTGTTACTAACCCTCATAAAATAAAGATCAACTTCGAACTGGTAAGTTCTCGTTTTAATCTTACTATTTTACTTCGAGTCACGTGAGTGACTACGTGAAGATTTTGAAGCTTCTGTGTTTTTTCATGTCATAGAATTCTTTCCATACGACAGTCTGCTAGGTCAACACATACATGAGAAAACCATACTAGTTTTTAGTTTCTTTCCATAAAACTTTTAATGATAAAAGAACAATATAATAAACTCTCTTTTTACACCTGAGGGAACCATTACAAAGTGATAAAAGATATAAGTGGTAACATAATTGATAATATCAATCAATAGTGAAACAAAGCAGGTGATTATAGTGAACCCAACACCGCGTGTCCAAAGCCTGTCATTTGTGTGAACAGGTTTTATTGTAGAACTTTGAAAAAGTTTCTTCTTTACACCACCACCCTGCGGTTTCTAAAATATGTTCGAGTGGTACGTCCTGTAACTTCGCCGCGGATGTAGCTGCTGCCCTGGTGGAGTGAGATTTGAACACTAATCAGTGTCTACTCCTGCTAAAAGTAACACCTGTTTTAAAAACCACCTTGAGATTGTTTGCACTGAAGCTTTGTGTGTGGTTTCTTATGCGTGATCATTAATGTTTTTTCATCACCTCGAAGAGTTCTGGTAATTTACATAATGATTCAAATGTTTAACTACACATAACGTTTGGATCAATGGATAAGCTTGAAACATTACCTTCGCTCCAGTTCTCCCTGGTCTGCTTTGTTTGATCAAATCGTAAATATAGAAACACAATGTTATCTGCAGTCACATGCATACAGTCTAAACATAACATTTGTAATGTTTTGCACCCTTTGAGCTGAAACCAATGCCATTAACATTACTAATTGAAATGTTAACTTTTCCAATGACAAAACTCGATTGGAGTCCATTGCCTAAGTAAAGTAAGTACAATGCTAACATCCCAAAATTTCTGTATATCTTGGTTTGGGTGGATTTTTGTTAAAGATTCCTTTCATAAATCTGGATATTTAATGGATGTGATTCCAATTGTGATTTCTGGTCAGAGATTTGTCCTAAATAAGATGATAAGGCACTACGTGCACTATTAATGGCACTGTAACTTAAGTGTTGTTCAAAATGCAACTCGGCAAGGAACTCCAATATGTTTGCAATGTTCACAGTATGAATAGGATATATTTGACTGTCTGCAAAATTTTTCCCATTTCTTTATATGTGTCATATATTGTCTCTGAGTGCTATCTCGCCATGATGCGACTATAATATCCATAGTTCTATCCGACAATCCAAGCTCCTTGTAGTGGTCTGGTCAAAACCTGCAGATTAACAAATTCATATAAGCATGTAATGGATGAATTTCGTTGGTTACTGGTTTTATCAATAAATCACTGCTAGCTAGGAATTGACATATATGGATTCTTTAATCATGTTTAACATCAATGGGAACCATGGTTGTGTCGGCCAATTTGGAATTACCAATAATCCTGTGGCAGAATCTTGTTCTATTTTCTTCAGACATTGCTGAACCAGAGCAAATGGCGGAAAAGCATAAAAGAACATATTCCCCCAGCATAGTGAAAAAGCATCTACTGCTACTGCGTCTGGATCTGGTTCCCAAGACACATATTTAGGCAATTGATGATTTAGTCTTGATGCAAACATCCTTGATCTATTGTCTGCCACCACATTGTCTTTACCTGGGATGTAATTTGCCGAAATCCAAATTTGAGGTTAATACACCATTGCCATATCTGATTAACCAAACAATCACATGATACCGATCTGACTCCACCCATGTGATTAATATATGCAACAGCTGTTTTATTGTCTAATTGTATCAGTACATGCAGATTCTTTTTTGCAGAACAATATGCCTTCAACCCCATAAAATGCACCCAATAATTCAAATCTTAATACCATATGTTTATGCGGAGAAAAATTTCCCTCTTGGACAGTCCATCTGCCCCCACAGCTGGTGAATAATGAATCTGTTGCCCCCCATCTGAGAGCACTAGCATCCTGTTTGTAAAAATTACTTCAGGCTGTTGTTAATACAGAAATTTTTTAGCAGCTTGTGGAACATTTTTCAATCCACCATTGTAATTCAAAATAAAGCTTCTTTTGTAATTGCATAGGCCTATCAAAATGGCCTGCTCTCTTTTTTAGAGCTCTTTGTCCCTTTGAAGTTTTGGTAAGTGTAAATGGACCAAATTCTCTGCAGGGAAATGCTGCTACTAGTTTACCAATAACCTTTGCTACTTCTCGGATGAGGGATAAGGTTTGTGAATAAGACCCCTACAGGTCACCAAAATATCATCAATCTTATCTGTTGGCAAAGTTTACTAACATAGTAACTAAGTTAATTAAAAACCCCAAATAGTTAATTGACTGTGCTGGCTGCAGCTGGGACTTAATTGATGAAATCAAGAAACCTAACTTCTCAAATAAAGTTTTAGTTGCTGAAACTGATTTTCCAGCTGATTTCTGAATTACTAATGAGATTAAATGTCATCCAGATAAGCCATAAAGATCCGATGTGCTTTTGTGCTCTTAATTGTGCTAAAGCTGGTTTCAACAACACGCTTTGTAAAGAGTCTCTGGGAGCTGAACCTTAACCCATTTGGTAAAGCTTTGAATTGCCACAGCTGTCCCAGCCAATTAAATTTTAAATACCATCCGAAAGAACTGATGTATTGGTGCTGAATAGTACACATCCTTTAAATCAATTGTAGCCATATAACAACCTGCTGATATCAAATGTCTTGCAGTGTTTAAATGTTTCCATTTTAAAATGTTTTATATTCGACACATTTATTAAGATTTGGAAGGTCCAGAATAATTCTGCAATGACCATCTTTTTTATTTCTTGGAAATATATTTGACACAAATTGATGCTCATGTTCAAACAGTTTTTTTTCAATAACACCTTTTTTAAACAATTTGTCAATTTCCACATTTATTTCTGCCTCTTCAATTTTTTTTTGGGGCAAAAACATGAAACCATAAACAGAGTTTATTTTGTACTGGAGAAATTAACACCTTCTTTAAATGTAATAGTAGCTCCTGAAACTGTTTGTAAAATAAACCGATCAGATGTGATAGCAAGCCATTCATCATAAAACATTTGCAATCTCCCTCCAACTGGCGATTTGTCCACAGTTTCTTTAAGCATCTAGAATAAATTTTTTATACCTCTCCATATGAAACGTGTGGTCTCCTTCTCCCCGTATACGGTGAACATTAGGCTGTGTCGGATGATAATATTTTCTATCATACTCACTGCCTCTGTTTCCAAAATCAAATCCCCCTTCTTTTGACGAAAAACTACCTTTTTTTGTCCAAAGACGAAAGGTCTCATGTGGCTAATAGATTTAGCCTCTTCATCCATTTCTCTTATTTGTTTAGGCAGGTTTCTCCAAATAGATAACCAGGAGCTTGAACACCACTTGATCGACACAGACCTGCAAACCTTGGATGAAATATGGCCGAATTTCCTCATACAATTAATTTCATAGAAGCGAATTGCATAATAAGCCCAAAGTATCTTTTGGATTTTTATCCATCTCCAACCCCTCCATTTGCCTTCCAAAAGCAGTAATGGCAGCAGAAATCAATTTGAGGATTCCCTTTGAAATCTTATTTTATTGTCCTCTCATGCATGGAGTCATAGGCGTCCATATAGACGGATTAACCGTATACCTTCAATGAGGTGCAATTTTCCGTTGTTTTTATATAATTCTGCTGTTTCAATCATCACAGAATCTGAAGTTGGTGAGATAACCATATAATTAATACTGGCAGCTAGGTTTTTCCATAGCCTCACCACTTCCTTCAGTATAGCAAAATCTTTTGCCATCTCAGGCACATCTGGCCTTCTCTTTTTTATTCGTGGTGTGCACTCATACTCCACATCACCACTTGCAGGGTCAGTCTTTTGCAGCCCATGATACTCTTGGAATTATATCCAATGAGACTTTCTCCACCCTTAATCCTGGTCCGGGATTTTCAAATTCCAATTTGGCACATAGCCATATTCTGTATATTCACACCCTCAGGTCATTTTGGGGAAAAAAAAAAAACTTCTGGGTACTGTGACCCTTTGTCTCATTATATTTTGGAGAAAACACTTTCTCCATAGTTCCATTTTTAGACCATATAGGCTTAATATCTCGGAGGACTTTCATTATCAGAGTCATTATCATAGAAACCATGGCCTCACGGATTTCTTTTTACATTTTCTCGGAACATTTTCCTCCGTGGTTTATATTTCTGGAGAAATTATAGTCTCACTAACGGGTGAATCAGCGGCCACCGGTATCGGAAACCGGATCCGCACTAAAACTCTTGTCCCGTATCTCTTTAGCTTCACCCCGGGACGATCTTTTTACCCGCAAAATTTTCCTTTGAGACTTCTCCATTTTCTTTTCCATTTATCTGGCTAAATCAGTACGCCAGCGTGATTTTAACTTTTACTTTCTCTTTTGCTGGTTTTACCAGCGTAACGTCTTTTTTAGAACGTCCCCACTTTTCCCTACACTTACCTGCGGGTCCGTTCCGGCCGCTGCGAGGAGCTGTGCTCTGCAACTCTTGCTTCTGCCGTCAGCGTCGACGTAATGCCGTTCCAGTGCCAGGCGGGGCTTCTTCACGTAGTCACTCACGTGGCTCCGAAGTAAAATAAACTTATTCCTGTACCACTGCAACTGTATTTACATAGTGGGGTCAAATATTTCTTTCAAGTACCCCATATGGTTTGAGCTGTGTGAAACAGAGCAGGTGGACAATGCTTTTTATATCAATAAAATATCGGTTCCAAATTATATTCTGACCACATCATACTTGAGGCTGACTGTACCTCAGTTCCATAGCTGAAATTATATTTTGTTGTTCCATAGCTCCCAATAATATTGGGCAGAGAGGGCAATGTTTTTTCCAGAACTAATTTAAATTTGGAAAAAAGGTCTTTACAATTTGCTTTAGATGATGGTGTTCTTTTTTTGTTCTCTGAATCTGTACAGTTATCATATATATAATCCCAAAGAACCATGACAGTGTGTTGCAATGTAATATTTGGTTAAAAGGAGAAAGATAATTTCATCCAGTTAACCTTTAAGTCTTAATTATAAACAGTAGTGAGCCAATTTAATAATACTTAGCAATCCTTTCTTCCAGCGTTTTATGAGAAGTTCACCTCAAATTCATTACTCAAATGCATTTGGAATTACTTTTATGCAATTATTAGTGCTCAAAGGGTTATTCACCCTAAATTGCAATCACTGTTGTGGATATCAATAGCCAACAAATCCACGTAATCTTTACCCAAGACTGTTCAGCTATCCATGAAACATGTTTTCCAATCAGTTGAGAACATATTCCTCGCTGATCAAAGGTTAGCTATTAAGCAGCTTTGGGGAGGTTTAAAAAAAGATTTTGTGCATTTCAAATAAGCCTTCATGAACATCATACACTGAGGAAGATGTACGTTGACACATTTGCATCACATGTGACAGACCAATTAATAAAAAAAACAGACTGGATGGATTTCTCACCATACTGCGATATAAATTAGAGACCATTTGTTAGTTGAATGGAGAAGTATGTCAAAATGAAGTTGCTTTAACATTTGCATGAGTCCTAGTTATGTGTTTTAAATTTAATTCAAAAAATGTTGATCACAAATTTAGTCGATTTGAGGATGTGATGTTACAGGAATTTGGAGGAAGGAACTGCAGATGCTGGTTTACACCGAAGATAGACACAAAATGCTGGAGTAACTCAGCATCTCTGGACAGAAGGAATGGGTGACGTTTCAGGTCGAGACCCTTCTTCAGACTGAGAGGCAGGGGAGAGGGAGACACAGAGGTAAGGAATGGTATGGTGTGAAAACGAGACATCAAAAGAGATGTGGATAAGGAAAATGTAGAATAGATTATTGTTAACTAGGAGAAGGTGAAAACAAAGCAAACAGAGATAAAATGTAATCAGTATAGTCAAACTGGTCAGATAACTGGAAAGGGAGAGGGTTGGAGAGAGAGACAAAAAAAGGGTTACGAAGTTAGAGAAGTCAGAATAATGGGATAGACAAAATTAAATTTCCGCACAGAACATCATGAACAATATTTTGGCATTTGAAACAGATTGTTTAAAATGCTGTGAATTAATTAATACTCAAAACAACCTGTGCTCCATTCCCCCAACTTTCAATGAACTCATGGTCATGCTCCCATGAGCACACTGTAAAATGGTGGTTTGTGATGTAGTTGGACCCATCTCCAGATCTTCCTCTTGGCATTCTGACAACCCATATTCTGAAAGACATTTCAATTATCTGATGATTGAAGATATTTAAAAACAGTCAAACGACATTATTCAATTTTTAAAAATGTTACAATAATAGAACTAAACAGATGATAATACATTAAATAATTATAAAGCAAACTAAATGAAAACAAAAAATTGCATATCCTGGACCTTTTCAATGAAATACAGCAGCTCCATTCAAATGCTGGGGTGGGAGATTGCAACCATCACGTGATCCACCTTGTCTCGACTAATGAAATCAACCCGACACACACAAACAAATAGATGTAGTGTTTTGGTGTCTGCAACTTTAGGCTGTGCACGCCATATGGAAGAAGAAGTAGATTTTACTTCGGAGTCACGTGAGTGACTACGTGAATAGAAGCCCGTACAGCCGTTGGTGCGTCATGACGTCAGACGCTGGTGCAGTCGGCCGGTTGGAGCAGCAGCGCTCTTCCAAGCGGTAAGTTTAAAAACGGAGGTAAGGTTTTTAAAAATTTTACTACAGGTCATTTTCTGCGACGGTTTGGAGTTCTTAGAGAATGTTGCAGAAAGTGAAGAAGGAGTCGGCGAGCGCCTTCCGGGGGTAGTAGAAAGGAGAGTGACCAGAGAGTGTTTTGTGGAAGGAGGCCCCATCGGTACAAACCTGGTCCGGTGCTGGCTACACGCCAGTGGTTGCGGACCCATTGCCGGGGGCCAGTGGAGGCTTGCCAGTAGGGCGGAAGAAGGCCACTGCAAGTTCTGGAGGTTAGCCCGTAGATGAGTCGGGCCAGGAGGTTATTACCCTCCTTAGGAAGAGTCCCGTATGCTCACGGCTCTCCACGTCGAGGTTTTATTACAAAGAATGCTCGACAGGGACAAGCACCGAGGAAGGAGTGGGTGGTTGCCCAAGCCAGGCTGATGGAGAGCTTGTGCTAGCGCACCTGCACCCAGGTTCCAGGGCTGCAGAACAATCCTGCCTGCCAGTGAGGAGGATGTTCCAATCAGTGCAGTTTGCTGACACTGAATTCTATGCTGGGAGAGAGCAGTAAAGAAGTTCGGTTGGAGGTAATGCCGAAACATTGCTGGAAAGTTTGCGACCCTAGAGAGGCAAGGAGAGGCGATTGATGGGAATTGGCTGAAGCCATTCAGTATCATGCTCTCCCATCAGTTACAGGAGCTAGCTATTGACGAAGCAGCAAAAAAAAACTATAAAGCTCCTGTTAATTGTGATCTCCTGAAGGTACCGGTGGATAATCACCAATTTGGTCACAGATGGGTATGCCTGTATGGGCCCAGGAGATGAAGTTCCAAAAAGTGCTTAAACTGTTGCATCAGCAGGTATACAGCTGTGGTGAAAGTGATTGATCCAAGCAATGTGGTTGAAGCACATCAGACGGACTGGGATTCCTTTGTAATGCGAGTTTTTTGAAATCAATAACATCAGGAGGACCGCTATTAGGCCAGTGCTTAATCCGAATTTGGCAAGTTTTAAGTGCAACAAACCGACCAGTGAAAAACCACCACAAAATTCAGGTCTTCAATTTCAGAAACTGGCATGGGCTGCCAGCATGAAGGGGAAGGTGCCTTTCTCCACAAGAGGTCGAGGACAACAAGGTCCACAAGGAGAAAGATGCAGCTGGTAAGGAAAACATCAACAGGCGAATGAATTAATTGATGTTCCTGTTCAAATTGGGGGAAGGTATAAATTGTTTCTCAAACAATGCAGCAGTTGACATCAGATTTGTTCATACTTAGTAGTATTGAAGGGGTGAAAAATTGAATTTTACTCTAAGGACAGTCTATCTAATCAACATTTTCCTAGTCGTAAACTTATTTTTTCAGATGAAAAAAATGTGCTTATTCAAGCAGAGATTCAGTCGTTACATAAGAAAGGGGTAATTGAGCCTTCTGTCCTATCAAAGTCGACAATTGTGTCAAATAAATATTTCCCAGATCTAAAAAGACTGGGGGGTGTAGAATTATTTTTGGATTTATCGAGTTTTTTTTTGAACAAGTATTTTTTTGTTTGTTATAAAGGCATTTCAAAATGGAAAACTTTATCAATGGCCAAACATCTAGTGTCCAAAAGGGTGTTATATGGCAACTATTGATTTAAAGGATGCGTATTACTCAGTGTCTATTCAGTGAGGAGGATTAATAGAAATATTTGAAATTTTATTTGGATGACTCAGCTGTGGCAATTCAGGGCATTGCCGAATGGATTACTTCAGCTCCTAGATTTATTTACTAAATTGGTTAAAACCTGTTTAAAGCGTTACTTAGAGCTAAGGGGCATGCGGTATTGGCCTACTTAGATGAATATTCTGATTGTTGGAAAGACTCATGCTGAAACTCAATCATCAGTTTCAGTTGTTAAAATCACTTTTGAACAAATGGGATTTGTGATTCACCCAGATAAATCTAAATTATCACCAGTCCAAATTATTGATTATCTGGGATTTACCATTAATTCCAATCACATGTTGGTAACTTTGCCCAGGGATAAATTGAATCAGTTAATTGAGGACTGTGTTAATCTCGTTGGAGTACAAAGGCCTTTGATTAGACAAGTAGCCAGGTTAATTGGTAAATTGGTGTATGCTTTTCCAGCTGTGCAGTATGGTCCTCTGCATTATCAACAATTACAATGATCAAAGGAACATCGCTTCTTCAACTAAGAGGGATTAATTATTTAGAGTTGTTGGGCACCTTGTATGGGCTCAAAGCTTATTGTTCTCCAAGGAGGGATCTTCATGTGCAGGTTCAGATTGACAACACCACAGCAGTGGCATATGTAAACCACATGGGTGGAGTTAAGTCACAGTCTTGTGATAGACTGGCTAACCAGATTTGGAGCTGGTGTATTGGCCAAAATATCTGGCTTTCAGCACTTTATTTGCCAGGAAGGTTCAACACGGTAGCTGACACTAGGTCACGTCAGTTATGACAACCATGGAATGGATGTAAATCAGGATGTATTTAACCAAATGATTGTTCAGTATGGATTGCCAGATATTGACTTGTTTTGCATCTCGTTAAAATCCATCAGTTACCTAGATATGTTTCATGGGAACAAGATCTTGGGGCTGTAGCAGTGGATGCGTTTTGCTGCATTGGGGAGGAATGTTTGTGTATGTATTTCCTCCATTCTGTCTCATCAGCAGATGTTTGCAAAGATCAAGGAGGACTCCGCTTCAGTGGTATTGGTAGTGCCAGATGGTCGACACAAGCATGGTTTCCCGTTGTATACAAATCGCTAGGGAGCCTTACATGATTATTCCCAAGAATAAAAAATCTACTGGTAAATCCAGTCACTGGGGATCAACATCCTTTATCATGATCGTATTGATCTGATAATTTGCCAGATTTTAAGGAGGCCATACCTGGGGAGAGGACTGATCTCATCGGACTGTGGATGTTCTCATGTCGGCCTGCAGGGATAGTACACAGCAGCAATATATCACCTATATAAAAGAAGTGGGAGCATTCTGCCTACAGCAGAATATTGTATATCACACTGGCAGGGATCACGGATTGTATTGGAGTTTTTGTCAACTCTTTATTTCGACCAAAAATCAAGTTATAGTGGCGATCATTCAGCCAGCAGTGCTCTGTCTCTTATTTACCTATGAATGCAGAATTACACAGTAGGGTCACATCCGTTAGTTCACGATTCATGAAGGGAGTTTTCAATTCTAATCCTCCTTATACCCAGGTATGCCGGGATTTGGAATGTGCGTGAGGTTCTTATGGTTCTTCGCCAGTGGGCTCTCGGTTACAAGCTATCTAATAGCCAAATTAACTATTAAGGTGGTCATGCTTACGCGTTGGTTTTTCTGCTCAAACGTGTACAAAACGTTGCAAAAGCTACGGCTGGATAGAATGCATGTGTCGGGCAGATGCCATTATAAATTTTTATGTCTTGATTTGCTTAAACATAATAGAAGAGGCAAGACAGGATGTAAGATTGTGTTCTCAGTATACCCCGCAGATGATCGCTTGTGTGTAGTCTCACATTTATCACGTTACATTGAGATTACTCGACCTCTGAGTAGGAACAGAGTTGGCTTTGTTTATTAGTCACAAAAAAAACACACAGTAAGGTGTCGGTGCAAACAACCTTTCTTCAAGGTGGCTAAAGCAGGTCCTGGCAAGTGCTGGAATTGATACTGATAAATTCAAATCTCATTCCACAGGGGCGGCATCAACTTCCGCTGCAAGGGCGATGGACGTGCCAATAGACCATATCCTCACGGCCGCAGGATGGTCCAGTGAGCTAACTTTTTCAGAGGTTTTATCACAAGCCGATTTTCAAGGCTCGGGGTGTTTGCTGATTCTGTTTTGAGTAATGTTACACTTTTCCCCTGAGTTAGAGGGGTTTGTTATGATTTGTTTGTAAATAAACTGTTATTCATTTAACAAATGTGTTACTGATGCATGATTGATAGTTAACGACTTTTGAGTCAATCCAGGCAGTGTGAACGTCGGATTTCGGTCTGCGGCGTGAATTCACAGTGCTTTGAAGTCTTCACGTAGTCACTCACGTGACTCCGAAGTAAAATAGTAAGATTAAATGAGAACTTACCAGTTTGAAGTTTGATCTTTATTTTACTTCAGAGTCACGTGAGTGACTACGTGAAGAAGCCCCTCCTGGCGCTGGAACGGCATTACGTCAACGCTGACAGCAGAAGCAAGAGCTGCAGAGCGCAGCTCCTCGCAGCGGCTGGAACGGACCCGCAGGTAAGTGTAAGGAAAAGTGGGGACGTTCTAAAAAAGAACCAGCAAAAGAGAAAGTAAAAGTAAAAATCAGAGTCACACTGGCGTACTGATTTAGCCAGATAAATGGAAAAGAAAATGGAGAAGTCTCAAAGGAAAATTTTGCGGGTAAAAAGATCGTCCCGGGGTGAAGCTAAAGATACGGGACAAGAGTTTAGTGCGGATCCGGTTCCGATACCGGTGGCCGCTGATTCACCCGTTTACGTGAGACTATAAATTTCCCAGAAATACAAACCACGGAGGGAAATGTTCCTAGCAAATGTAAAAAGAAATCCGTGAGGCCCGTGGGTATCTGATAATGACCTCTGATAATTAAAGTCCTCCGGATAATAAGCTATATGGCTCAAAAATGGAACATATGGAGAAAGTGCTCCAAAATATAATGAGACAAGGTCACAGTACCCAGACAGTTTCCCAAATATGACCCTGAGGGGCTTGAATATACAGAATATGGCTATGTGCCAAATTGGGAATTTGAAACTCCGGACCCAGGATTAAGGGCGGAGGAAGTCTCATTGGATATAATTCCAAGAGTATCAGGGCTGCAAAAGACAGACCCTGCAAGTGGTGATGTGGATTTATGAGTGCACACCACGAATAAAAAAGAGAAGGCCAGATGTGGCCTGAGATGGCAAAAAAAGATTTTGCTATTCCTGAAGGAAGTGGTGAGGCTATGGAAGAAAACCTAGCTGCCAGTATTAATTATATGGTAATCTCACCAACTTCAAGATTCTGTGATGATTGAAACAGCAGAATTATATGAAAACACCAGAAAAATTGCACCTCATTCAAGGTACCTACGGTTAATCCGTCCTATATGGACGCCTATGACTCCAGGCATGAGAGGACAAAGAAATGAGATTTCAAGAATCCTCAAATTGATTTCTGCTGCCATTACTGCTTTTGGAAGGTGTAAATGAAAACTTTTTACAAGCTCTTAATGTGTGCAACATCTTTTAATGATAGCACTGGGTATTACATACACCTTCAAGCACCGGCTACATTTTCCTACTGAGGGGAAGGCGTTATGATGATGTTAACTGGCGGGTTAATGGGAGTGAGGAAACTATATTATTGGTTGCATATAAACCATCTACATCCTTCCCCTTAGAAATCAAAAAACAGATTGTTGTCACGACAAACAGAATTAAACAGCAGGGAATTAAACGAAATCGCCGTAAGCGAACAGGCCGGCTTACTGATCCTGCCCGAGCGCGTACGGATGTCTCCCCCTCCCCCCGAAAGAGCAGAAGAAGCAGGAGACGCAAGGCAGCTGGGGAACCAGGGAAGGGCATTGGGTGGGAGAAACAGGAGAGGGAGAACCGCGATCGGCAAACAGGGGACCCGCGCAGAGGGGAACGAGGCGCCCGCGACGGGGACCGAGGCATGCAGGGGAACACCAGCCGGGGCGGCAGCCGGCTGCTGATAGAGATGTGGCGGGGCATAGGGCCCAGGGGGCTGCGGCTGTGGCTCATTAACCGCAAGCAGGTGTTGTCCGGCTTCTTCGGCAGATGGAACCCTCACAGTCGACCGGATACGAACGAGGTGAGTCGGCCACCCCAACCACGGTGGCCAGACGGTAGTGACCACTGGCGGTCTGCAATCGAACAACCTGTCCGGGCAACAGAGGATCGAGTGGTCTGCACGACCGATCGTGGGAAACGCCGCTGGCTGTCATGTTCTCTTGAATTCGCCTCTGCACGGAGGCGGGCTTCCAGCACCCGAGGTTTCAGCTGGCGCTGGGGCAATCAGGGACGGTGGATCTGGTAGTTCTGGACATCAGACGCTCTGAGCAGGTGACCCCATGGCCGGATCCCTGGAAACATCCTGAGTTCAGGAGATCCAAATACAAATCAGAATTGGATAGTCGCGCCTTGTTCCATCAGAAGCTTGGCGCTGCGGACGGCCCGTTCTGCAAGGCCGTTGCTCTGTGGTTGGGTTATTTTTTGTGTTGGAGTGGGTACTCTGGGGTGCTGCTGGTGAAATGCACGAAGTTCCACTTGTCGGCAAAGCTTTTGAATTCTCGGCTTGTAAACTGCCTGCCGTTGTCAGTCTGCAGCCTGACCGGGGTCCCAAAAAGTGGAGAAGTGTTTCCGCAGCTTGCGGATCACCATCCTCCGACGTGAGGGATGGTCAGCAAATCCACTTCGAAACCAGTTGGAGTAGCGAGTCAACCATGACAAGTAGTGGTTACCACGCCACTCGAATATGTCGGCAGCCAGCGAGGACCAGGCCAAAGCAGGGGCGGGCTGTTGCAGCTGGTGCAGGGGCTGTCGCTGCTGGTGTGGCGCAAGACTGTTGCACGTGGAGCAGCGGATGAAGTAAACTCGGTCTCGGATATATTTGGCCATTCCAGGCCCAATAGAATGGGCACTGAGCGTGGCGAGTGTTGCATCCACCCCAGGGTGTCCGCTGTGGGCTGCCACAAAAGTAAAAGTCAACAGGGAGGACGGAATCACAACTTTATGTCCCTTGACGATAACGCCATCCTGGAGCACCAGTTCGTCGCGGACAGGAAAGAAAGGCTGTGTTTCAGATGGCGCGGCGGAGCGCTTTGTTGGCCACCCTGCTTTAATCACCGAGGCAAGCTGCTGCAAAACCGGATCGGCAGCTGTGTGCTCGGCCCCCAAAACCTGTAGCTGCGTGGTGGGAATAAAGTTAACGCCCAGTACGAGCAAGTCCTCTGTTTCGTAGGGGTGGCGAGCGCAGGAGGTACGCGGGGCGGCGCGACAGGGTGTCCGCAATGTGCATCTCGGTGCCCTTCTTGTAGATTATGTCAAAGTCGAAACGCTGGAGCTGCAGCATCATACGCTGCACCTGGCAGGGGCAGCGTGAATCGGCTTGTTCAGGATTGTCACCAGTG
Organism: Okamejei kenojei; assembly: GCA_035221665.1. Classification (NCBI taxonomy): domain Eukaryota; kingdom Metazoa; phylum Chordata; class Chondrichthyes; order Rajiformes; family Rajidae; genus Okamejei; species Okamejei kenojei. Next base: position 12,736,519 of record CM069143.1, read on the forward strand.
GCTGGTGGTCGGTTTCGACCTGTAAATCTGCTGCCGAACAGGAAGTCTCTGAACTTGGAGCAGGCGAACACCACCGCGAGCAGCTCTTTCTCGATCTGAGCGTACCGCTGCTCGGTGTCCGTCATGGTGCGGGAGGCATAGGAGACAGGATGCAGCGATCCATCGACAGACTGAAGGCAGGCCGCACCCAGGCCGAACTTGGAAAGGCGTCACAGGTGACGGTGATGGGGCGACCCACGTCGAAGAACCGCAACGAATCGGAGTGCTAATCAGTTTCGACTTCAGGCGGTCAAAGGCCCTGCTGGTGATATGGGAGCCAGGCCCAGGCGATATCCTTTTTTGTCAGCTGCCGCAGGGGAGCACTCAGCTCACTGAGGTTTTGGTATAAACTTGCCAAGGTAGTTCACCATGCCCAAGAATTCGTTTTGCAGACCTGGCACGTCGGTGGGGGCTGCCATTTCGGAGATGGCAGCTGCCTTCAAGGGTCGGTCGGGCTTTAGTCCGTTAGGGGTGAAAACATGTCCAACATACGTGACCTCTGAGACACGAACACCGGCACTTCTTGGGATTCAGCTTCAGGTGCGACCGTCGCGCGCGATCCAGGACGCGGCGGAGGTTCAGGTCGTGCTCGGCAATGTCCTTCCCATAAACCAGGATATCATCCATGATGATGGCACATGGCAGGTCCGCGAATAATTGCTCCATCGTCCGCTGGAACACCTCGCTAGCAGAATTGATGGCCGAATGGCATTCGCAGGAACTTGAATCTGCCGAACGGGTGTGGCGAAGGTCGTCTTCAGGTCAGAAGACGCTTTGTCCAACGGGATCTGCCAAAACGAGTTCTTAGCGTCTAGGACCGAAAAGATGGTGGCTTGCCCGACCTTTGCCGCCACATCCTCAACAGACCGCATGGGGTAATGTAGGTCGCCTGATGGCAAGGTTTAAGTCCTTCGGGTTAATACACACGCTATCTCGTTCTTGTCTTTCTTAATCGTGGCAACCATGGTGGAGACCCAATCGGTGGGCTCGCTAACTGCTACTAGCACCCCCTTTTCGACCATCTCGTTGAGCATCGCCTCGAACCTTGTCCTTCATGGCGTGAGACACCCTGTGAGGTGCGCGGACCACGGGTTGTATATTTTGGGTCAATGGAAATATGGTATGACACTGGTAACTTCCCCAGGTCATCGTCGAACAGGTCCTGGTATTCAGCAACCGGGTCAAACGACAGTTGCACTTTGTGGACCGTGCGGTCAAAGAGACCAGGCCAAGATCCTGGCACGCACGGTTGCCCAACAGGGTTACACAGTCAGAGTTCAAAACATAGAAAACCAGGTTTCTTGTGGCCTTTGCAGCACGCAAGTTAAAGTGGCCCTCCCCGCAGGCCTTAGAATCTCTCCACCATAGGCGTGCAGGGTAGCATCGTCAACAACCAGAGGCTCATTATTCCTTATCTTGTTGAAAAGAATTCATGGACAAAAACATTGACTTTCGCGCCAGTATTCTAATTTGGCAGAGGAAGGTTACGCCATTGACAGTCACAGGTACGGAGGGATCATTGCGGTGGGCGGGTGTCTGTAGGAGGGTAAACAACATGAGAGTCCTCGGCAGAATTAATTGGCTCTGCACCATTGCATTCAACTAAATTGGGCTGTGAGTTGGAAACAGAGATCAGATTGCCACCAGCATGTTTAGACTGGGTCTGGAAGCTTGTGCCTGGCTCCCACGGGAACGGAGTAAGCGACAGGAGCTGAGAGATGGTTCAGAGTCTTTTTACAAAAGTTACAGGTTTTACCAAAGGCGGGACACGTCGACAGTCTATGGTGCATGTAGTTACAGTTCGGGCACCTTTTTCGGGGCACATCGCCAGGTCCAGGGCGGGCACGCGGCAGAAAAACATTGTTTCCCACCCGAGGCTGTGGGCTCCTAAACCCAGCCAGGTACAGATTTTATTGCCCGAGTCCCGGTGGTCCTCTTGCAAAACAACGACCTCAGACAATCTGCAGGCATGCATAGCTTTGGTCCAACGTTAGAGATCCGGATCCCTCAAAAGCTCACATCGCAGCTTCTGTCACGCATGCCAGTTACTAAAATGTCTCTAGAGAGCTGGTCCTGTCAGTCGCCAAAACGGCACCGCTGGGCGAGATGAACGCAAATCAGCAATAAAACATTCAACATGTTCATCCGGCAACTGTTCTCCTTGTAAAGAACCAGTGCCCTCTCTAGAATGCGGTTCGAGGGCAGTCACAAATCTCCCTGAACTTACGTAGCAGGCAAGCGGGGTCGTCAGCAGACTCTGCAGGAGTAATCACCTCATCATCGACGCCCAGGACCGCTGGAGCGTAGGTGAAAGTTCTGGCTCTCTTCATGGCATCAGGTCCGACAAGGTTGAGTAGGAGGGAAGCTTTAAGGGAGTCAGGATCAGCGCGGTGTGCGACGTTGACAAAAGTGTGTGAAATCAAATTCAAACGTGGCCCCAGCGCTCAGAGATGTCGGCATCGAAGACAAGCTGCTCTCGGGCTTTCTGCAAGAGGACGCCATGGCCAGAGAGATCAAAAGCACAAAAAACACAAATCAAAAAAAAGAAATAAAAACCGATAAACAGGAGACGCAAGTATCTTCCAGCTTTGACACCATGTAAATGAAACTTTACAAGCTCTTAAGTGTGCAACATCTTTTAATGATAGCACTGGGTATTACATACACCTTCAAGCACGGCTACATTTTCCTACTGAGGGGAAGGCGTTATGATTGATGTTAACTGGGCGGGTTTTAATGGAGTGAGGTAACTATATTATTGGTTGCATATAAACCATCTACAGAAGGCAAATGGAGGGGTTGAGATGGATAAAATTCAAAAAGATACTTTTGGGCTTATTATGCAATTCCTTCTATGAAATTAATTGTATTGAGGAAAAATTCGGCCCATAATTCATCCAAGGTTTGCAGTCATGTCTGTTCAACCTCCTGGTTATCTATTTGGAGAAAACCCTGCCTAAACAAATAAAGAAATCTATTAGCCACATGAGACCTTTCGTCTTTGGACAAATAAAGGTATTTTTCGTCAAGAAGGGGATTTGATTTTGAAACAGAGGCAGGAGTATGATAAGAAAATATTATCATCCGACACAGCCTAATGTTCACCCGTATACGGGGGAAGAAGGAGACCACCACGTTCATATGGAGAGGTAAAACAAATTTCTTCTATGCTTAAAGAAACAAATTTCTTCTATGCTTTAAAGAAACAAATCTCAAGTTGGAGGGAGATTACAAATGTTTTATGATGAATGGGCTTGCCATCACATCTGATCGGTTATTATTTTACAAACAGTTTCAGGAGCTACTATTACATTTAAAGAAGGTATTAATTCTCCGGTTACAAAAATAAACCTGCTTATGGGTTTTCATGTTTTCTGCAATTGAAGAGGCAGAAATAAATGTGGAAATTGACAAATTGTTTAAAAAAGGTGTGATTGAAAAAACTGTTGAACATGAGCATCAATTTGTGTCAAATATATTTCCAAGAAATAAAAAAAGAAGGTGGTTGCAGAATTATTCTGGACCTTACAAATCTTAATAAATTTTGTCGAATATAAACAATTTTAAAAATGGAAACATTTAATACTGCAAGAAAATTTCATATCAGCAGGTTTGTTATATGGCTACAATTGATTTAAAGGATGCGTACTATTCAGTACCAATACATCAGTTCTTTCGAAGGTTATTTAAAATTTAATTGGCTGGGACAGCTGTGGCAAATTCAAAGCTTTAACCAAATGGGTTAAGTTCAGCTCCCAGGGCTCTTTACAAAGCTGTTGAAACCAGCTTTAGCACAATTTAAGAGCACAAAAGCACATCATTTATGGCTTATCTGGATGACATTTTAATCATCAATAATAATCAGGAATCAGCTGGAAAATCAGTTTTCAGCAACTAAAGCATTATTTGAAAAGTTAGGGTTCTTGATTCATCCAATTAAGTCCCAGCTGCAGCCAGCACAGTCAATTTAACTATTTGGGTTTGTAATTAACTCAGTTACTTATGTTAGTAACTTTGCCAACAGATAAGATTGATGATATTTTGGTGACCTGTAGGGGTCTCATTCACAAACCTTATCCCTCCATCCGAGAAGTAGCAAAGGTTATTGGTAAACTAGTAGCAGCATTTCCTGCAGTAGAATTTGTCCATTACATTCCCAAAACCTTCAAAGGGACAAAATAAGAGCTCTAAAAAAGAGAGAGCAGGCCATTTTGATAGGCCTATGCAATTAACAAAAGAAAGCTTTATTGGGAATTACAATGGTGGATTGAAAATGTCCCACAAGCTGCTAAAAACATTCTGATACATTTAGCCTGAAGTAATTTTACAAACAGATGCTAGTGCCTCTCGGATGGGGGGCAACAGATTAATTCACCAGCTGTGGGGGCAGATGGACTGTCCAAGAGGAAATGTTTCTCCAAACATATGGTATTAACTATTTAGAATTATTGGGTGCATTTTATGGGTTGAAGGCATATTGTTCTACAAAAAAGTATCTGCATGTACTGATACAATTAGACAATAAAAACAGCTGTTGCATATATTAATCACATGGGTGGAGTCAGATCGGTATCATGTGATTGTTTGGTCAATCAGATATGGCAATGGTGTATTAACCACCTAAATGTGGATTTTCGGCAAATTACATCCCAGGTAAAGACAATGTGTGGTGGCAGACAATAGATCAAGGATGTTAAAGATAACACAGAATGGATGTTGAACCCAATAATGTTCAGTAAAATTGTGTCTCAATATGGGGTTACCAGACATTGATCTGTTTGCATCAAGACTAAATCATCAATTTCCTAAACATGTGTCTTGGGAACCAGATCCAGACGCAGTAGCAGTAGATGCTTTTTCACTAAACTGGGGGAATATGTTATTTTATGCTTTTCCACCATTTGCTCCAAATTCCAAAATTGGCCGACACAACCATGGTTCCCGTTGATGTTAAACATGATTAAAGAACCATATATGTCAAGTCCTAGCAGCAGTGATTTATTGATAAAAACCAGTAACCAAAGAAATTCATCCATTACATGCTTATATGAATTTGTTAATCTGCAGGTTTTGACCAGACCACTACAGGAGCTTGGATTGTCGGATAGAACTATGGATATTATAGTCGCATCATGGCGAGATAGCACTCAGAGACAATATATGACACATATAAAGAAATGGGAAAAAATTTTGCAGACAGTCAAATATATTCCTATCATACTGTGAACATTGCAAACATATTGGAGTTCCTTGCCGAGTTGCATTTTGAACAACACTTAAGTTACAGTGCCATTAATAGTGCACGTAGTGCCTTATCATCTTATTTAGGACAAATCTCTGACCAGAAAATCAATTGGATCACATCCATTAATATCCAGATTTATGAAAGGAATCTTTAACAAAAATCCACCCAAACCAAGATATACAGAAATTTGGGATGTTAGCATTGTACTTACTTTACTTAGGCAATGGACTCCAATCGAAGTTTTGTCATTGGAAAGGTTAAACATTTCAATTTAGTAATGTTAATGGCATTGGTTTCAGCTCAAAGGGTGCAAACATTACAAATGTTATGTTTAGACTGTATGCATGTGACTGCCGATAACATTGTGTTCTATATTTACAATTTGATCAAACAAAGCAGACCAGGGAGAACTGGAGTGAAGGTAATGTTTCAAGCTTATCCCATTGATCCAACATTATGTGTAGTTAAACATATGAATTCATTATGTAAAAGTTACCAGAACTCTTCGAGGTGATGTAAAAAACATTAATGATCACGCATAAGAAACCACACACAAAAGCTTCAGTGCAAACAATCTTAAGGTGGTTAAAACAGGTGTTACTTTTAGCAGGAGTAGACACTGATGTGTTCATCTGGTAGTTCTAGTTCATCTTACCATTATACTTCAGTCATTGTTAGCTGTGAATTCATTCCGTTGCTTTGAAGATTGACGCACCAACGGCTGTACGGGCTTGTATTCACGTAGTCCCTCAACTCGACTCCTCATAAAATAAAGATCAAACTTCAAAACTGGTAAGTTTCTCGTTTAAGGGTACACAAAAAGCTGGAGAAACTCAGCGGGTGCAGCAGCATCTAAGGAGCGAAGGAGATAGGCGACGTTTCGGGTCTCGACCCGAAACGTCGCCTATCTCCTTCGCTCCTTAGATGCTGCTGCACCCGCTGAGTTTCTCCAGCTTTTTGTGTACCCTCGATTCTCCAGCATCTGCAGTTTCTTCGTTAACACAAGTTCTCGTTTAATCTTACTATTCAAATGCTGCACCTGATACCAGCATAGTGGGATGGATATAAAATAATGATGAGACAGAGTACCGGAATGAGATGGTGAACCTCATAATCTGGTGTTGATAATAACCTTTCTCTCAATGTTAGCAAGACAAAGGAGATAGTGATTGAATTCAGGAAATGAAGCAGTACACATACCCTGGTATACATTGACGGCACCAAAGTAGAGATGGTTGAAAGTTTCAAGTTCCTAGGAGTGAATATCACCAGCAACTTGTCGTGGACTAGCCATATCAAACTGATGACCAAGAAAACACACCAACACCTCTACTTCCTTAGAAGGCTTGGGAAGTTTGGCATGTCCCCAACAACTCTCAACAACTCCTACAAATGTGCCATAGAAGCATTTTACTGGGTTGCATCACAGCTCCATCCAAGACTACAAGAAATTGTAGAGAATTGAGGACGCAAACTCAGACCTTCACACAAACCAACCTCCCTTCCTTTGATTCCAACTACACTTCACACTGCCTTTGCAAGGCCACCAGCATAATCAAGGATGATTCTCACTTTAGACACCCACTCCTCTCTCCTCTCCCTTTAGGCAAGGTGTACAGAACTGTGAAAATGCAAACCTTCGGAGTGAGGGACAGTATCAGACTGAACCATCCTATCACCAACTAGACATTGGTCCTGAGCTACCATCTACCTCATTGGAGACCTGCAAATTTTCTATAATCATACTTCACTGAACTTTATCTTGCACAAAATGTTATTCCCTTTATCCTGTATCTGTAAACTTTGAATGACGTTGCAATCATGTATAGTTTTTCTGATGATTGGGAAGTAAGTTATTTTAATAACAAGATAATTTAATAATTCTCTTCTATTCTTTACTTTTGTTTTCTTCTTTGGGGTGACAGGAAGATAACATGATATAAGAATAATCTTAACCTTATTTCAAATAATTGCATATGGTGATGCAATTTAACAGGTAGCCACACTGGTTAATAAAACTAGAATGTTCTGGAAACACACATCTGGTCAGTCAACATCTCGAGGAAAATTGTCAGAATGACCGTTTGCATTATAGAACATTTGCCAGAAGTCGATAACCCATTTCCTTTATTTCCATTATGTTTGGGCCATCTTCAGGAGAATTATCTGTCATCCTTCTGACAATTTATCTGATTTGTGGAGCATCCATTGAGCCATTGTCTGGTACAGATGTTGGCCAAGCATAAATATTTTCTAGCATGTGAAGTATTATCCTCCTTTTGTATTTGAAGGTCACTGCCATTGTCTTGGTAGGGACAAACAAGGGGTGAAATTTGAGACTGAGAATTGAGCACCAGTCCTTTAGGTCACAAGAAGAGCAACTGCATCCCAGGGTACTTAAGGAAGTAGCCCCAGAAATAGCAGATGCCTTAGCAATAATTTTTCCAAAACTCTTTAGATTTCTGAGTAGTTTCTGAGGATTGGGGGGTAGCTAATGTAACCCCATTTTTTAAAAAGGGAGGGAGAGAGAAAACGGGGAATTACAGACCAGTTAGTCTAACATCGGTAGTGGGGAAACTGCTAGAGTCAATTATTAAAGATGGGATAGCAGCGCATTTGG